>CM067367.1:39859689-39907189 GCA_034401795.1 Chaetoderma sp. LZ-2023a
TAGACCTATCAAGCATTCACCGAGATGTTGAAAAAGGAGATAGAGCAGCAGCCACACACCTTCTCCGGGATGGTAGATAAAGCAGTATAGGAAATGCGTTGTCGATAAGAAGGCAAGCGACTGCAGTGGGTGAGCTGTTATGAACGGAATGCCAGAGAGGCAAGGAGGCGAAGAGACTACAACTCAGTCTAAGAATGGGGGAGCCTCATCCGGCAGGGGGAGGGCATCGTAGGGTCAAACTTGTATGATTTCTCAGATGACGAGTGTGATAAGTCTGTAGAAGTCTTGCAGTGGGAAGAGGATAGTGTGGAGTATAAATCCAAGAAAGCCTGCCAATGGTGGGCGTACTACAAGGCGGACAAGGTGAAGTTCCAGATGTCATGGCTGTGAAAGCAACTGGCCCCTGACATTATGCTGGATGAGGGGTGTTGGAGGGAGGTATGGCTCCACACCAACAAGCTTGTTTGGTTTGTCAGGCTCTCCAAGATGAATTCCACAATGACCCATAGTCAGATCCTACAGGTGATGCAGTGCTAGCACGAGTTTAAGACTTAGGTATACCATGGCTAAATCGGAGTGGCGAAAGCAGCCTGATCTATATCACCCTCTGGCAGCTGAGGAGGGTGGTGCAGTACACGGCTTGCGACTCCAGCAGATTGACACCATCAGACAGAATCTCGTTCACGAGACAGAAAAGTACAGCAGTACACACAGGCGATATAAAACAGTCTACAACAGTCTAGCATGCACAACAACAGCTGCAGGTCTGATTGGAGCTAGTGTTGGTGTGACCGCCATTGCCACCCTCGCTACAGGAGTTGGTGCTATCAGCGCTATCCAGCTGGGTGGAGTGACTCTTGCCGCTACTGTCCTGGCCACCGGTTTGACCGTTAAACAGCATCAGATCACAAGGAAGTTGGAAAAGCATGCTTCAAGTATGTAACACTGGCACAGAGCAGCCTACGGGCTATCGACGAGTCTGTCAGCAAAGCTCTCGAGGATGGGCAGGTCAGTGATGAAGAGTACCACCATATATTGAAGCTCTAACCCCTGTACCACACAGAGAAAGCCCATGTGCGCCAGCAATACATCAAAGGCTCCAGCGGGCGGGTGGACATGGAGGAGTTAAAAATGAGATACTGTGGTAGGGCCTCTATGGTGTAAAATAGTAGGTTGCGTCCACAGCTGGAAGATGACTACTATAGATGTCCTTCCCGACAAACCTCACGACAATCAATCAGAGCCAACCACCGCTCCTGGGTACACTCTGGACCCGCTCGAGAGCTGGACCACGTGGTCTCCTGGATGACATACCGGACCTAACCCCGATCTCCATTATGGTCGACTGGCAGTCCTGCATCAGCTTCTCCATCAATCCATGACCACTGACCAACCTTGCAATCACCATCAAGAATGCGAAGAAAGCTTTTACCTGGATAGCAGGCCCGAATCTCTCGTTCTGGAACCAACAGCTGAACTTTGCCATGTGGTGTGCCACAGCAGGATGCGGCGTCGGCACGCGTTTGCTACCCTCCTATTCTGGTACCCCCGAAGCTGTACTCATTGCCAGCTGTCTCAGATTCCATGTGTACTACACGGTGAGACGAATCCTCCATGAGCTGGATGCAAGCCTGCCTGATACGAATGATTTCGATCCGCAGCCTGTTGGTACAACTAGCTACAGCCTCTCAGCTGCCAGTAGACTCCAGCGAGAGTTCAACACCCACTCAGATTATCATTTCCATGGTGGAGACAATATCGGTCTAGGCGTTATGTATGGCAACCCGAGATGAGACTACTCAGGCTTCCCCATCAAACACCCAGAAAGATCGGTCATCAGAAGACAGCGACATTCTCATTAGATCCAGACTCAGAGCCTGGGCGAGGGTGCAGAATATGCACATAACCAGCATCAAGCAAGACCACCCAGATGCCTGGAAATACTTTATCCCACACACAACCTCAGGGTTTACACCAGTGGGGATCATTCGAATCAACCAGTCCTTAGAAGCATTATGTTATTGTCTCCTGACAGCCCAGACCAAGCTGCGCCACTCCATAGATGGGGTGAGTGGAAAAGAGGTGCAGGTCTCATCGAGGATATGATCATCATTGCAGACCCTAGCAGCCTCATTGACAAGTTCCAGCAAGCCTTACAGAAGGCCCGTCGCCAGCTGGACTTTGCCATATCTCCACACCTGCAGCTTACTCTGAGCAACCTGATCGTGAATATCGAGGACCTGATAGTCAGGGGTTATAACAACACGATAGTCAAGACGAGTTCCCCCGGTGTCCACTTTGGGATTAAGACTGACATCAACTCAGCTGTGCATGTCGTCCCAACCCCCGTGACACAAGCATCTCTGCAAGCCAGTGTTACCATCGTTCTGACTGTCGTTCCAATGCACAGAGTGCTGGATGACAAACGGTAACCCGTGCTGACAGCCACCACCCCGCCCAGCAGTGGTAGCAGGATGATAGCCCTATGAGTGGTGTCAGGTCTGGCTATTGCTGTGCTTATCACCAGTCTTCTCCGCCGCTAATAGTTCAAGCTCTTCGAGCAATAGATCTTCCTGTGCGGGAGTCATGGCAAATGAGATTGCCTGAACTAGCTTGGCCTGCCCGGCAGCCCCCAAACATGCTGTCAGCATACACACCGAAGGACTGTATGGTTCGGAGCCTTTTTTCAGCTTATAGTAGCACAGAGCCTTATTCAACTCAGAGTTGGGGGGGGGGGGGCATGGATGCCTGCAACTGCTGGAACACATCCGACAGATACTCCCAAGCCTTGTAGAATCCCTTAGTACGAAGGAACTGCTCGGCGATACTGCTGCCCATAATGAGGTATTCGAAGCAGATGGTGTCCACACCGAGCCCTGACTGTTGGTTGATGTCACATGATACTCATACGTTACTCAGCAGCTCTTCGACATCCATTGTAGTAATGGCATCCTTGTGACCATAAGCCATTGTGTGAATATCATTGGGAGCGATCCATCACTTTGTGTCTGAGGGGCTGAGGCATGTTGTGTTTTGGTAGGTCCCATAGAGGTGGTGACACTCACTTCGCAGCATGTCCATACCATGGCGGAAGACTTTTCGCTCGAAGAGGCATTCCTTGTACTGCTCATGGTGTATCTGTCTAACCACAGCCCTGCGCACACACTTCGCCTTCTTGACTTTCTGCTCATCCGACTGCTTGATGGAGTACATCTTCGGGAATAGGCCCGCACTCTCTTCTATGGGCATCCCAGCACACTCATCCTTCATCTTGCCCAGCACCTTCTTGTTGGCAGTACTGTGTAGCGGGTATATTACTGGGTAGTCGCTTGTGCCATAGAGGTCGCTCCTCGCAGCCATATCAGCATAGACATCCTCAGTCTGGATCTCCAACATGAAGCTATCTGTGTCAGTGTACATGAACACACAGTTGGCACTATATAGTCGCTTCAGCTGGTTGTAGTAGAAGTCATACCTGAGTGTTTCGAGAGGTTCAGGATGGGCATTCCCACATAGACAGGGTAGTTCAGCAGCAGGCTCGTCTTGTACATGTGGAGAGCAGCTAGATCATCATCGAACACCTTCGCCTGGAAGAAGTTGGGCTTGGCTATTAGGTGGCGCAACTTTTCCTCCTCGGTTGACCGGACCAGCTTGACATCCACTCGCTTGTGAAAGTTCTCCATGGTCTTACCGAAGACAGCGTTATTCATCAGCGTGTAGAGATCTTTCTCAATGTCGCTGTTGGCCTTCTTACAGAGATCTGTGTTGAGTCGGATGTAAGGCTCCATCCACGGCGACTGATTGAAGCGTAGAACCCTGTGCACCTTCTTCAACCTCATACCTAGGCTGAGGTAGAGCTTCAGGTTGCGGTAGTGGAGACTGTACTGTTCTTTGTCTCACAGGTTAGGCACACGTTTTTCTGCTGCCGTCTCCGCTATCGACTTGCCCAGTGCATACTGACACTCTGAGAGCCACTCTGCCTTCATCTTCATCCATTCAGGCGCCAGCGGGTAGGCATTGTGCATGCCATGCAGCTTTTGTGGGTACTCAAGGTCAACCTCTAAGATGTAGCCCTTTTCATCATCAACGGGATGTTGTGTAATCTCTTTAACACCAATGTCCTCCACCCACTCAGGGTGGGAGAGAGGTCTCATTGAAACGGTCCCACCCATCCATGTGCTCATAGGGGTATACACCCTTGCAGAGCAGGAGCTCATGCTTGGCAGTGTTAGGTTCATACTGTTTTGTAAGTGGAAACGCTGTGGAACTAGCTACTAGCTTGTCAAATAATGCTGGGAGAAACTGGGCCGAGTCGATGACCCACAGCCGACGGAGGCTGAAGGAGATGTACTTCTCCATATTGTTGGGGATGCAGTTGATCTGTCCCTCTGTTTGGGCGATAGCCTGCATAATGAGGTGAGAATCAATCATACCCACGCAGGTTGTGAAACACGACCAGGATGGTGGTGGTCTTAGGGTTGAGGCACAGCTTTAGATTACACACATTGTGTGCTGCTCCCCGGTAGAGACCAGTGATGCGGCAGTGATCTCTGACACTGTCCCCATCTAATGGTCTGTCACACACATGGCAACAGACCGTGGTTTTGTGAGCACGCCAGTCCTCTCTAGTCATCTCCATCGGCCTAGGGTGGGCGAGCATGGCCGTTATCTTCTCCTCTTCCTGTGCCAATCGATCCAGGAAGAGCTTAGCTGCATCTTCTCGATACAGCACTGGTGGTTCACTGACACCGTCACAACGGACCACACTTTATGAGAACCCACAGATCTCATGGTGTTGCATTTTCTGTGTGCTGCTCTGAGCCGAATTCGCCTCTGGCCCCTCAGTCTTGGTTGGTGGGGCTTCAAAGTTGGCATAGATGATGAATGGCACCTTGAGTTGCTTGTGGTGGTTCGTGAATAGTAGCATCTTTCTGTCCTCTGTAGGCATTCTTATGCACATTGGTCTCTCACTGATGCCACAGCACTCCAGTTTGTGCTTGATGAGAAGGTCTTCGCGAGAATAACAGTGGCAGCGCTGCCCGCAGAAGTGCTTTTCCTTTATCCCGACTATTATCATAGAGCAGACGATTCAGGTTCTTAATCCAGGTATAGTATTGCTTGCCACCCTTTTCGATAAGCATCAGATTTGTCCTTGAAATGACGGGATCAGCCTCACTCAGATGCAGTCGGTAGACACCCTTGTCATGGCCAAATACATTAATGGCAAGGCCATTCTGCCGCTCAACACGCTTAAGCTGGTGGAGAGGGGTTGGAGTGCCGACACTGCTGAAGTCAAGGGTGTCCCAGTGCGCTAAATACTTCGATGTCCACTGGGGATTACTGTATGCAGGATAAGCAGCAGCCAAGAGACCAGCGAAGAGTGGTCATCATTGTTCTGGACATTAACCACGGCACGTTTCCACTTAACCGAGCAGGGAGATCGATGTAGGGACCACCACATAGCGGTTGATATCTGGCAATGTTGAGGTACAGTGCATCGATCTGGTCGACTGCCCAGCCAGACCCCTCGCAGGTGTAGTTCTCAAGGCCTTGCAGTACCTTGGCTTGGGCCTTCTTCACAGCTTCGCTAATATTGCTTGCCTTCAGGATGGCATGGTGCTTAGACCAGAACATGGGATCTGTGGTGACCTTTGTCCCGTCATTCTTCTCTTTGTGGCAGTTGATCTTGAGAGCAAGGCAGAACTTCAACCCCTTCAGGTCGAGGACCTCTTTCACCAACTTCCTCTCGATCTTGTCCAGGTTTTTATCCAGGAAAGCTGTTGGATCTTTTTCCACATGTCCAGGAAGTTCCCATCCCCGTAGATAGTGCTGGATTGCATGTGGGACCTTCACAAATCCTCGGGGTATGTCCCTCATTTCCTGGAATATAGCATCAAGAAACCTGTTGATCTCCTCATCTGTGAACTTGGGTGGGGTTTCTAGCTCCGGGTGGGGGGGGGCTTCTCGGAAAGGGGAGCTGGGGTTGGCTTCTCGGGAGTGGTTGGTAGCTTCCTGTGTGGGATTGTGGTTGGCTACTCGGGAGTGGTTGGTAGCTTCCTGCGTGGGGCTGGGGTTGGCTTCTCGGGAAGGAGATCTGCCAGGTTCTCGGCTAATAAGCCCCTGCTGCAACAATCTCACCAAATTTTGAAGTACCTCATCAATGTCCATAACAGATGTGTGTACCTATCCAGTTGCGTTTCTCTAATATGGGGATTTTATGCTCATGTTAACACCGCAGACGTGTATACCTATCCAGTTGCGTTTCTCAAATAGGAGGATTTTGATGCTATCACATGCTGGTGGGGGGGGGGGCGGCGGCCTGGCTGGCAGAAGACTATATAGACAGACACAGACAGACAACTAAACAGACAAAACAGACAGACAGACAGACAGACAGACGGACGGACGGACCAACGTAGAGACACTTGTACAATTTTTAACTTGTGGGTTGCATCATTGTACAAAAGCCATTTATGAGTAGCACCCTAAGACCACCTATATGTGTGGGGTTATCAGGACATACTAAGCGGGCTAAAAGCGCCATAAGTGTGTGGTGGAATGGCCATGCCCACGGGTAATTTTGTTCACTATTGCGGGGTTGACTGGGTATATAATGTGGGTTTAACAGCCATATCCATGGGGAATTGTGTTCTCTCATGTGAGGTTCATTGGCCATATCCTGTGGGGTTTAATACTTATGTATATGACAAATTTTGTTCAAAACTGCTGTTCAAGGGAAGTAACTCTTTAATGCTTTAACTCTTTACCAACAGAGTTACTGGTGGATAGACCACTGGCAGCAGTAAAACCAGGGGCGCTGGAAGCTTTGGGCAGAGGTTGGGTGGGGCCCTTTACCCGTTTCTTTGCAAAAAATGAGTACACTTTACTTTAGAACTTTAAACAAGATTTCTAGGATATTCAGAGCAGACTGAGCAGTTGTATTAGTTTGGTTGCTTTGACATAAACACAGGTCTATAAAGTAATATGGGACTCCTTCTAGGCCGAATCAAATCATCAATGCAAATGCTATTTATGTAGGGGCAGTCACATGTAACATATTGCCTTTTTTATCTGTAAACGTTGCATGTATCTTTGCAAGATACATACTCGTGATACTGGTCTACGCTCTGTTAATGCCTTACTTAGTCGGTATAATATAGCGTATGTGCAATGATGGACGGCTGGGTGCAACAATGTGGGATATTAATTAGAATTAACAGCAGCTCTCAAACTCAAATTTGTAATTGACGTGTGAAGCAGATGCAAAGGTAGAAATAATTTGTATACACATGGTCGAAGTGCAATGTCGGTGGGTTCATTTGAGGAATGTGTTTTGATTTGTTATCGCCACCGCCCACCCACCCCTACGCACGCACGCACGCACGCACTCGCACGCACGCACGCACTCACGCACGCACGCACGCACGCACACACGCACGCACGCACGTACGCACACGCACACACACACACTTAGAATGGGAAAGGCGTGTGTCTGGGGCCTCCATCGAAAGAATGTAAAAATTAGATGCGCTTGGATGCCATCTCCTATAACTCCTATATATATATATATATATATATATATATATATATATATATATATATATATATATATATATATATATATATATATATATATATATATATATATATATATATATATATATATATATATATATATCTCTAGGTAATAAATTTCATCCTCTTGGATCTTTTAATTCTGTGCTAAATATATGTGTATGAGCTCCACTCCCACCCCACTAGTCTCCATACCCCACCGCCACCCTACCAACTCATACGGTCATGATACACGTACATGTCTAGCCATGTCAAGTTCTTTGAGTTCTAAACATAAAAGATGATGCCACCATTCACACATAAACAAAATCGGACATTTGAAGGCTTCCTTTGAATAGCCCGGGTCAAATTTACATCTGACACGCATCCTCCAATAGGGCTAATTAAGAGGCTGCGAAATCATAATTTAAACGACTCATTCCATACACACTAGCTGTTGAATAGTTTGTTACTAATTTGACGTAATTGTGTTGCGACCTCATCTGTCTATTCATCTAGCATATGTCCATCGTATTCTTAAGCGAGTCCTTAAGAATTGCTGGGCAGTAGGGATCCATAGGGTCAGATACAGGGTTGGTCCCGGAAAGCTGCTAGATCGATTTTTTGTTGGTGGCCATCTTTGATTTTTCACTATTTTAAAAAGTACACTCATAGACCTGTGAAACTGCGTGACATGAAACTAAAGAAACTTCATGGTCTTTGTCTAAGGCAAGGGCTGAACAAACCTTGTTCACATGTTCAACTTGATTGGTAGATTTGTCTTGGGTAACCTAGTTTTCACAACAAGCACCTTCCTCTGAAATATTTTCAAGGCAAACTGTGCAAGTCCACCATACAGACACATAAACGAATGCACGCACACTCAACGTGTGCATCTGACACAACCCGCCCGCCCGCCCGCCCACTCGCTAAACATTTTGAATTGGGAACAGGTTCAATTCATTAACATTAACATCGCTCTAACATTTATACGTAATCATAAGAAACACAGAATGCAGGAAATCGAGTCATGAGCCTGCACCTTTCAATGTGTTTTTCTCGTGGTGGTTAGGTAGGTGGGTATCCCCGAGCACCCTTCTGTGAGAGGCGGGTGTGGGGTGGGTGGGGGGGGGGGGTTAGGGGTGGGGGTGGGAGACCCATTTCGTCTCTTCCTCAGGCAATGCCATCCAGCGTGCGCTTTTGTGGAACCTGCCCCCGCCCCTCAAATTTGCGTCCGGCGCCCCCGAGTAAAACAGACGATAAACAGACATGCTGTGTATACTTAGAGCTGGTCAATTGTAGGGTCTTGGTTATCTATACCTGAGTTACCGTAGTAAAACGTTTTATATTATAAAGAATATACTTTTTTAGGGATTTGTTGCGCATTGCAACAGTCATAATGTAGTTCAGTCTTTTATTGATATTGATTGATCACTATTCTGCGATTTTAGTAGAAATCCACACAGCTTCAATCCATCCTTTTCATTTAACCACTGTGTCTTGTCCTTGGCAAAACCCTTTCTTGAATTGAATCCTGTTTTCTTGAGGTCATCTCGCAGTATGCTTAACAGACTTATGCAATGGCATCATCGTGTGGCTTTGTATTTGCGGACTCACAGAATGGCGAATTCCAAAGCTCTGTGTATAGGTGTTTCTTCTAGCATCCTTAGTACAAGGCCAAACATGGAAATCTTTGTCAGGTTACTTTTACGGACTGCAGTGATTGCATAATGCATCGTTCTTGATATGCATGTACTGATACGGGTGACATTGGGCACATCCACATGTGACAACTTACATAATGTATTGCTTACATTTGGGGCGGGGGTAGATATATGTTTCAATTTCAAGGTGGATATACCATTATCGCGACAAAGATAACCAGAGTGCTGTCGTGTGTGTATTTACTGCAATTCTTAATGGGCTCGTCAGCGAGCAATAATTCAGTTTTAAATATGCTAGAATTTGATAATTAATGCTCTTTTTAGAAACAATTTTGGTGTATACTATGCCACAGCTTACAGCAATATTGTTTCCATATGCACATGTTAGTCCTTAGTGACAGACCACACGCTAATGGGGTTCAATGCACACAAACAACGTAGCACTTGTAATTGATGACTCCAATCTGCCGCTCCAGCTTATAATAATCAATTATGCCACATGTAGGAATTGGCTGTTGGTAATCATAATTCACAGAGAATACGTTGTCATGTTGCTGGGAGGTTCGTCAATTGTATGAATTATATGTCTTTGATAGTTTTACTATTTAATAAACATTCATTATTTTGAAATAAATTTGACTCGGAACTATTGCAGTCATAGACAGCAACAGTTTACATGCATTGTTATTATGACAGTAATGTCGACAAAGTTAGACCATCCGCCACATCCAGCCAGTTGCAGGTCTTTATCTGGAAAAATTCTTTCGTAGTGGAAGCGAGTCTAGGGGTTATAGGAACTCACACATCCTATTATGATTGGGCAAATATGTTAATGCTGGATTAATCTGAAATGTATGACCTCAAAATGAAATCAATGACAAATAGCAAATTTAGTGATGATCAGATCAAGTTTCAAGCATATTGGAAGCACTTGAATTTAAGGTAATTAACAGATCAAAATTGAATATCAGTAGATCACGGATCATAGAGTTAGTGCCGGTAGGGGATTTATAGCAACATGATAACCATGGGTTAAGGCAATGAACTAGAATTCAAAGTTATTTAACTGATCATGAATCTAACATGCTGTGGTGCTGATTGCATAGTATAAAAGATAAAGCTTACATGTCTCTGCTTGCCTGCCAAATTTGCTTAACGATATCGATATACCCATAATCAAGGTACAATCACAGAAATGTATGACTAAGTTGGTTGGACGTTGCTCCTGATTAGACAACCACAATAACACCATCGATCTCTTTAACAGTGTTGATCTAAAGCTAATTACCTAAGATGCGATTCAACTCAAATTCTAGCAATTAAGGTTCAACAGCTCTGATCTTTATTTCAAAAGATGGAACTGCTTAAACTACCTTGCAAGAGCCAGAAAATCAACCTATCCAGGAGGGAACAATTATGCTACTCAATAGTTGATGACCACATGCATCACCTCAAAGTATTGACCACTGGCTTTGTGATAACAACGTACTGTTATCGGATTTCTGTAAGGAAATTTGGTAGCCTATCTCAAATCAGGGTTTTTTCTCATCAAATCTAAAGATGACAGCTGCTATAAATAACGAATACAATTCCTGCACACAATTAAGAAAGCCTACGGCCCTCCTGCCATGCTTGTCTGATTAAAATAGGTCCATGGGTTAATGAGTAGTAGTAGTTTTCAAAATAATTTCCTGCACACTTTACAAGATCCTAGATAACACTCAGTAATATCATAGTTCCTGCTAAGTTTGGCTGGGATTGGCATAGTGGTTAATGAGTAATACTCTTGGAAAGGCCTTCCAGAAGATTGTCGCAAAATCCTAGTTGTCCGCCAAAAAAATGACGAATCAAGTTCCCGAATAGAATTAAAGAAAGATACTACCTTATAGTAATTTTTTTTAAATCCATGATGGCTGCAAAAGACTCAACCAATCGTCTGCATTTGAACAAACTTGTATCTCTATGATGCAAGGGTGATTCCTGACAAATTTAGTAGAGAGCGATCAAGTGGTTTCAGAAATTGAAGGTGTTTTAAAGAAATAATGCAAAATCCAATCGGATCGCAGGTCAAGTTCTCCCAGGATGAATGCTTCTGTGCATCCGAGATGCAACTGCCAAATTGCATAACTGATTTCGCGCTAGTATTAAATGCAATATTTCCACCAAGATTAGTATTCTGATGAAATCGATGGAGTCAAATTTAAACATATCTGACAAGATTCTCTCAGCATATAGAATATATGCCATGCATATTGTTACTCGTATGGTGTACTAAGCCATTCGAGGTTCACACAAATCAAAAGTATTTCCTTATTAACATATATTTCAACCTTGAAGCTGCATATTCACAACAAAATGTGTGAAAATAAAATTGTTTATAGATCTAAATTAGATGGCGTAATGTAATGAAATGAGATAAATCTTAGCATATGATGGTTCACTTATGCATAGATTAATACACTGTTTTCTTTTGTGAAATTGAATTAGGGATTCGTACCTCTATTTCAATTTCATAATTAAAACCAATTATATTTATTTAAATGTAGTAATATATATATATATATATATATATATATATATATATATATATATATATATATATATATATATATATATATATATATATATATATATATATATATATATATATATATATACGAGTTGCACCCCAAACATTTGGACAAATCACCTCTGAGATGATGACCATCTCAGCCCATGCAGTATGGACAAAACATGCATATGAGCTTTACCCAAATGATTCACAGACAAATCACCTCAGAGATGATGACCATCTCAGCCCACAGATTATAGACAAAACATGCACGAGTTGCATCCCGATTATTCAGGAAAATCACCTCACAGATGATGACCATCTCAGCCCACACATTATAGACAACCTTGCATATGAGCTACACCCCAATTATTCAGCTAAATCACCTCAGAGATGATGACCAACTCGGCCTACACATTATGGACAAACTTGCATATGAGCTGCACCCCAATTATTCAGACAAATCACCTCAGAAATTATGACCATCTCAGCTGTGTCATGAAACATGGTACATTTCGTCCCATCTCGTCCGTTTTTGTCGGAATAAAAGTTTGCCCATAAAATTTGAGGGGTGAATTGCCAAATTTTTTGTGTAGGCCAAAAATGATGGGGAAGGTGTTTAGGCACATACGCTTGTGGGGTGCACCCCATAAGAGTAAATATTTTCACAAGTATCTTCTGTACTTGGCGCCCCGCCTCGTTTACCCCTTAACTGTATTTCCACAGGTGCGGACGGACGGACGGACGGACATAGACAGCATGACAGACAGACAGACAGACAGACATTCAATCACTAGTGTGCTACGCTATAACACTGCCTAGACGTTATGCCCTAGTTATTAGCCGCAGGCCTACTGATAACTGACATATTACAGCTAACTGATAAAAACAGCGAGATCGTGTTTTAAGCGTTAGCTATTTTGTGTGCTTAGGCGCATCGCATATTTTCTCGGGAGACAATCCAGAGTTAGAATGTGTGGAATGTATGTGCATAATTACTGTTCTGACAGCCCACCTCCCTCCTGTAGGCGCCAATCCGTGATCCGCGGCTCCCACCACCCTCTGTTCTGAAACACTTATTTTATAACTACTCCATCTTCATCATCATACAATAATCGTCATCATCATCATCATCATCATCATCATCATCATAATCTTCATTATCACCATAATGATAAATCATCATCATCATAATCTTACACAATCGTCGTCGTCATCATCATCATCATCATCATCACAACTAAGTTGTTGAATATTTTTTAATAATGTGTCTTTGAGGATTTTGCTGCCTATGGCAGAAGCAGCTCTCCGTCAAATTTGGTTCAAAACATTCAACAGAATGTTTATTAAATTGTAGATTCATAAAAGACACACAATTCGTACACTTTCGTGACGGACTGAATTCGTAACGGACATACGTTATTTTGATTGTGACGTCAGTTACCGTGTGACATATATGATTATGACCGCAGATACATGAGTGATCACATCAGATCCGTCGATTAGAACTAACAGAAACTGGTAGACCTAACATGCATGTATGTTGATCAGATTTTGGACATTTTTGACAAGCCCGTCCGTAGCAACAATAGTACGCCGCACATATTCTCAAACGTTTGCTTCTATAGATACATATTTGGATCGTTAGAAATCGGCATTATTGACATCATTCGCTTTCATACAATATATTTCTGATGATGGTGATGATGATGATGATTATGTATGATTACGGTTATGATGAAGATTATTGTGATGATGAAGATTATGGTGGTGATGATGATGATGATGACGACGATTATGTATGATTATGGTGATGATGATGACGACGATTGTGTATGATTATGGTGGTGATGATGATGATGGTGATGATTATGTACCATTATGATGATGATGATGATGATGATGATGATGATGATGATGATGATGATGTTCTATTATTATTATTATTATTATTATTATTATTATTATTATTATTATTATTATTATGGTGATGATGAAATTATTGTATAATTGTGGTGATTGTGCTGATGATGATGATGATGTTGTTGATTATGGTGATGACTTCTTCTTCTTTTCGTTCGCTGATTATACGGCCAGTCCTGTAAGTGACTATCGACATGATCATAAGCGTGGTGATGACGATAATGAAGATTATTATTGTGATGATGATGATTATGGTGACGGTGATGATGATTATGTATGATGATGATGATGATGATTATTATTATTATTATTATTATTATTATTATTATTATTATTATTATTTAGGCGGTCCCAATTAATAATTTTACTCCTGATGGATATAAGCATAGACGTAGGATGGTAAGAATTTGTCGCATGAAATTGCGTTCTAATTTCGTGCTATTTTTTTATCATTTATTTCAACTTTTTCTAGAAATTCTAAGTCCCAGTTTTCGTGATTTGTCACGTTACCCAGTTTATACCTTTGGGAATTTGGACCTACGATTTAATCGAAAATCACGATTTTCTTTTTACAAAATCGATCGCGATGTTTCAAAGCAAAACTCGTGCGCACCTAATTTTAAATAGATATGATTGATAATTCTTGGAAAATCCTAAATGGCTGCCAAAATTATTGACCAATCAAAATTTTGAATAGAAGTTCTAAAAGCTACCACCATAGGATACTTCCTCCAACTTTGGTTAAAATCCACCAAGCGGATTAGGAGGAAATACGTTTTAAAGGATTTATGGATAATTTTCCGAAAATGGCCAACAAAAAATTGGCCAATCAAAATTCTCTTTCCACCCAAGTTTTTTATATCGGGCCATTGATTAAGGAGGGGTGGTGTATTAAATGGATCCGTTAATGTTCGGAAAATCCTAGATGGTCGCCAAAAAGATTCTGAATACAATTTCTAGACCCTATGACCGGTGGATCTTTCCAGCCAAATTTTGTTTAAATCCACCAATTGGTTAAGGATGAGATGCATTTTGACAACTGTTGGTAAACAAATTTTATAAAATCTAAAATTTTCCCCAAAAAAATTGACCAAGCAGTATTATGAACAAAGGTGTTGAGCATACCAAGATAGTCCTTCAAGGCATCTAAAGAGGAGAATCGTTTTGAAAATTTCTAGTAAGTTTTTCATAAAATCTAGGATTTTCACCCCCAAAAATTCAACCAATTACGATAGAAGTTCTGGAGCATACCACCATAGAATCCTTTCCAAAATCTAAGATTTTCACTCAAAACATTGACAAAGAAAAATTCTGAATACAAGATCTGGACAGTGCTACGATATGGTCCTTCTAGCCAAATGTGGTTGAAATCTGTCCAGGTGCTGAGGCGACGTGTTCTGACAATTTCCAGAAATTGTTCACCCAAAGAATTAACCAATCAAAGTTCTGAATAGAAGTTCGGGAGCCGACTACCATAGAATCCGTCCAGCCAAATTTGGTTGAAATCTACAAAGCGTTTTAAAGAGATGCATTTTGACAATGTACTCTCACTTAAATAAAATCTATGATTTTCACCCAAAAAATGCGCTAATCAAAATTATGAAAATCAGTAGAAATTGTGGCGCTGACAACGATAGGGTCCTTCTAGTCAAATTTGGTTGAAATCTATCAAGTTGCTATAGAGAAAACATATTGACTATTTACGGAAAAATTTTCATAAAATCTGATTTTCACCTTAAAATCGACCAATCAAAATTCTGAATAGAAGTTCTAAAGCCTACCATGCTAGGATCGTCTGTCAAGTTTTATTAAAATCGGTCAAGAGGTTAATGAGAAGTATGCTTCTAAAGAAAAATTTGACTGATGGACTGACACACGGCAGACGGACGGTCGCCATGGTCTATGCTCACTTGGCCTTTCGGGCCGGGTGAACAGTCAAACAGAAAATGTCAACCAATCAAACAAAACTTGTCTTCAATCGCCATAATCCCGCAGCACAAACATCAAACATGCTTTAATAAATTATCCACTCACCATAGCATCCTCCACTCCACGACTAGTTTCGACGTTTTGGATCTCATCAGGTCCAGGAAGGATTCGAACCCATGACCCTCGGATCACAAGTTGGAGGGCATTTTATATCTATTCATTAATTGACTTTTCCAAGTGTATCCATCCATCACATGACGTCATAATCAACTACGTGACGTGTAAGATGACGTCATAATCATGAATGACTTGATATAGTCAGTCTTTAATGCTGACACGTTGTACGAATTGTATGTCTTCACGATTTAATAAGCATGCTGTTGAATAGTTTGAAACTAATTTGACTGGGCGCTGTTGCTGCCATAGGCAGCAACAGAACCCAGTCCAATTAGTTTCAAAATATTTAACAGCTTACCTGTATAGTTTTCTGGAGATTTATAGCCAGGGAGTTCAGGGATGATCCAGATCGATCAATCCCAACAGGAGCGATGTGTGGGTGGAGCTTAGCTAGAGACGGACGGGGAATAGCCAAAAACTGGAAAGATCTATTACATAGGCCCTAACCGTAAAAACACGTATATAATTGTCATACAAACATGCCTTAGTGACCAGTATTAAATGTTCCATAAAGCGACTGTTATAGCCAGGTCTATTGCAGATCTTTAAGGCAGATGGGGTTTTTATCACTTTTGTAAAACAATCTTTTCGTCCCCTTAACATCAACCAGGTAGCTTCTAGTCTACTTTCAGTCAAATTGTTTTCGAAATATTCGTCAGGTTTCACATTGTAAGTCTTTACCGCTCACAGACCAAAAACAACACAGTTTTTATAATAACAGGAATAAGGTGTTGAATATTTTGAAACTAATTTGACTGGGAGCTGTTGCCGAGTCAAATTAAACGTTTTGAAGTATTCAACAGCTTTCCTGTAAAATTGAGGTTATCTTGAAATTGAGACAAGGAAGACAACGACTACGAAAATGATAATAATTATCAGGATCCATGGCATAGATGTATCTCGCAAAATAAGAAAATTTATCAAATTTCTTTTTCACGAGTGAGATGACATACTTACCTCCCTAACACTCTTGATATACTAGTATATTGGCTCTAAATTCAATAATATTCAGAATTATAAACGGTTAGGTGCCCCTAATGGGCAGGTGGAAGTACACAGTCATGCACATGACAGACACCACCTACTGCGCATGCGCATACCGGTACTTCCGGTACTAAATATTGGCTGACATAGAAGCAACTATTCAATAACCAAAGGACCAGGCCTCCGTGGGGTGGCGAGGCCGGGATCCTGTTAGGGAGGTAAGTATGTCATCTCACTCGTGAAAAAGAAATTTGATAAATTTTCTTATTTCACATCATGAGAACATACTTACCTCCCTAACACTTGATAAAAACCAGAATTTGAAAGTAAATTTGGTGGGAGGGAGGCAAGGTCCTGAAAACCAGCACACCCTCGAAGAGACTAGGCTCTGAATTATCAAGAGATTTAAAACATCTGAAATTGTGACTGAAACACAACCAGGAATAAAAATTTTGCATCGGATAATCGACCGATGAAGAGAGATTGATCAAAAGGCAAATGCGTTCCCCCCCCCCCCCACACCCCTCTTTCTGAGGAAGGTTAGGAAAAAATGCTGCTCTAAATGACTAGCACGTTCTCTAATACTTAATTAAAAGTATTACTAGACATTGGAAAAAGAAGAACTGCTTCTATTTCAAAAAACTCTGAAAAACCACAATTAAGAGACATTAACCATCACCATATTAAAATAAAAAAGCACACCATCACCAAGCCAAAAAACAAAAATGGTCATAAATACTGACCTCTGATATCTTGGACGCGGCACTCATCTCTTCCCTCACCGGATGAAGAGAATTGTACCAGCTAATAGTAGGGATACCCTACCAACAAATGTGATATTTGTAAATAGTAGAAGAGGAAAACTATTTACAAACATAAACCTCTACATTATTTTATTTTCTGAGGACTGAGACGGCGAGCGGGTTAGAAGTGTCACGAGGGTAATGGTCGGTAAAACATGATTCACAGTGTCACTGGGCTACTGACATAATGTCTTCAATAGAAACACCATTAAATAATGCCGTGGAAGTTACCACACCACGGACACCATGAGCCTTGGCTCTATCTACTTGGATTCCAGCGGCTGTCTTATGACAGAATTGAATACATTCTACTATCCAGCTGGAAATAGTGTCTCTTGACGCCCTACCACGGGGTTCAATATATGACACCCATAGGGAACATGGGTCCGTCCGCCAAACCTGAGTTCGTCTCTTGTACTTATTTAAAGCACGGACAGGACACCAGACTTTAGCACCAGGATCATATCTGGTTATGGCAGGTAAAATAATAGGTTTATCCGGATATTTTAAAGATTGATTCTTAGCCAAGAAATTCAATCTTGGTAGAAGCTTAAGGCCTTCACCTGTAACTATATAACGGTCAGGCTCAGCAGACAAGGCATGAATTTCACTCCTGCGTCTGGCTGATGCTGCCGCAACTAAAAATACAGTTTTAAGTGTCAATAATTTTACAGATATAGCACTAAGTGGTTCAAAAGGTTTATCACTCAAAACCTGCAGAACCAGAGAAAGACTCCATGACGGTGTCAGTGGAGGATTTCTTGGTCTGAGATTGCCCATACCTTTAATAAGAGTATTTAAAACACTTACTTCATCACTTCCCCTCTTTGCCAAGCAAGTGATAACAGTCATTAATGCTGATTTGTATCCAGCAATAGAATTAGGCTTAAGACTATAGGCATCATACAGGTGACAGAGAAAATCAGCTACTACCTGAATAGATGCTTCCATCGGATTGATACATCTCCTTGAACACCATTCTGCAAATATGTTGATTTTATAATTATAAGCTCTGGAGGTTGACCCCAATCTGGCTCTTTGAAATTTGCTGCTTGTTCAGAAAAGCCCTCCTTAATCGCGGATTTTTTTACAACATCCATGCAGTCAATTGAAACATTGACGGATTGTTGTGAAGGGTCTTGCCCTGGAAGATAATTTTGTCCATCAGAGGCAGAGGAACCGGATTGCAAACCAGAAGGTCCAGCAGATCCGTAAACCATGATCGGCTTGGCCAATTCAGGGCGATCAGAAGCACTTTGCATTCCTCTTGTTTGATCTTCTGAAGAATCCTTGGAATCAGGATTGTTGGAGGGTATGCGTATGCATACATTCCCTTACAACTGATAGCTAGCGCATCTATTGCGATAGCGCTTGGATCTGGAATCGGAGAAACGTACGTCGTCATCGCATTCTTCTTCATTGCGAACAAATCTATGTTGGGCTTTCCCAATGATTGAACAGGTGATCCGCCACACATTGATTTAGTTGCCATTCCGTAGGCAGAATACTCATCCTTCGGCTCAATGAGTCTGCTAACAGATTCAGCCTTCCCGGAATATGAACTGCTTTCAAGGTGATCATATGATCCATGCACCAGCAAAGCAGCTTTCATGTCATCATACAGAGACTGGGCGACTTCGTGCCGCCCTGGCTGTTTATATAACTCACTACTGTAGAGTTGTCTGAACGTATCATCACAAATGTTCCCTCCACTTCTTTTAAGAAGTGTTCCAGGCCTAGAATTACAGCCCGCAATTCTAGCATATTGATATATTCCTTTGACTGTTCCAGATTCCAAAGCTCTGATATAGTGACTTCTTCCAGGCAAGCTCCCCGACCCTCCATCGATGCATCCATAAACATCGTTACTTGAGGGTGGGGAGGGGTCAGCATGACCCCCGCCAGATTTCCTCTCTCCATCAACCAATGAAGGTGATGAATGAGAGGGTCCAACACTTGAATGTGCGAGTCCAGTGATCCTGAACTCTGCGTCCACTGAGCCATGAGAAACAATTGAATCAGCCGCCTGCGTAAGGCCGCCTGAGGAATGACTGGTTTCATTGAAACCATCAGACCTAACATTCTCAGATAGACTCATGCTAGAACATAACGACTGTTGCAAACCAACTGAATGCACGAGAGGAGATTCTCCACTCTCTCCTGGGATGGATAAACATATCCTATCTCCAGATCGAAGAACATACCCAGGTAAACAAACTTATGGGATGGAGTCAGCTCTGATTTCTGAAAGTTGATTATCCAGCCTAAATCTGTGAGAGTTTTCAAAACTATCTCCAGATTTGCTGTCAAACTTTCTGGGTTGTGTGCTTTCAGCAACCAGTCGTCTATGTAAGTGTGAACAGCTATATTTCTCCTGCGGAGGTATGCCATGATAGCAAGTACCACTCAAGTGAAGGCCCTTGGAGCTGTCGAGATGCTGAACGGAAGAACCTTGAATTCCCATTGGCGTCCCTGAAAAGCAAATCTCAGGAACCGACGAAAACTCCTTGAAATTGGAATGTGGAAATAAGCATCCTTGAGATCTATAGATGCTGTCCACATCCCCTTCTCTAACCCCAACAACACAGATCTTACTGTTTCCATTTTCAAACTCGGTGTGTCTATAAAATTGTTTAGAGGTTTGAGGTTGAGAAATGGTCTCCACCCCCAGTGTTCTTTGCCACAAGAAACACGGTTGAATAGAAGCCCGGGCAATCTTGTGCCGGTTGAATTGCTTCTTTTAGAATTAGAGATTCTATCTCCTCTTCCATGCACAACCGCTTGTCTGGATCTCGTGGAATTTGAGTCCAGACCAGTACCAGAGACAGATGCCACGGCGGACCTCTTATCCATTCTGAACTGTATCCGGGCGAAAGCCATTGCAAGACTAAGCGGTCCTGAATTAACCGCTCCCACTTCTGAATGTGGCAAGTCAAACGACCTCCCACTGGTGCACCTAGGGTTGATGGGGTGCCCATAAATTTTAGAAGTGGGAGTGTCTCTGGTATGAGTGACAACACCCGAGTGGTACTTGTGGTAACCAGAAAAAATTTTATTGCATCAGGCCCGGTTACCACGCGCCGCTCCTCGCGCGCCGCAACCAGCGCCACGTGCACCACGGTGTGCGGGCTGTTGTCTGCCATCCTGGATGGCTCGCTGGATTGTCACAGGACTAGGCTGTTGCTGCACCGACGCTGCTACTACCCCCGATAGCAGCTGAGAGACATGCTACAGTGCACTAATCGCCGCTCGTGAACTCTCCTCGGTGTCGCGCAAAGCGGCATTAGCCGAGCGCATAGCGCCTGTGCACATTGCTCCCGTGTCAGCACGGGAACCCGGCCGTGTATCTTCCCCCAGAGTGGCACGGTCGTCCGCGCTTGGTCTGGGCGCTAGGCCATATCGAGCATACTGACTAGCAGTAACTCGACATCGTCTAGCAACCTCGCGGGGGCCTTCGCGAGGCAACCTTTCGGTCTGATCGACTCCTCTGCCGCCGAGAACATATCTTTGTTCAGCATATGGCAGAGACAGTCGTGCTGGCCAACGGCTTTGCCTGTAAACATACCCGAGGGTTACCGGCGGCCGTCTCATCCACGGAGAGCTCTGATCTAACAGCGAGGAGCCACGCACACGCTTCTGACCAGTCTTCATCCGTTGCTACCTGCGAATTGCCGACGAGCAGCGGGCCCTCGTCATCTTCAATGGCATTCGCAGGTATGGCCGAGGAGGCTATAGACGAACCTGGCTGCCCAGGGAATGTATACGGGCCCGAGAGGGCTGGCATAACATTCTCCATAGGCTGACCAGGCACCAAGGCCGCGCTTGTGTGTGGGGGTTTATGCACACCAGCGCGGCCCGGAACGTCCGTATGAGATTCCACATCTAAGCGTGGAATCTTATACGGGCGGCCGTCTGCTCCAAACCGGCCCACAGGCGGAACCATGAAACCTGCTCCCGAGGGAACAGTGCCATATGTGCGAGCGGTCACGCTCCCCATGAGAGGAGTGTAGACGCCCGCATCCATGTCTTCGTGGTCATCCTGTGGACGGAGCAGGTAGTCTTCATCATCTTCCTGGTCAGGAAAGTTAGACTCTGGATTAGTAAAGAAAACTAACCCAGACTGACCAGGAGAATGCTCGAAAGCAGATGATGAGGGTACTCCGCGAGTGATCGTGGTCAGGCCCGCTGGTCGGGTCCTGCCTGATGCTGCTCGCGCCGCTGGAACACCAGGCGATGCGAACATCAAGCCTGGGTCCAAGACGGCCTCCCCTGGATCACTAAACACTTTGTCCGAGCTAGTAGGGCATGATCCAGGGACGGGGGCTACCTGCACTGAGGTCGACGCGCAGGAAGTTGAAACACCTGTGCCAGGAAACAAGCTGCGAAGCATGTCAGGCATCAGGTCTTTCAAAGTCCTGCGCATCTCACTTACTAACTCAACCTTGAAAGCCTCGAACTCGCCCTTCTCAGAGGCCTTCTTCTTACCCTCCTTCTTGGTCTTCTTGCCCTCCTCAACCATCAGCTTAGCCTGGGAACAGAAGAATTCAGAGGTTCGATCCCCCACCCACTCTTTACAAATGACACATTTGTTAGTTAGCCTACAAGCTGAACATAGATGGCAAGGGTGGGGGAAGATCTAGTCTTCATAGGCTTCAGACAGGATGGACATTTCTGAAAGGGAAGGGATACGAAGACAATGAGTATGATAGTTTTCAAAGCCTTGTTAATTGACTATTAGTACAAAACAAGAACAAACTCGAGAGAAGACATCCACTTTTATGACAGACAACCCTGACGGGACAGCTGACTTCTCTAGTTAATAAAAAATACAATCACAACCAGGGTCCCAAATTAAGAAAAAGAGAGAGAAAGATTATGGTTATCTAGATATCTCTTCACCATCCTAATAAAGGGCGATGAACACATCACAGACTTCTCTAAACTAAGATTATGACATCAAGTAAAGAGAAAAAACTCTGGTTGATTATGACATCAAACCTCAATGCAAAAGCTCCTTCAAGGAGAGGGTATGTCAGAAAAGAATGCAAGAAATATATAGATATTAGACATTCATACCTCCCGAATAATATAATATTAAATTATATATATTCGAGAACCCATGCACAAACAAGAGAGAATACAGTGCAATAACAAAAGGCAGCAGAAAATTGTGATTATTTTCAAATAATTGTGCCATAATTAATAAAACTCCCTTAGCCTGAGCACAGGCAACCATCCTCTTGTGCAGGAGAACACGTCCATCCATCCGCCGAGACTCCTCTTCCAGAAGAACTGATGAGGGGGGATGGGACAAAAGGAAGGAGATGTTTCCTTTATTAATTTAATATCTCCAACCCTTAGACATATCACGATGACAAGTCAAAAAAAACGAGACGTGAACAACCTTCGAGAGAAGAACAGGAATCCTTATTCAGTCATAAGACAAACCTGTAAGCATAAAGCACAAGAGATTATTAGCCCTAGGCGCTGGGAAAGATTTACAAGGATTCCCAGCGCCTGAAAACGCGGTACCGCCGAAACGGCCACGACGAAAACCGGTAACAAATAAAAGTTACAAGTCTTAAATAAATATATGGAACAATATCAGCCTTGCGGATGACGAGGCAGACTCCTCCAATACTTTAGCATCAGCCATGATGGATTGGGATGATTTTGATCTAGAGAATTTTCAGTATAGAGCCTGTTTAGATTTTCACATGTTGCTTCTCAGCCAATATATTAGAAAACGGAAGTACCGGTATGCGTATGCGCAGTGGGTGGTGTCTGTCATGTGCATGACTGTGTACTTCCACCTGCCCATTAGGGGCACCTAACTTTTTATAATTCTGAATATTATTGAATTTAGAGCCGATATACTAGTATATCAAGAGTGTTAGGGAGGTAAGTGTTCTCATGATGTGAAAAGACAAAATCTAACTGTAAAAATATGTGTACCTGCTCCATATAACTATTATGTAAATCCCCCATATACCATTGTGATACGGTCTGGGTGTAAACAAAACATTTCACGTTTCGCATTCTAAGGGTTAATGAACATACCGCTAATGACGCTGGATTCCTGCATGGTGGTCGATTTCCAACAGTACGTTGTGATAGTATTATAGTTTATAGTATCGATTCCCGTGTCACTCTTTCCATGCGATGATGATAAGGAAGATAAGAGTCGCTACTGTCATCCCCGATCATAAGCTAATTAAGATAGATTGTCCGCATTCATAGCATGTGGCGTGTCAACGTTCGTTATTATTCTAAAGGTCACTCATTTATCCAAACATATTAATCATAACTGTGGTGTTTCCAATATATCGAATGTTTTCGCGATATAAACTGCTAAAAATAGTATTGTGATCTATGTCCATGTGCATCAAAGGTTATTAAATGAGTTATTGTGGTCGCTAAATACAAGTCAGTTAACATTCACGAATACCTTCAATAGATAGTGGCTGTCTAAGACACCTGGTCATTTGATAAATGGCATTGACAGAGATAAAAGAACCACCACCATCCGTCGGGGGGGGGGGGGGGGGGCCCAAAATGAAGTGGTCTCATAAGCAAATTTATTTTATTGATCGACATAATCTACAGAAACGAAATATTCCAAGTAGTACCTATATCAATTAGAACGTGATTAATAAGGCGTGCATGCGCGCGCGCGATCGTGTGTGTGCTTGCGAGTGGGTGCTAGCGTGTGTATGTCATTAGCTGTGTCTCAGAAACTTCTAATACGATTTTGCTCAGATTTTAACACAGGAAAGGCGGTTATGTCTACCAGTACACTAGTATTTCCATACTTTGGACATTATCCAGATTTACATACTAAGATCCAGGTTGGATTAGATTTCGGATATCTGCATATCTTTCAAATTACTGATCCGATCTTACGCTTAATTTCAACAGTAGAATGTGTTTTCGGGAGACTGATTCCACAACTTTAATCTTGACCCGAAAAGTTATAAAAATGCTTTAAAACGTGTGCAGACGAAGGTCTGCTATCCTTAATTGCTTTTTTAAATATTTAACTAAATGGCCTAGGGCCCTAATGCTCATCTCAAATATTTGACAAAGCCCTACAAATTTGTGAGAGTATTATGAAGGCAAATGAGCTTTCTTGACAGAATGGTTTCAATGCTCCCATGGATCAGCAAGGAAGTCGAGACAATGTAGATGAAGAAACATCAGTGCTGATGCACTGAAAGCATATTTAACTATAGTACATGAGTTGTATGGGCTACAAGATACGGATCATTGATACGGCTGGTTTTATGGTCACTCGTTTTAAAGAACTACCATCTTGTGGCCCCCAAAAGCCAGTGTCAATTATGGACGTGTGACTGTAACATTGAAACTGACATCAGATTGAAGTGATATAAATGATATAGACATAAGTCACGGTGTGCAAGTTAATATAGAACCCTTGGCAGAATATCTATAATTGTTTGTGCAACCGAAAATCGTGGCGCAGATCTAATAGCCAAATAGAAGTACATAATAAATACAACCGCGTTTATTACTGTCCATATTCACGGACCGAGAAATGGTGTTACTACCAGGGTACTATTTCTGTTGAAAAATCACCTTTAAGGATCTAGAAAAAATGGCACCAACACCTTTCTGATGTATATGGGTATGAAAATTTACAACAAATAATTATATGAGCTGAATTTCCTACATAATGCCCCTGGACTATATGACACCGACGTCATTTACTCGGGGATCATTCAATTACAAGATTCTGGAAGGGGTGGTGGTACTGGATGACGTCCTGACGTACGAATTCACCTTTCCAGAGTATGCACCCATCATATGACGTCCTAATCATCTACATGGCGAGTAGAATGACATCATAATGGATGACGTCATGAATGACGTCGATAAGTACATCACGAACGCATATTTGAAGACGGTCTATGCGTTGTTGTACAAATTGTTTGCTTTCACTATTTAATAAATATTCTGTTGAATATTTTGAAACTAATTTGACTTATTCAACAGCTTCCCTGTATAGTTTTCAGGAAATTGATAGCTAGGGCTTTTGGGAATCGATCAATCCCAACACCGCGAGGTGTGGGTGAAGCTTATCTAGTGATGGGCGGGGCAGAGCTAAATATGGAAAGGTCCATTCACAGCGGTTCCAATGCCACTGTTTGACAGTTCAGGATGTCATCATGGATGTCATCAGGGATGCTAAGCCAAATTCAACGTTGAAGCGACAATTTCAAGTAGAAACTTCAATGAGGGATGTGGCCCAGGACTTGAGCCTCGTTATTTGTGGATCACTTTATACTTTGGCTGCTCCCTTATCCTCGAATGGAAGGGTCCAGGAGAATATAGAAAATGCTGTGACTTGGGTACTCACAAACGTGAAAGAATCTAGCATCTACTTGATTTTCGACATGTATATCGAGTTTAGCATCAAGGACAATACTCACAACACCAGAAGCATGGAACAACTCAACATCATCAACTTAATTCCATCACGCTTCAACAGATCAGCCAGCAAAATAATTGCTATTTTACTGTCATTTGTTAGAAAATCGTTCGCTAGGCCATGATCTAAAACATGTTTAGTCACCAAGATTGTTAAAATCGCTCATCTACATCCCACGATGTTTGGCTTTTTGTATTGATTTTTGTACTGGTTGCCATGGAAATGGGCCATTTTTCAAAATGCTCAATGGTGCCAGCTTGGCATCACTCAGATTCTTGATATGGAGGGTCCATAGATAGCTAATCTGCAATAACCTATTGTGGGTACTTCAGTGCAAGGTTGGAGCAAAAATCCCAGTTAGGCTGACTATACATCATTACCATAGTGCATCCACTTGTGGGAAACTAGTATAATTCTGTCTGTCAGTCAGTCACTCTGTCTTTCTCTGTCTTTTATATTTTGGCTATGTCACAAGAATAGCATGCTCACATTTGTTGTAAATAGACTACAAATAAGTGGTAAAGGCAGAAATAAAGCAACTTTATTTTGTCAACATGTAAGATAATGATAAAAGTATTTAATACAGAGCTTAATAAGTATATTGAGTAACGAAACACCATGAGCAGTGTATGTATGTTCTATAAATGTAACTGATTGATTGATACATGTGTATGATTGATTGATACATTTGTATGATTGATTGATACATTTGCATGGTCTCTAGGTCCTGCTCGCATGAATTACAGATCTGAAATAACTTAATGTGTTTCCAAAACAGAAACATGTTAGTTAGTACAATTTTGAACATGATGTAAAAAATTGTATGTTGAATTTTTTTAACATAATTGGATTGGAATACATGTCTTTCAATTCAATTATCCTCAAAACATTCAACAGTGCTTGTTAAGCTATTTCCGATCTATACTACATATACTAGTGTTCTCAGTTTGAACCCATTGTAAGCAGTGACCTTTCACTTTCAAAATTATAATCTTATATAGAATTTTTCAACTATAGAACAATAATTCAAGATAACAAGGATTTATTAAAACAAATATTCCTTTCCCATGCAAAAATACTGCACAGGAACACTTTTTTTGGAAAAATACCATGATTCAAACATTCAGAGCGGTTTTATCTATCCGGTCATTTTTACCTACGCTTCACACACCCCACCCACCCAACCCCTCCCCACCCCAACCCTCTTGTATGTGTGTTTGAATTGATATTAACACATTGATGAAGCCTGAATTCAAAGAATCTCAATTTCAAGGTAACCCTACAAGCTGTTGAATAAGTAAAATTAGCTTCAAAATAATCAACACCTTGTTTATTAAATTGTAAATTTATGAAAGACAGACAATTCCGTCCATTTCATGATACATCTTTTCTGCTTTCACAATGGACCGCCATCATTTGACAACAAGTGACATATTTTGATTACGACATCAGATATTTGAGTGACAAATCAGACCCATGCATTACCATCTGCCATACTCCCAACATTCAAATTTGTTCACTAAAATTTCTATTTTGTCATAGTAAATGATGTCCATATGAAGATGAAGAGAAACATATTTGTAAAAAATATATCACTGGAATTCCTAGATCGCTTATCAAGCCAGTCATTCCAGTGATACATTAAAAAAATAGTCTTCTCTTGGTCTGCAAATGGACACTGTCCAAGCCCACTGCATAACATGTTTTTGGACGGCTTGAATGTTAAAGGTGTAACCTGGCTAAATTTTTGTCCCATTGTCATCTTTTGGCAAATTCTGGCAAACATCAGAATAGGAAAGGATTGAGAAAGCTTTTGTTCACTGCTCTTCACATATTAGTCACAATAATTATTTGCGTGGCATGTCGTCCCTTTCCCCCGGCAATACACTGACATCATCATTTAATTGCGGACAGTCAGCTATACAATGAAGCGCATGCTTGATTGACAGAAATGATTCTTCATAAATCATAACCTCAAAAAACAAATTAACCCTTTGAACAATGAAGTTCCACAATTTCACTTTCAGGATATGCATTCAGTCTCCAGCCTACTTCCCACAATTCAATGCACTTACTACCGTTTAATGGTAACCGGAACACTCTATTGCACGATACACGACAAATCTTTGCAGCCCTAAAAACTCGAGTTAGTGTACCTGGGGCAAACAGAGACAAAAACACAGAATGAGCGAATATAAATCTCTCGATCCTTTGTGGGGAGACAAAAACACATTTAATCGTGAAGCTGTATCTTAATTTCAGGTCACCCAAACATGTTATAAGCTGTTGAACATTCTGAAACAAATATCACTGGAAGCTGTTGCAACATCTTCCAGTCAAATCTGTTTCAAAATACTTGACAGAGTCTTTCTTAGTGTATACAATTTATCATATGTGGTTAGTCGAAATGAAATTATTAAATCTGTTCATGCTGCGCCACAAGAGTTACTGGATGCTAATTTTTAATCGTAATGCATAACGCAAGTATTTATGCATTTTCATTCAAAATATGGATAATTCTTGAAACAATCATAAGATAGAGATGGATCTGCATAACATATCTCGATGACACAATTGCACAGTTCAATGGGGTTGATGCACATACTTTCATTTAACGTTTATAAAGTTGCAATTGACAAAGTTTGTATTCTTTTCTTGCCATGGGTTTCGATTGCGCTGATAGAATTAAAAGGTCCTATGTGCCATCAATGTGGATCTTTTTTAGAATAATATTGTTCTATTTGCAGTTGTCAAAATAAGTCAACCAATGAACCTTTCCATTTTCTAGCTATGCCCCGCCCATCTCTAGCTTAGCTCCACTCACACCTCGGCGTGTTGGGATTGATCGATCCCCGAATGCCATAGCTATCAGTTTTTTTAAAACTATACAGGGAAGCTGTTGAATATTTTGTAACTAATTGGCTGGATGCTGTTGCTTCCTATGGTAGCAACAGCGCCCTGTCAAATTAGTTTCGAAATATTCAACAGGATATTTATTAAATAGTAAAGACAAATTCGTACAACAAAGCATTGTCCGTCTTCAATAATGCATTCGTGATGTATTTATCTACGTCATTCATGACCGTTGACGTCATTGATTGTGATGTCATTCTACATGTCACCTAGTTCATTATGATATCATATGCTGGCTCAATACAGTGTAAAGGGCCATCAGGAGGTATGGCTGAAAGAAGAAATAGATATGATAATGTAGAACTCTTGTGCCACCATTTTGTCTCCATGACCTATAGATACAGTAGTCCTTATGACCAACCTACCCATGAGTTTTCAACAGCACCCTCCAAAGAGTTTCCATCAAGCCTGTTTTACAATGAACACTAGTTATCATGATAAATATAACATACACAGTACGGAAGAGAGAATTCAGCAGTAATAATGCCATAAAGCGCTTCAATCTACCACATCTATGATACGTAAACCATCTCAACAATAATGAACATTTTACAATTAATTTAACATCCAGTAGTTATTTTAACTGTCTGATCTGACTGCTGAGTTTTTGCAAACGACATATTCCAAGGATCATATCTCTGGACAGGCTAAATATTTTGAAAACATTTGACTGCAAGTTGTTGGAACATTCAGTCAAATTGTTTTCAAAATATTCAACAGGTCTAGAATTAAGGCCCAGTGAAATTATTGTCTTCTGTCTTGCAGCAGTTATACAGTTAATAATATTCAAAATTTTCTCTGGTTACCTTGAAACAGAGTTTATCAACAAATAAATAATAGATGGTAGTCACAGAATTATCTACTCCACCAATACATCTACAACACACCTCAACCCAACCACCTCCCTCTCCTCCCATACGTAACCCATACCTCAACCCCTCCCCCCCACCCCCCAAACCCCCAGCAGCAGTCATTAACAAGATTTCAGTTTCAGTTGTTCTTTATTACTCTCAGGTTATTTGTACGCAGCACGAGGTATGGGTCTGCATGCTTGGTTGCAGATGCACAACCAAAAATAATGCTGCTTTCACTATGCGAGTAGATAATCATGGCCAATCATGGGCATTATAAAACCAAAACAAGTTTATAACTCCAGTTGTGTATGATCACGTAGTCATAAAGAAATTTCATTTGCTGCTCACATTAAATAGGACAAATTTCCAATCGAGCATATAACATTATCCGATTTGGTCACTTCATTAAATCCACACTCAAACCCCATGTATTTAAAAAAAAATTTCTATATATTATCTGTATTTGTACTTTGTACATAATCATTGTAAGTGCTTAATTAGTGCATATGACAGAATAGAGTTATAAGTATACCATTACATATATAATTTAATGCCAGAGTAGCATGATTATGGACTATAGTGGATAGTAATATAGGCATTTATAGTATTCTGATGCAAATTACACGTGGAGAATAACATAATTAACTCTTAGCACTCTGTCAAAATTTTAAACCTTCAAATTAAATTAAAAGATGAACTAGTGTTCATTTTTAAAAAAAAATTTGTGAAAGATGGCGCTGTCATAGACCGCAACATCGTCTATAAAAAAATTTTAAAAATGTACACCAGTTTCTTTGCTACTGACACCGTAAAAATTTAGAATGTTGACATCAGAGCGGTAAGAGCTAATGTGATTATATTTCTATGCACAGCCTTTGTAGGGGGTCTTGAGAAACGTCCAATTGCAGACCAAGAAAAGATTATTTATGAAAGTTTACCACCGGAATCGATAACCGAGCCAGTACTTCATTGTAAATCTTCAAAAATAATCACTTGGTCTGCAAACGGATATTTTCTATGAGCTCGTTCGATTTCCCTAGAGTTGCAACACTAGTTTTGCGAAAATTCATTTGCGCGAGTCCTGCAACCTTTGTTGCGAGGTCACATTGATTTAATTATGATGCTATAATCATGTCACGCTAACAACCCTTATAATGTAGGGGCTTATTAAACTCCAGTAAACTCACGCAAATGAATTCAACCAGACACTAGTGTCAATGGAATAAGCCCTTTTTAATTTTCTTGAACAAATTTGAGGATTGGTATTAGATATTAGATAGTTGAGAGATATATAAACAGAGATTTTAAATATACAGTAAAAACCATCTTTAAGGGACCACCTCAAGTACACACAATTAGTCACTATAGACAGGTAGTCATTTCATACAAGGCACCTACTATAGGGTATGTCTTTAGAGACAGAAGATGGCCTTCCTTAACCAGCTAATTGTCAAGCCGGCCAAAACTGGCCATTTCATTGGTCTTGAGAAGTGTCCATTTGCAAGCCAAGAGATGACAATTTTTGTCAATTTATGACAGGAATATACAAAAATACTTTTCTGTCATCCTGCAAATGGGTATTCCATTAGTATTGTGACTACCACAGATGCGATTTCTAGCTGGCAAAAAAATACCAAATCTTTGCTCAGTCAGTGTCCAAGGAAACTGGCTCATTTATCAATTAACTCATTCCAGTGTTAAAATTTCAAAAATAGTCTTCTCTTGGCATGCAAATGAACATTCAGAGCCACTGCAGAGTCCGGCTTGACCAATAAAGGGTTATGTCGATAGTTGAAGGGTCTTGAGAAATGTCCATTTCCAAACCAAGAGATTATTTTTTTGAAAATTTATCACTGAACTGATTGGCTTGATAACTAAGCCAGTCATTCCAGTGGTAAATTTCGAAAAATAGTCTTCTCTTGGTGTGCCAATGGATATTTTCTATGAGAAAATTTAAAATTTCTTGACAAAATTGGAGGTTTAACAGGTTAATATTGCAACAAGTACATACATACTCTGGTACGCATGACATTTCTCCACAATTCAAACTTACATCCCTTAACTCTTAGCACTCTGTCAATAAATTTTCAAATTAAATTAAAAGATGAACTGGGGTTCATTTTTAAACAAATTTGGTGGAAGATGGTGCTGTCGTAGACAGCAACATCGTCCACCAAAATTGTTTAAAACTGTACACCAGTTTCTTTGCTACTGGCACCGCAAAAAGATAAAATGTTGACATCAGAGTGGTAAGGGTTCAAACTTGGCACAGAGGAATAACAATTACAACGATAACGACAACTCAACGAAATCAAGTAACAAACAAGCATTGCGCTAAACAGCGTAGTTAGCAAAAACAATATTCACAATAACAAGGAAGCAAAATCTTACATATTAATTTCCAACAATAATAACTTGATGTAAAGATTAAAACTTGAGGTTAACCATGTTAGTATGCTGATAATGATATCAGCGTTATAAAGACGATCCTTTTAAGATTAACTTTTTTAATTTTTGATAAGCTTTCACCCATAAATAAATATACCATATCAAAGTTATGTGACAGAAGCCTGTCAAAAATCAATATAATCTTAATAGGTACCTGGTGGCATGGTCTTGTATATGAATTTATATGTGGATGTGAACTTTTCATTCATTTATGTTTTACATTTGAATTAAGTATATTTGCATGCACTTGCATTTGCTTATAAAAAAACTATTATTTACAATGTTGAAATTTAATCTTGCTTCAAATTTACACCAGTAGTCTTTGTATGTATGCAGCTATGGCAAATCAGGGCAGCAGCAAAGCCTGAGCAATCGAGGAAGCCATTACTAGCTACGCCCCACCCATTCTAGCAAAGCCCCGCCCATTTCTAGCTAGGATCTGCCACTTTATGCGTGTGTGAATTGATTTGAAACTTTGAATCCTGAATTCCCAGAATCTAAATTTCAAGATACAGGTAATGTGTTGAATATTTTGAATCTAATTTGATTTGGGGCTGTTGTTGCCTATGCCTAGCAGCAATAGCTCTCAATAAAATTAGTTTCAAAATATTAATTAGAATGTTTATTAAATTGTAAAGTAATCAAAGACATACAATTAGTACAATTTAGTGAGACTTTGATTTTCGTGGCAGGGCTATGTCATTATGATTGTGACATCAGCTAACATGTGACAGGTCTAATTATGACATCAGATACTTGAGTGACGGATCAGATTCCTGTATCGATCCCTTCCTATTCTGCCCGTTCCAGTGAATCATCCACTCGTATACAGGCAAAATGAAGACAAAGACAACATTTTGATAACTTTAAACAATAGATTGAGCCAACTTGTATAAATGATCCCTAACCCTTCATACCACTTTCACTGATCAAATCCCAATTTCTAAATCATGCAGCTCATTTTATTTGATTTGAATTAAACATACACCCAGCAAGAATCCCACAGAATTAAATGTATTGTCTGTCCTCGGGAAATACTGTAACAGTGACAAGGCCATCGATATCATCAGTAGTGATCTCTATTCTCTCTATTTCTGCTTCATGCCCGTGACAAAAATAAGTGAACAACAAATAACTGAGGCTATCGACATTTCGAAATCACGTGATTCACAATGAAATAAATAACTTTTGAGCTTGAAATTTAAAATGAATGACATGATGTTGAAAGCATAATTATTTAATAGATATTGAGAAATGACAATTTAGATGGCACAAGCATTAATCTGCAAAATCAAGGAAATCGTAAGATAGACTTGTTCTAGAAAAGATTCATTTTATGTATTTAACCCTTTGAACGCTGAAGATATTGTTGCGGTCGCCACGCCCACTGAGTTTATACTAAAAGCATTGTCAAGATTTTAATTTCCAACATTATACTTAGCTCATATACACGAAAGGCTGTTATCCAGTCCTCAGTGAGACGGTACATATACCCAAAAGGCCAGAAAAATGCTCCCCCCACCCCACCCCCCTAATCACACACACCCACCCACACACACACACACACACACACACACACACTGTCCCCCCCCCACCCCCTCACCAACCACCACCCCCTCACACCAACCCCCATCCCTTCCTTTTATGACGTCACCATACAAAGGTACGCGGAGGGCCTGAATTCTGGCCTTTCAGGTATATGGCCTTTTTCACCAAGGCCAGAATTCCAGTCCTTCCAGTTCCAAGGGGTAATAGAATTTTAGTCAATTACAATATATTAAAGAATAAGGCATCTCTTGAAATAAGATATTATCTGACTGTTAAATATTCTTTTTAAGTTAAATTTTAAAACCAAAAATTATGCTATAAATTTTGGTCACCATCGTTCAGTGTTTTATTTTCCACATAAAAACCCCTCCCTTCAGTAGCCGCACCACAAAAGCAACTTTTATCACAGAGGCAAACAAACCAGGTTGAATGAGCAGTTTACGCTTAAGCAGCAGCATTTTCCAGATCAATGACAAATCTATGTCAAAATGCATGCGATACTAATGTACGGTTAGACATGTGTCGAGTTTACTGCTCATTTCAGGAACCATTGAAGCTCGTATATTCTGAAATTCTTCCGGATAATTCTGGCTGACTGTCTTTACCAACTCGATCAAAATTGGCTGTGCTTCTGAAAACAGATAAACATAAATACCATAGATTAACCCTTTAATGGTCAAGAAAATTTAAATATCTGCCTATTTAATGTCCATTTACAGGCCAAGAGAATACAATTGTTTTTAATTTATCACTGGAATGACTGGCTCGGTCATCGAGCCAGTCATTCCAGTTGTAAATTTTCAAAAATTGTATTCTCTTGTCCTGTAAATGGGCATTCCACTAGAGCATAATAGAGGCCGGTTTTGGCTGGTATGATCATTAAAGGGTTAACAAGCTTATGGTCACGGTTGATCCAAGAAAATTGTTTGGGTTTTTTTAATTGGTGAATGTCAATTTACAGGCCAGTAATTCCAGTGCTTAAATTTTCTGAAAGTATTCTTGGCCTGTGAATAACCATTCCTCCAGACAACTGCAAAAGCCGGTTTTGGAGCCAGGGTGTCGCATAAGGGTCCTTTTTTACCCCCGAAATGTAACAGGGGACCCCCAAAAGTTGTGGTAGTGGGTTCCATGGGATCCCTGAAAATCTTGCATGATTGTTAAATATTAATTACTTACAGGTTTTTGCACAGACACCCACAAAAGCTAGCATTGGACCCCATAATTCATAGCCGTGCACCCATAATACTCTAATTTTAGCATGGATGAGAAAAACTGCATGAGAATTCAAAATTTCAGTTTTGGCCCCCCCAAGATTTCAGGTTGGGACCCCTAGATTTTTAGGTGCGGGGTCACTGGGACCTCCAAAATTAAAATGCCATGAGAAACACTGTTTGGAGCTATGACCATTAAATAGTTAACTAGTTCCGGTCAAAGTACTGACGATTTATACACTACAGCTCAGAAATAGGTTGACGTTTCCAAAACAAAAACATGTTAGTTAGCACAGTTTTGAACACAATGTAAAACATGTTCTCTTGAATATTTTGGACTTAATTTGACTGGAAGCCATTGCTGCATTATGGTTAGATGAGGGTTAGATGAGTGGTCTTCCTTAACACTTTAACCCTCAACTTTGTTAAAAAAATGTCCCATTTTCTCATAGAAAATGTCCATTTTCAGACCAGAAAAAGGCTATTTTTTAAAATTTACTACTGGAATGACTGGCTCGGTTATCAAGCCAGTCATTCCAGTGGTAAATTTTCAAATATAGTCTTCTCTTGGTCTGCAAATGGACATTTCTCAAGACCACTGCAGAAGTCATTTTTGGGCCGATATGCGTGTTAAAGGGCTAAGACAGGTGGTATTAATACTACTCATTTTAATCAACCACCAGTTTTTGGCATTGTTTGGACCCAAAAAATGGATGACACGAGTTAAAGGAATACATACCATCATCCACCTGATCTGTACCTAGAATTTGAGATATCGCTAACAAGATGTCAGGTATATGCTTCAGAAGCTGAGGAGAGAAAGCAACAAATAAATCTTGGTTAAATCACGGGGCATATTGGACAATTCACGAGATTTTAAGACTTAGAAAGTGATGTCATAAACTTGACTAAAAATCAGATTTGCACCAACTGACTACCGCCTAAGATAATAAAAAAGAAATTTCAAGTATATTATTATTTTATTTTTGTAGTATTATTATTATTATTATTATTAATATTATTATTATTATTATTATTGTCGTCACACTTACCAATGTGTTGTTATTCTGCATTATCCGAAGAAAACAACCAAAAACTGTTGCATTTTCCTCATAATCATCTTTCAGAGGTAAGCACTGGACAATAATAGGCAATACCTGGTACAAGAAATAATAAAACACAATGAAAGATTGGCTTCAATATTAGTACATCACAGATCCTGACCAGGCTTTTCCATGAGCAAAATGACAGATGAGCTACAAATCGTTCTCCTGAAAGTAGCCAGGCAAGTGATAAGCATGATAACATGAGATTTTTCTATATTATATATAAAGCAAATTTTAGGCAAGTTTGACTGTACTCGCTCATATGGCAAAGGTAATTTCAAGCAAATGGCAAACATCCCATCTGTAATAGTGATGTGTGTGTGCGTGTATGTGCATGTGTGTGTATCATCAGCGAGTGATTGCACACCTTATCGTGCGTGCGTGCGTGCGTGCGTGCGTGCGTGCGTGCGTGCGTGCGTGCGTGCGTGCGTGCGTGCGTGCGTGCGTGCGTGCGTGCGTGCGTGCGTGCGTGCGTGCGTGCGTGCGTGCGTGCGTGCGTGCGTGCGTGCGTGCGTGCGTGCGTGCGTGCGTGCGTGCGTGCGTGCGTGCGTGCGTGCGTGCGTGCGTGCGTGCGTGCGTGCGTGCGTGCGTGCTCACCTATGATATCAAAGCCTGTTGACAATCCTACGGTTTAACCATAGTCATGCAGTAAATAATCCAATGCACATATAACCAGCCAGACCGAAATTCTAGTTTAACCCTTTAATGGTCGAGATTGTTCAAGAAAATGAAAAACTTATGCTTAATAATTTAGGTCCAATTGAAGGCCAGGGGAAAATTATTTTTGAAAATTTACCACTGGAATGGCTGTCTCGTTTATTGCACTAGCCATTCTAGTGGCAAATGTTTAAAAGTAATTTTCTCTTTAGCTGCACAGACATTTTGCACTTTCACTATCAAGGCTGGTTTGGGATAAGATAACACTCACCCCTTTAACACTCATATCAGACAAAAATGGCTTCTTCAGTGGTCTTGAGAAATGTCCATTTGCAGACCAAGAGTAGACTAACCGAGCCAGTCATTCCAGTAGTAAATTTTCAAAAGTAGTCTTCCCTTGGTCTGCAAATGTGCATTTTCTATGAGAAAACTTAAATTTTCTTTAACAAATTCAAATGTTAAAGGGTTAAGTGATTTAACCATTTAGTGGTCAATTTGGCAAAACCAGCCTGTGCAGTGGTCTTTATAAATGTCTATTTACAGGCCAAGAGAAATCTATTTTTGAAAATTTATCACTGGAATGTCTAGCTCCATAAAGACATTTCAGTGGTAAATTTTATTAATAGATTTCTCTGCCTGTGAATTTAAATTTTCTATAAAACACCTGCATGACCCGGTTGCTACCCACACATGCGCGCGCACGCACGCACGCACGCACGCACGCACGCACGCACGCACGCACACACACACACACACACGCTTGTTAGTCGGATGAGTCTGTTTTAGACACGTGGCGAAAAATTATTCTCGCTTTCAACGGTATAGGAAAAGCATGTTAAATTTTTTTCCCCGTATTTTGGTACTGCATTTGTTGTCTGTAGTACATGTTTTCAATTAACCCTTCCCAATCTGATGCCAAAATTTTTAATTTTCAAATTAAATTAAAAGATGAACTGGTATTTATTTTTCAACAAATTTGGTGGAAGATGGTGCTGTCGCAGACAGCAACATCTTCCACCAAAATTGTTGAAAAATGTACATTAGTTTCTTTGCTATTGACACCGTAAAAGACAGAATATCGACATCAGTGTGCTAAGGGTTAATACGGTTTTGTCACCACAGCTTTATTGTATTATAGGTATGTCTCATCCTATTTGAATTGAATACTGGCACATGAACTCGCTATTCTGATGAAAACCCTAAGTTACTTATTGCTATTTAATTTCATGGTATCCCGGAAATATGCATCTCACATGAGCTTCTTAGAAGCCCATTTGGGGGTTGACTGACCAATTGTTTCAAGGGAAAATTCCCATATATCCCACCCCCTTTCTCAGACAATCTACTGCTGGAATTTCTCAAAGCAATTTACAGAAGCATCTTACGACAACCAGAAAATCAAAAGGGCTCCCTGTCCCGCCACACCCCTAACCAAGACAAGACAAATTTGTTGATGTTCCCCTTAGTATAATGAGTTATCGGAATATAAGCTTGAATGATAAACAGATGAATAGTCTAACTCAGATAAATGGATGGATGGACAAAGAAAATGCTGCATTCTATTTATTTATATTAGAGCCTAATCTTCTCTTCATTTGTCTATCCAAGCTGTGCCCACCTTCTACATGTATTGTAATGCTTTTCAAGGTAACTATACAGTAAAGCTGTTGAATATTTTTTAACTAATTTGACTGGAAGCTATTGCTGCCATAGGCAGCACACTCCCTGTTGAAATGAGTTCAAAATATTCACCCTAATGTTTATTACATTGTAAATTCACCAAAGACACACAATTCACATACTTTTGTGACAGACCTTTTGACTTTTGTGATAAGAGGTACATCGTTTTGATTATGATGTCATCTAACAAGTGAAGTATTTTATGATGACATCAGATACTTGAGTGACAGATCATATTCCCTCCATTCTCTTTCATGTATCACCAGAGAATGCAAATTTCAGTAAGTACTCTACATGTTTGAGTCCTGTCTCACACACATTTATCCATATCACCCGCAGCTACATTACTAGTACAGTGAGAGTTGTTGATGGGGATCAACGGGTGTGTAGATTGGATGTGCTCTCAGCCATCATTTCTTGACTATGGCATTGTTCATGGTTTAGTTTCATCAACAGGACAAGCTGTCGGCATACTTACTGCTTTTCTGGTTTTTCCATCTGGCCACTCGTTATGAATTGCTATGTCTCTTCTATTACAGCACAAGGGACCTAACTCCAGATTTAGATTATAATTCATAATGAAATGTTGATTATCTCCCTTAATAAGCTGAATTTTCAGTGACAGAAAAAAGTTATGGATTTAACCCTTTAACCCTCGAATTTATTAAGATGTAAATTTTCTCATAGAAAATGTCCATTTGCAGACCAAGAGAAGAGTACTTTTGAAAATGTACCACTGGAATGACTGGCTCAGTTATCGAACCAGTCATTCCAGTGCTAAATTTTTCAAAAATAATCTTTTGGTTTGCAAATGGGCATTTCTCAAGACCACTGCAGAAGCCGTTTTGGTTGATATGAGTGTTAAAGGGCTAAGGCTTAGCACTCTGATGTCAATATTCTATCTTTTACTGTGTCAATATCAAAGAAACTGATGTACATTTTTCAACAACTTTGGTGGAAGATGTTGTTGTCTACGACAGCACCGTCTCCCGGCAAATTTGTTGAAAAGTGTACACCAGTTTAAAATTTTGACAACAGTGTGTGTGTTAACCCATTAATCGTCAATTTAGCTCAAACTGACGTACGTAGTGGTCATGAGAAAGAAATGTTCATAAGCATGTCATCAGGAAAATTTTAGAAAGATTACCACTGAAATAACTGGCTCAATAACCGAGTCAGTCATTCGAGTGATACATTTTCAAAAATTGTCTGCTCTTGGCCTGCAAATAACATTGGCTAAGAAGAAATTTGGATTTTCTCGACCAAGAACTTCACAAGAAGCATCATCCTTTAACTGCCTGACTGCTGAGTTTTTGTAGATGACATATTCCAGGGGTTATATATCTCGACCCGCTAAATATTTTGAAAATAATTTGACTGAAAGTTGTTGGTGGCTAAGTCAACAACTTTCAGTCAAATTGTTTTCACATGGTTTGTACAGGAATTTGACTGACTCTCAAATAGTTGGAAGGTCAAGGGTCCTACCAAAGGAAATCTTGAAAAATGAACACTGATCAGCCATTTCCTGTATTTCGAGTGATAAACAGCAACATTATCATGTATATAACTTTTGCCAATATCGAATTACATATTTGTCAGTGGTGAAGAACACATTTTCAATGCCTTAGCGCTATTTTCAAGACACATTTTAAAGACAAGAACTTTCTAGGACTGTGTTTCAAAACATTCAGTAAGTCACAAATTTTTGCTCTTTGAAATTACTGTCTGGTGGCTTGGAGCAGGGAAACAGTTAACCCTTGAAACCTCAAGTTGGCCAAAAACAGCTTCTGCAGTGGTCTTGAGAAATGTCCATTTGCAGACCAAGAGAAGACAATTTTTGAAAATTTACCAGTCATTCCAGTGTCTTCTCGTGGTCTGCAAATGGACATTTTCTATGAAAATCTTGAAACTTTCTTGAGGAAATTTAACACCCAAATGCCAGCGATCTCATAAGCCAATCAGTATATTAGTCCATGGTTCGTACACCTTTCTGTGTGAAATGCCATGACTTCTCCATGACATTTTCATGACCAAAATTAAGAAATTCCATGACTTCCAGAGATTAATATCTAGTAGATTTGTGTTTATGACGTAGCTACATAAATTACGATCTATGTTGTTCTGCAAATGTCTGAATATTGCGTCTTGCAACAATCAAGCCAAAGCCTTGTTTTGGTACGATCTTGCTATAATATTTATTGCATAGGGGTGAAGGCGGCTATTTATGCCAACATATTTCCTTTATTTTTCATGAAATGCATTTTCCATGACTTTTCCATGACCTATGATGAAAAATGCTGATTTTCCACGACTTTCCAGGCCTGGAATTTAGATTTTCAAATTCCATAACTTTCCAGGATTTCCATGACCTGTACGAACCCTGATTACGTACCTGATCCAGAGGTATTGATAACGAATCTGTCATCACCAGCCTGCAGGTGGCAGCACATATGTTGTCTCGTACACGCGAAGATTCCTCTGTTTTCAACATCTCAAATAACTGTTTTACAATCTCTGTCATATGCGTAGTACAGGGTTAAGGGGACATTTTCAGCAAATGTATCTGGTGAGTACATCAATCTCGTTAAACAATAACAATTATTATAGTCTTACTAAACGTGATTTTAAATAACAACATTGGTCTGTTTTTATTAAAATTTATTTAATCACTCTTATAATGCCTCCCTGTTCCAACAACACATCCTCCCTCCCTCCCCCCCCCCCACCCCACCCCCCCCCCCCCACCCCTCTACTGAGAGATACAGAGAGCAATCATGTGGTTCTTTAATAAATCTTTTGCAGTGTAGATAACGTTTTATTCATATTAAATTAAATTATGAACACGTGAAATCAAAGATTTTAAACCCTTCACCTCACATTTTTGTTGAATTTTAACAAATTTAAAAGTTGTGTAATTCTAGTGTACTCTCACAACCTTTCATGTATCACGATCTGAACCTATTTGGACCAGTAGTTTTCCATAGATCTGAAATTGATCCGATCCAGATCATTTTTTTAATCCAGACAACGGCCAAAGTCTTGGAAGTTCTCTCACTTTAACAGCCTTTGTTGTGTTAAGATCCGAGCCTAAGAGTGGCTTTTACAATACTGCTACATGTAGGCAGGCAGGCAGGCAGGCAGGCAGGCAGGCAGGCAGGCAGGCAGGCAGGCAGGCAGGCAGGCAGGCAGGCAGGCAGGCAGGCAGGCAGGCAGGCAGGCAGGCAGGCAGGCAGGCAGAGACAGACAGACAGACAGACAGACAGACAGACAGACAGACAGATAGACAGACAGACACAGACAGACAGACAGACAGACAGACAGAGACAGACTTGGGACGTAATACCTGAGCAGAAAACGGAACTGCATCACCAAATCTCTTACATGTGAACAGAAAAGCGACAGCTATATTAAGATAAACAGATTTATAAAAAATATACAAATCATTCTAAAAGGATATAAGCCTAGTTTTTCAACTCCATTTGCCACAAGAACACCCAGTCCATATATGGAATTGCTTCTGACTTCACTGTCCTTGTTGAGAACGCCTTTAACAAACACGGGATACAATGTGTCAACAAGGACTACAGATGCTGGTCCACATGCAAAAACTGTCTCTGCTAATGTACCGATTGCAAATGATTGCTCTGAAATGGCACTCCCATCTTTCTAGAAACACAAACACAATTATCTTTATTTATTACAGTCAAACCTGTCTGTAATGGAATTTCATAAGCTGATCAGTAATTAAACAGTCTTTGACATGTTAATGGTCAAACCGGTACAAACCACCTTTTGATGGGGCCTTGAGAACCTATCATTGAATTGGCTGGCTTGATTACCGTGTCAGTCATTGCATACCAGGTAGGTTTTCTAAGATATTCTTTTGATCTGCAAATGGACAGTTTTCAGTCATGTTTTTGAAAACTGTCCCATTTGCTGGCCAAAGCAGCTTCTGCAGTGACCTGGAGAAATGTCTACATGCAGATCAACGGAAGACTACTTCTGAAGAATTTACTACTAAAATAACTGACTCCATACCCATGCCGGTCAAGTCATTCCAGTGGTAAGTTTTCAAAAAATAGTCTTCTCAAGTGGTCTCCAAATGGACCTTTAAGAGAAAAATAATATTTTCCCGACAAAATTTGTCCATTAACCCTTTAACTTTAACACTCATATCAGCCAAAAACCTCTTCTGCAGTGGTCTTGAGAAATGTTCATTTGCTGACCAAGACAAAACTATTTTTGAAAATTTACCACCGGAATGACTGACACGATAACCGAGCCAGTTATTCCAGTGGTAAATTTTCTAAAAATAGTCTTCTCTTGGTCTGCAAATTGGCATTTTCTATGAGAAAATTTAATTTTCTTGAATAAGTTCAAGGGTTAAAGGATTAATAAATCTAATTGGCCATGGTATATTACAAAGCTGTTAGACTAAATAATGATGGTTAATTCAACTGAGTGGCATTATGACGCTCTGCTTTAGCCCTTGAGAGACTTGAGCAATGCTCATTTGCGAGCCAAGAGGCTATTTTTTTAAGTTTACCACTGGAATGCCTGGCTCGATAAACGAGCCAGTCATCCCACTGGTAACTTTTCAAAAATAAGGTTCTCTTCATCTGCACACAGATATGTTCTGGATTGAAATTTTCTTAAATAAATTAGATTAACGGGTTAATGAACAAACTTTCATTGTCATCAAAACCAGGTATCCATTATAAGGAAACTGAAATATAGCTTTGAAACCGTAGTTTCAAGAAATTAGAATTTCTATAGTTGAACCTATATACAGATTTGTGATTAAAAACTAGATCATGGCAACTTTCATACTATGGCGAAATATATATTCATATTATTATACTATTAAAAACCAATCTTAATTGACAATGTGATAAATATTAATGACTGCCTTGATAGCCCAGCCAGACATTCCAGTGGTTAATTTTACAAAAAAATATTCGCTTAGCCTGCAAATGAATTATTTTCGTTGTGAAAGTTGAAATTTTCTTGAACAAATTTGAGGGTTCAAGGAAACATGCCCCATCTTATACTATCAATTCAGGTGATTCAACAAGCCACACAAACTATACATGCCATTTTTAGCTTTCTATCATGGGTCAAAGAAAGATATTCATAAGGTAACAAGAAAATGTTGACACATTTCTCCAGTCTATGAAGGCAGCCATTATCTAGTTTTCAACCAATCAGAAATACCCTACGCTAATTAAAGGAGTAATTGTCTTGCTCAGTAAATTAAATAAATAAACAAATCCTTAACTCGTACCAATCTAATGTCAATATTCTGTTTTATATCAATAGAAAGTAAACTGGTTTACATTTTTTAACAAATTTGTTGAAAAATGAACCAGTTCATCTTTTAATTTAATATTAAAAATTTTGACATCAGTGTGTTAAGGATTAAATAAATCATTCAACAAATCTTAGCTATGTACAAGTACAATGCATACTGGATCTTGACCAAAGAAATTGAACTAATATATATTACAATTTCCTGATTACCTAATACACTGCTTGCTGATTGAGCTCACCGTTTTCTTGAGCAGATCTGGGATGAAGTTTGCCAGGATGGGAATAAATGCTTCACCACCCATCACCTTTGCCATGCAGGGAAGCATGTCACCCGCAGACTCGACTAGCATACTGTCGTATTCCGCATCGTCATCATCCAGACCACTATCATCGTCTTCATTCTCATCTTGACACGATGTCTGAAAATCACAAATAACAAAATCAATCTGACTTCTTATATTTAAATGAAATGATGAAACGAAATGATTAAACTTCCTCAGAGACCAATCTTTGAGAACAAAGGGTTTCATTTTTTAGTAAATAGCAGAAAAGGCTATGTTACTTGTGCAAACAGCCCAGCTCAGCAAAGTGGTGTATTTGTGTCTTGAAATAGATAACTTGAGATTCCAGCATCAGTTGTTAGATCCGCAGCTCTATAAAGATTTCTACTTAGTCAGAACAATGGAGGATCTAATCTCTGACGTCATAATGAACCAGATGATGTACATCACATGATACCCACGCACCCACCCCTGCAAACGCAGCCATTCATGAAACGTTATTTGCCACAGGGATTAACAGATAGCCGGTACCGGCAGGCAAATAGACAAACAATTGAAATGAATCCATCCATTTAAGTGAAGTTATTATGAAGTTACATTTTTGACATATTTTAAGTATTTCAACGGCGATAACTGTGGTGAATCTAGACAAGTTCCGCTGATACGAAATTTCAACAGATGGCATGTCAACAGGAGTTGGCCAAACTTGAAATGGATCCATCCATTATAAGTGAAGTTATTTAGCGGAAACCAAATGCAGACAGTTTTGGCGAAGTTTAACTATTTCAAAGGTGATTACTATGGTGAATCTGGACAGGCTTCACTGACACACAATCCCCGCTGAGGGGCTATCATCAGAAGTTGACATACCAAACTTGAAATGAATCCATCCATTATAAGTGAAGTTATTGAGCAGAAAACAAATGCATGGACGGACAATGTCGGACATTGAAACTAATCTGATTGGGGGTTGTAGCTGTCATAGGCAACAGCTCCCCGTCAAATTAATTTCAAAATATTCCAAAAATTTATTCCAACTATATACAGTGGCCAGAGCTTATCTTGGCATGGGTGGGGCATAGCTAGATATGTATCCCACTATTTCACTATACCCGACTTTCTCATTTTATTCTTATGCAACACAAGAAAGGCTGAAAGGTGTTGATTCGAGCTCCCATGGCCTTTGACGAGTTAAAAGATGTTGATTATTTTTTCGCTACATTTTAAAACCTAAAAATTTTAACATTTTATTTGAGAAATGTTTTTTTTAATTTCCTTACTTTTACCACAATGCGCAAGCCTCCGCCCTCCCTGTATTTATAAATAGATCACAAATTGTTTCAAAGCATGATTGTCTTGAAATAGCATCAAATTAGTGTCAGTGTTGAAATAGCTCAACACACCTCAACATACGAAGTAAAATGCATAAAAAGACTAGAAACCTTATGAGCGAAGATTTCTTTTACAACAGTCAGAATACGTTCAGCACTGGCAGTGTCCTGTACAACGCCTGCCTTAATCGTGTCCACCATCTCCCGTAACGTATCCACAGCTGTTATGGCAACAAGGCGGTCATCATCAACACGTATAATTTCCAGCAGTTTTGGCACAACTGTAGCCACCATGGTCTGCAAGGCTGTAAATCAACAAGTAAACTTTGCTAGAACAAATGCAGCTAACGAATCATTATTTTAACTTTCATTCCTCACAGTACACATTCTTGTAAATTAATAATATCTACATTAACCTCTTAACCCTTAAACTCGTTCATGAAAATTTCAATTTTCTCATAGAAAATGTCCATTTGCAGACCAAGAGAAGTATTTTTGAAAATTTTCCACTGGAATGACTGGCTCAGTTATTGAGCCAGTCATTCCAGTGGTAAGGTTTCAAAAATAGTCTTCTCTTCATCTGCAAATGGATATTTCTCAAGACCACTGCAGAAGGCATTTTTGGCTGATATAAGTGTTAACGGGATAAGTAGACTTAAAACAGTGATAGGGCACCGGCAGAAATCTTAGTACTAAGTTTCTAAGAATTTTAACATGTGAAAGTGAAGATTATAATTTTCTCCAATACTGACGAACATCTGCGGCCCCAAAACAACTTAACATTAGGCGAACCCATACAGGCGATAAAATCGGAGCTGAATGTGCCTTTATCATTAGATCCAAGTAAAGCTTTGCAAATGCACCATCAATGAGATGGCCTTATGTGGAAGGAATAACCTAATGTTTTACTTTCTCTTTTATATCATATTAAAACTAAAAGAAAATTTTCATGTTAGTTGGGTCTTTACAAGATGACCCGTTCTTGTGATCCGCATAATATTGTGACTTCAAAACTAGGACTCTCCTCCTCCTCCTCCTCCTCCACCCCCTCCCTCCCTCCTCCCACCCCCACCCACCCACCCACCCACCCACCCCCCCCCCCCCACACACCTCTCTCTCTCTCTCTCTCTCTCTCTCTCTCTCTCTCTCTCTCTATCTCTCTCTCTCTCCCTCTCTCTCTCTCTCTCTCTCTCTCTCTCTCTCTCTCTCTCTCTCTCCTGACCACTAATAAAGGAATCCACTTCTAGCTACGTCATGCCCATTTCAACTAAGTGCTGAAGACTTTTTATACAGATTGGGATCGATTAAAAACCTTTAAACCCTGACTCACCAGAATCTGAATTTCAAGGTAACTATGCAAGTAAAATGTTGAATATTTTGAAAATAAATTGACTGGGACCTGTTGCTGCTGTAGGCAGCAACAGGTCCAAGTCAAATTAGTTTCAAAATATTCAATAAAATATTTATAAAATTGTACATTCTCCAGCCATCAAATTAATGCACTTTTGTGATCGACCTTTCGACTTCATGGCAGAAGTGTCTTTTTATATTCACATCAGACATATCAGAGAATTGAATGACAGATCAGATCCCTCTATTGTACAATGTAGGTGAAAAAATGCTATTAATTTACACAGACCTGTCTGAGTTTCTTGTGTTTGTAGTTCCTGGTGTACGGAGAACACACAGCAACAGAATGCCCCTAACGATGTACATGCCCCCTTCCTGACATCAGCTGATGGATAGTCTAACATAGGCAGCACTTCCTGATAGCTCTCTTCCAGGTATGGCATGAAGTGAGATCTGTTCAGAAAAACAATTTAGGTGTTGAGATCAGTAGAGGGAACAGAAGGTGAATGTTCGCCTGTATCTGTTCACCGTTTGTGGCAAACTATTTTTGCTTTAGCTATTGAACATGTTCTAACACATTTTGTAGGCAAACGATTTTTACGTGGTCATGTGATCTTTAGGAGCGAGGAGTTTTTTGTCAGATGCGAGCATTATGATGTCATATTTATTGTCATAATGAATGTCAGGATCTCAATAACAATCCACAAGAATACAAAAAGCGATTGAAGACCAACATACAACTAAGAACTTAAAAACACATTGGTGTGCTTTATTTAG
>CM067367.1:40512189-40962598 GCA_034401795.1 Chaetoderma sp. LZ-2023a
CTATGTCCCGCCCATTCCTATCTAAGCTCCACCCACACTTTGTCCATGTTGAGATTGATCGAACCCTGAACTCCCTGAATCTCAATTTCCAGAAAACTTTACAGGTAACCTGTTGAATATTTTAAAACTAATTTGACTGGGTGCTGTTGTTGCCTTTCAAAATATTCAACAGAATGTTTTTTTAAATAATAAAGACATTGACAAATTGACAGACTGTTAAGCGTTTATGACAGGCTTCAATATATCATTCAGACGTAATTGATTGTGATATCAACCTACTTGTGACTTAATTGAGTATGACTTCTGTACTTGATCAACAGATTGGATTTCTCTATTTGTTACTATAGGTATATTTTTACAAGTATGACACGAGAGAGAGAGGGATCCAATTCACCTTTCCAGAGTATCTACCCATCATATGACGTCATAATCAACAACGTGATGTGTTGAATGACATCATAATGAATGACGTCGATAAGTACGTTACGAACACATATTTGAAGATGGTCTATGCATTGTTGTACAAATTGTATGTCTTTACTATTTGATAAATATTCTGTTGAATATTTTGAAACTAATTTGAGCAGTCAGCAACAGCACCAAGTTAGCTTAGCTAGTGATGGGCGGGGCATGGCTAAAAATGGAAAGGTCCATTCTAGCTATACCCTACCCATTTGTAGCTAAGTTCCAACGACTTTTTTCCACATGTTAGAATCAATTTATACACTTTGAATCCTGAATTCCCAGAATCCCAATTACAAGGTAACTATGCAGGTAAACTGTTGAATATTTTGAAACGAATTTGTCTGGGCACTGTTGCAGTCAATTTAGTTTTCAAATATTCAACAGAATGTTTATTAAATAGTAAATTTAATCCATCATAAACAGGTCATGAACATTGAAAAGTCCATCAAGTGTGCGAATACTGAGCTAGATATGTGACATCAACCTAAATGTGATGTCATTGAGTATGACATCATATACCTGAGTAACAGATCACATCCCTGTATTGTTGCGACATAGACAGCTTTGTCAGAACAACAAACAATCGGACAGAAGCACAACTAGTATAACTATTTGTAAGTTGCAACAAAATATTATCTCACCTCGACTGCAAATTATAGGTTGTTGCATTAACATAGAAGAACGGCCGTTTATTGTATGTACTAGCCAATGAAGTTTTTTCAAATCGAGTATCTGCGGTTATTAATAAAATGTGTATATGGGTAATGCTGCATCTGCCTTTGTGGCCCTAAAGATGGTGTGTATTTAAAACATGTGGGTTGAACTATTAACCATCAAATTTTTTCTCGTTGAAAATGTTAATTTGCAGAGCAAGAATAGACTATTTTCTAAATTTTACCACTGGAACCAATGGCTCGGTTATCATGCCAGTCATTCCAGTGGTATATTTTCAAAAATAGTCTTCTGTTGCTCTGCAAAAGGATGTTTCTTAAGACCTTTGCAGTGGCGTTTTGGCCCATTGAGTGTTAAATGGTTAATGGGCCACCATCATTTAGTATATTTGCAAAGGCTTTTCTTTTCCCAGGTGTATCACATACTGATGTTCGCAAAGACCTACGTCCATTTTTCCGCACCAATGCCATGTTGTCAATACCTAATGTGGCAATGCAGCCGGCATTGGATGAAGTTCAGCAGGTTATGAACAAAGCAGTGCAGATGGTGATCAGTGTTAGTAAGGGTGTGGCACAATGGAGCCGCGAGCGCAAGGTCAAAGGGCAGGTGAATAAGTATTTGACATACAGCCCATATTTTTAATGATTACAATATTCTACTAAGCTTTAAAAATTTAGATGAATTTTATACAAGAAAATTTTGATTCTCTCATAGAACATGTTAATTTGCAGACAAAGAGGAGACTATCTTTGAAAATTTACCACTGGCATTACTGGCTTCATTATTGAGTCACTCATTTCTACTTCGAATAATACTTACCAGATATACTATTATGATAATGTCTTATCTAGTCTAGCTCAAAATAAACAATCAAAACTCCGCACTTTCCATGGTCCTGCCCATACTGTGTCCGGGAATTACCATAGCCTCTAGGTACCGAGTCAGTTCCCAACAACAGTCAGATTCGTCTATTTTGCTTGAGTATACAGTCACGTTTTTTCAAAGTCTAAATTAGCTTGATTTTTTGCGGTTTGAGTAACCTGTGCACGATTTGATCGCTGGCTTTATGGAAGGGAAAGGAAAATCATCACATCAAATTTCCTTAAATTGGCACATTGTTTTAAAATGGTAGCCATTGTTGGAGTCGCTCTGTTACCCGTTAACTTTTTAATCTTATCCGGGTACTCGGTTAATTTCTCTTGTGACTCGGTTCCTTCCAAGATTGATGCGCCCGTAGCCAAGATGGCGCCGCCCATGTTTAACGTTTTGTTTTGGCTTGACGTGTCTATGCACTCTGTTTTCAGCCGATCATTAGCTCTCGCTTCACTGTCGAGGGTGTTTGTAGCGATCGGTCTTATTTTCTTGACTATTTTAACGTTACTTAATTACCAAGTCGTGTTTAATAAATTTTCACTCTAAAAGTTTTCAAACATTTCCTGCCTAAAACTTGATTATCATTAATTTGAGAGAAAGTGAATGTTTTTAAGTAATTTTAAATTACAATCAAGTAAATTGTGCGTGTTGCTCGTCATCATCTTATCATGTGCAGCGTTTTAATTCTTATTCTGTGTTCGCAGATGGTGAAGGGGCAAGGCAAGGCCCCGTCTGATACATTATGCTCGCGCTGTAACCATTTCATGAAGTGGAAGTTCACGGGCCATCACTGTGTTGCCTGCTCGAAGTGTAAAGTTGGAAGCCCTTGCGATGTATGGGCGAAGTTGTCATCGGAGATGGTGGCGGAATCTGATCACGATTGGCATGCGCGTTTGGAGAGAATCGCGAGGGACAAGGCGGCCAAAGTGGATCGGTCATCAGTCAAAGGTCTGGAAGAGCACCTGAATGAGTGGATGGACTCAGCCTTGGGTGTTTGGATGCCCCAATTCAAGGCAATATTTTGAGTCCTTTCAGTCCTCGGTCCCGTTGATGCAGGCTGGTGCAGGATTACCTATCGGTGGTCTGGCTAGTTCTGCGGAGCGACATGCACCTGTGCTTCCCCTTGCTTTGGTTCAAGAGCCGACAGTGGAGGAAGAAGATATCCTCCTGATGAAAGACACTGGCATGCCTGAGCTTCCACAGATGGCAGATTCCGGTACTTCCCGTGGGTCACCCACGGGTTTTGTATGGGTTTGTCAACCGGGTGGAGATGTGAACGTTCCGTTGGCATTTTTCACCCGGATTTCGCTCAGTCCGGAATGCCGGCAGAGCCGTGTTATGCGTCTCCCGTCGGCATCGCGGATGTGGTTATGACGGCTCCTCTCGGAGTCCCATCTCCTGCCATAGTAGCAGCCGTAGTCTTGTCTCCCGTGCTGGAGCCGATGGATTGCGGTGATTCCATGACTGGCGATTCGCTAGATACTGAGGCTGCAAGGGTGAGAAGGAAGATGAAAATGGTAGTCCATTGATGGACAAATCATCTTTTTGCACCGAAGCTGAATGGGTGCAGGTTCTTGGCTGTATGTCCGACCGTCTCAGGTTGACATCAGTTCAGGGATCTAAGCGCGATCCAGCGATGGAGCGGATGTCAGAGCGTGCGGCTACCGCACTGTCGAGTGGCTCTTCGGCCATGCCGCCTTCCCTTGGACACTCAGAATTCTGACATGTTGAAAGTCGCGGCTTACCGTCTGGTTCAGCCAGAGTATTCTTTGCCCAAGGCCCCTAAGGGGATAAGGAGTAGGGTCCACTTTCCAGAGCAGGCCTACCATCAGTACGCTCATGTTCCTCGGCTTTCAGTTGGGGAAAGCGAAGCACTGAATAGGCCGTTAGCGGGGAAAACCAAGGGTCATTCACGACCCTTGGTTTCCCAGAGTAACAAGGATCCCTTCAATGGGTTAACTCTCATTGAGGATGCAGCGAGAGCGGCTAGGGCTGCTCTCGCACAGATGCACCGTTCTGCAGGGTATGCTGACCTGCGCGGGGGGGAGTGCCAGAGGCTGGTCCCGGAGTTGTCCGGGACGCCATGTGCTTGTCTCAAGATTGCCTGGCCAGAGTGATCACGAGATCATTGGTGGAATGGAGGAGAATGGTTCTCGATTGTGTAGAACCAGGACCGGAGATGAGGGCTCCGCGCCCTTCATTGGTCCGGACTTGTTTGGCGTCATGGCACGACAAGCCCTCTCCAAAGTTGCATCTATGGTGGCAGAGCAGGAGGTTGTCGACAAGTTGTGGTAGTCGACGAAGAGGACTCAGCCGCAACAGTCCTACAAGCAGCATCGACATGAGCAGCCGATGCAGCACCAAAGATCGGTCTTCCATCCTGGTCGTGATGCCCATCAGGCATCGCCGTGATGCCCATCGGGCATCCAGTTCTTAGGGATCTGGCCATTCGTCTTCATACAAGTCCTCTAATAAGAGGCAGTATGAAGATGATAGGAAAGGTAACGGCTCGGGTCATGGCGGCTACTGTAAGGATAGCCGTGGTGGTGGTCCTGGGCCGTCGTATCCCAAGAAGCCGCGAGGTGGCCATGGGGGATGGTTCTGACGGGTTTCCAGCGCGACCCGTTCGGTGGCGCCAGGAACACAGGGAGTCGAGAATCTTCACCCAAGTCAATTAACGTCTTATCGCGCAATATCGATAGCGAGCTGTGTTCAGATTCCTACCGTCGGAGGCAGACTTTAGCTGTTCTCAAACCAGTGGGAACAGGTCGTGCAAGATTGTTTAGTCTGTCATTGGCTAAGAAATGGCTACGAACCGGACTGGCTCATCCGTCAATCATTAGTTCCATTAACATTGACTCCAGTATGGACTCCCGTTCCAAAGGAATCTAGATTGTCTCGATGCCATTTGCTCAGAAATCATAGATCTTCAGCATAAGAGTGCGATTCATTTAGTCTGCAATCAGTCCTCCCTGGGCTTCTATTCAATAATTTTCCTCGTTCCGAAATGCACCAGAGTTTGGAGACCAATTCTCAACCTCAAACCGCTGAACAAATTCATTCTTTCACCAAAATTTCAGATGGAGACAGGCAGCGGTAATGACAGGGTTGAGAAAAGTCATGTGGGCAGTATCGATAGATCTGAAGGATGCATATTTTCATATTCCAATGTCAATTCCTTTTCAGAAATACCTTCGCTTTGCATTCCAAGACAATGTTTGGGAATTCAATGCGCTTCCTTTCGGTCTGACCACAGCCCCGAGGGTCTTCACCAAAGTGGTTCTCGCCATGACTTCTTATCTTCGCAAGAGAAATATAGCTGTTCATACTTACATAGACGACTGGCTGTTGAAGGCAGGGAATCCAGTGACTGCGCAACAATCTTCAGGTAGTCCTGGCCTTACTAAAGGACCTAGGATGGATTGTGAATCTAGAGAAATCAGAATTGACTCCATCGTAGGAGTTTCTGTATCTGGGAATGTTTTCCAATCTCAGGGACGGTGTAGCTTTTCCAGCGGAGAGCAGAGTCAAGAGTTTGATTGCAGTTCTGGAGTCAGTTTCTCTAGGGGCTTATCTGACGGCGCGTCAATTTCTCAGAATACTGGGTTTACTAGTATCTCTGGAGAAGGTGGTTCCTTATGCGGCACTCAGGAACAGACCGATTCAGATGTATTTAATGCCATTCTGGTCTCAGAGAACGGATCGGTTGCCTCTGAGGATTCCAGTAAAAGAACCGTTGATATTCCATCTTTAGTGGTGGTTATCAGAACAGAATCTCCTGCAAGGTATTCCTCTACAACCTCCTCAACTGCGGATGTCCATATTTACAGATGCATCGACGACGGGTTGGTACTGGACAATCTGTCAGTGTCCGGGGAATGGGATCGAACCAATGCTTAGAAACTCATAAATGTTCTAGATTTATTAGCGGTGGCATTAGCACTTCGAAGATTTGAGAACTTAATCCGAGACAAGATTGTCCTAGTAAGGACAGACAACTCAACAGTGGTGTCTTATTTGAGCCGCCAAGGCGGGACGAGATCACCAGTGTTGTGCATGATGATATGGAACCTTCTGCTGTGGTGCCAAGAGAGGAATATTATTCTTCGGGATGCACACATTCCAGGAAGATTGAACATCCTAGGAGATGCTCTCAGTCGAAGGATGGTTTGTCGTCCGATGGATTGGCAGCTCACCCAATCGGTAGCAGAGGTTCTTTTCAAATATTGGGGCAAGCCAAATGTGGATCTATTTGCGATGAAAGGAAACGCAAAGATGGTCACATACGTGTCACCAATCCTGGACCAGCTAGCTCTAGCAGTAGACACACTGGCGATAAGTTGGAAGGGAATGTACACGTATGCGTATCCTCCAACAAATCTCATCCCAAAAGTTCTGGCAAAGATAAGAGAGGGCTTATGCCAAATAGTACTGATCGCCCGTCATTGGCCAGGCCGATCACGGTTTACGGATCTGCTGGACCTTCTGGTCTGCAATCAAATCCTTCTTCCAGACAAGGGATCTATCTGATTTCTCAGAACAAAGGTCTGTATCAAGCAGCGAGCAATTGAGGGTGACTTTTCTGAGCAAACAGCAAAATTTGTCGCTTCAGCCAGAAGAGGGTCAACCACCAAGACGTATAATTATAAAATTGACAAATTTGCAGAGTGGTGTAAGAGAAGAGATATTAATCCCTTTTCTGCATCTGTTCAACACGTAGCAGATTTTATCTGTCATTTATACGAGGTTGACAAGCTTGTACCTTCAACCCTAACAGCATATAATTCTTCATTAGCTTCAGTTGTTCCCAGTCTGGCCACTAGGATTGGAGAATGACACTTTAAATGAAGTTGGTAAAGGAATGAGCAATTTGCGACCTAGACAGCCAATTCCTATCCCAGCATGGAATCTATCTCTTGTTCTACAGGTCTTAGGGCATACTCCCTTTGAACCAATTAGATCTATAGATATTAAACTGCTAACTATTAAGTCAGTTTTGTTGGTTGCATCAGCGAGAAGGGTGAAGGTTTAAGACTATTTCCACGTCTTTGTTTCCTGGCAAAGAATCAGTCACTTAAATATCCAGGACAGCCGATCAATTTGCCAAATTTAACTAGACATGACCCAAACTCTTCTGCTTGGTGTCCTGTCAGATGTCTGAAAATGTATAAGAAACGTACTGAGGGGTGGAGAGATGACTCAAAATCTCTGGTTATATCTCAAAGCTCCACATCTTCGCACCTCCAAAGATACCATTTCTCAATGGATAGTCGATGCTATTCAGATGTCGCATAAAATCGCAACAGGAAAGCAGATTGATCGGCCATCAAGTCCAAGCACTAGCGCAGCATCGGTCCTTTATAAGGGTGTCTCTTTAGAGGAGGTGATGTCTGTAGCACAATGGCATGCCGAGTCGTCATTCACTGATTTCTACCTTCGCGATATCTCAAACGCACTTAATCCGGTAGCCGTCCCCAATTTGTCTAATCTTAAGAGGATCTGTGAACGGCGGTGGATTGGGCGGAGCTCCTGTGATGATCAAGAAAGACCAAGCACTCGGAAAATGGTGAGTGTTTTCTTTGCTTAAGTGACTAATATTAATTTACTTACGGTCGAATTCCCAGACTGATTAAGTAAAATGTCTGGTTCAAGAGTATCTTATTCATTGCAATAGACATTGGACTAATTGATATAATGATATTTTTTTCAAAATTAGAAGTCGTAGTAGCTTCTTTGCACTCTCCTGGACTGGCCTAGCTGAGACTTGGGGCTGACACGGGTCTGGTGGGTGTTGCCTCCCCATTTGACAGCCCTCTGGAATTTGTGCGGACAAATGAGGGGAGGTGGGGTGGGGTGGGTGGGGGTGAGCGCGGTCTAGACCATGGAAGTTTAGCACTATGAGTCAGATGGCAGAACCTAAGCGTATGCTGGGGTTCTAATCTCTTCACAACCTTCTCTGTCGGATGGTAGATGAGAGCTGTTTCGAGCCTCACCTCCTCCCACCGGAGTTTCTTGGCTGTCGACATCCAGAGTTTATCATAATAGTACATCTGGTAAGTATTATTCGAAGTAGAATAAAAAAGCATCCGCTTTTGTTTCTACGAGAATTGTTAATACTTACAAGATGTATTATGGCCTACCTCAGCCGCCCCGCTGAGGTGAGGCTGAGCTGCTTTCGCTGTTTGTCCTGTTGTTGGGAATTGACTCGGTACCTGGAGGCTATGGTAATTCCTGGACACAGTATGGGCAGGACCATGGAGAGTGCGGAGTTTTAATTGTTTATTTTGAGCTAGACTAGATATTAGACATTATCATTATAGTACATCTGGTAAGTATTAACAATTCTCGTAGAAACAAAAGCGGATGCTTTTTTTGATTCAGTAGGAATTCTTCGCAAATAGTCTTCTCTTTGCCTACAAATGGACATTTAGCAAAAACACTGTAGAGGCCAGTTTTGACCAGCTTGTCTATTACCCAGTTAAAATACAGTTTTAGTCACAGATCTATCTAGTATGTAACTATATTTAGTTTTTCGCCATTTTCATATTATAACTACAATATGATAATATAATTTCACAGGATAGACCCGGTTCTGCAGAGGTCAGCTTTGAACGACGAGGAAGTAACATGAGTAACGCCCCATCTGAGGCATCTCATAATGATATGATTAGTCATTCTTATACAGGCCGATCACGGCGCGATGTGGACGCAGCTGCTACTCAGTGGGTCATCCAAGTTCAGCTCAAGAACTGTTATAAAAATGTGTCAGAAAATAAGGATATAGCAAAACTTGCATCGCTTCTTTCAACTTCCATTAACTCCACGAAAAAGGTACGTTAGAAGTACAAGTTGTGCTTGAATATATGCTCGAGTAGACAGAATGTGTAGAAAACTTCATCTTTCTCTAGGATAACAATGACTTCTAGCAACAAGCATTCAAAAGAAAGAAACATTACTATAACTTGGTACAGTTTAAATGCAAAATCTTGTTCCTTTATTAGCAATCAGTTAAAGTTTTGATGAGTTTAATGTATGCAATTCCATTTTTGTCTCCTTTTGCAAAGCAGAAAGCGAGGCATAGGTATCACTTTTCCGACAATGACGGTGTCAACATTAAGTTTCTGCACTCAGCAAATCATCTTTGCTTATGTTTTAGGAATTTTAATCCTACTGGAACCAAAATTGGACACATGGTTGCCTATGCCATAAGAATCCAGCAGGATAATATAATAGTGTCATCACTAGGTCAAGGTAATTCCTTGCTCTTTGACCTCTTTAATTCTTGCATTTAACAAAGCATTTACATATATATTTCAAAATTGTTTAATACTATCGGAACAAAATTGGATACATGGTTCGCTATACTATAGCGAAGCAGCATGTTGATAGGGACATCATTAGGTCAAAGATCAAGGTGATCATAGCTCGGGTGTTTATTGATAAGGTTGACGACAGGCAAGACATTTAATTCTTCAGAATTCTTGTGATTGCCTTTAGTTTTCCATTGTCACATGATTTGCACTAATCTACAGGATGTTGTGACTGCCCTGGAGAAGTTCTCACATTATCGTCAGATTTGGGAAAATGATAGAGACGAGGACCTGATGGAGTTTATCAAAGACGATCCAAATCTATCCGAATATGAGAGCATGATTGGTCACTATCTGGAGTTGGAAGCCCAGATTATAGCAGAACCAGAATTCTATGATGTCGGACCTGTTGCTATCTATACTGGTATGTAATTCATAGTTTGTCAAGATGTTCCTCTATATGCTCTTTTAGAAGCTAAGTTTTCATTATTTATCCAAACAATCCAAAGGCTATTTATTTGATTACGGTAAAGAAACATGATCGGCAGTTCATTAATAGATGGATTTGCTCTGTCACTCAAGTATCTGTCATCGTAATCAAATATGTCACATGTTAGCTGACATCACAATCAGAATGAGGTAGCTCTGTCACAAAAAGTTTGTGCGAATTGTATGTCTTTGAGGAATTTATAATTTAAGAGACATTTTATAGAAAATCTCAAAACAAGACACTTTTGCGCTGTTGATGACATAGGCATAACAACCCGCATACAAAAGTTTTCGACAGCTTAGTACATAGTTACCTTGAAATTTAGATACTAGGAAGTTTGGTTTCATGGTAGTTTCCAACGAGCTTAAAAGGTGGGTGGAGATAAGCTAGAAATGGGAATGTAGAGGTATAGTCTGCAAAACGACTCGCCTTCATGTCTGAATCTGATAGTTCAACATTTTACTATCCAGTTCTGGACATAATGAATGTGAAAATATAAGATACTAACACAAATGCTTTGTGCTTAAGAAAGTTTTAACTGCAAGTCTACTGCCCCAGTTATACTATTGGTTGTATTCTGTCATCTCCTTTGTCAAAGATATATCTTACTTTGTGCGGGTTTGGGAAGGGGGTGGGTGTCAAATGTCAAGATGCTATAACTAAAAATAAAAATTTCAATATTCATGACAAAGGGACTTTGGTAATATTTGTGTGTCCATCCACCTGATTAACCTACAACATTTTGTACGCCATGAATTAGTATTTGATATACTGCCTCATCAGGCTTCTCGGTTGTTGCTAATCTTCAATGTGTTGTAATCAGAGACCGACCTACTCATTTGAAATCATTAGCCAGTGAATTAGCCTATTTTGGGATTTCATTAGCAAAATCTGGACTTTCTTAGCCTAGCCAAATTAACCTATCAATCTAATCCTTTATGATCCCGCTAGATCTTAAGGCTAATAACCAAGTAAGAGATGACATACACGTCATGTAAGAAATAAAATATTGGATAGAATTAGATGTGTCATCATGGTTTAAGAGGAACTGACCTACAAACATACATGTAAAATCATTAGCCAGTGAATTAGCCTATTTTGACATTTGATTAGCCAACCATGAAAATTATTCTCAAAAGAGATTTGGGGAATGGGTAGGTCTGTCCCTGATTGTAATGTTATATATTATAACAAATTTATACCAACTATGTACAGTAATGTGTATCGATTTACGTCTCTGTTCAATTTGATTTCCAGAGCGACTAAAATTTGGTCTATCTACTGAAACCAAAGCTTGGCGTCAACACTATGGCAAGGCTTGTAATAACAAATATCGAACAGAGATGGAAAATATTTTCACATTTATCGATGATTTCACAAAGCGTCTCAATCGACCGGTGAAGGACTTGGATGACATTCGGTTTGCGATGGCGTCATTGAAGGAGATTCGTGAGAAGGAGATACACATTGATATGTCGATTGGACCAATAGAGGTACAGAAATTTGTTAGTCAGATGCATCTAACCCTTTCACCTCTGTGACTCAGGTATTTCACAGTATCTCCAATGCAAGTATTTATACAGGATGTCAAATATTTTGAAAAGAATTTGCCTGGAAACAATTGCTGCATTAGACAGCAATGGCTTTCAGTCATTTTAATTTCAAAATGCTCATTACATGATAAAGAATTTGCCATACCTTGTTTGTAGTGTTGAAAGGGTGATGAAAAGGTTAATCAATCACATGATCATAGCTCACTTTTGTAAAGTAAGACAAGGTATGGAGTGATCCATTTCTAGCAACGCTCCACCCGCCTTTTACGTGTGTTAGAAATTTTTTTTTTTTTAAAGTTTACCACTGGAATGACTGGCTCGGTTATCAAGCCAGTCATTCCAGTTGTAAATTTTCAAAAATAGTATTCTCTTGGTCTGAAAATGGACATTTCTGAAGACCACTGCAGATGCTATTTTTGGCTGATATAAGAGTTAAAGGGTTAAGCCTGATTTCCCAGAATCTAATTCCAAGGTAGCAATACACGTAAGATGTTCAATATTTTGAAACTAATATGACTGGGAGCTATTTCTGCCTAATGCTCCAGCTTCTAGTCAAATTAGTTTCAAAATATCCAACAGAATGTTTAATAAATTTTGAATTCACCAGAAACATGGCAGTCATACACTTTAACGATGGACTTCGATTTTCGTGATTGAGCTATGTCGTTTTGATTGTGACGTCGGCTAACATGAGAGTGTTTAATTACAACACGTGAAATTTGATTGACATATTAGTTAAGCAAAATTGGGTGTATCTGTGATAGACAATAGTTACTTACTCTACGCTTTTTCTAAGGTATACCTTAGTGCTCGTTAGATAGATTTGTAGGTTACAGTAGGTTTCTAATATTGAAGCTTTGAAGTGCAATTCACCTTTCCAGAGTACCCACCCATCACATGACGTCATAATGAACTGCGTGATGTGTACAATGACATCATAATGAATGACTTCATGAATGACGTCGATAAGTACGTCACGAACGCATTTGGGGATCGATCAATCCCAACATGGCGAGGTATGGGTGGAGCTTAGCTAGTGATGGGCGGGGCATAGCTAAAAATGGAAAGGCCCATTACACTCCTCTTTCCATAGTTTATAGCTTTATATATGTATTTTATTTAGTATTTCACCTGTTTATTCTCAAATTTGTTCAAGAAATCTTCTATTTTCTCATAGAAAATTTTTCATTTTCAGACCACGAGAAGTTTATTTATGAAAATTTACCACTGGAATGACTTGCTCAATTATCAGTCTAGTTATTCCAATGGAAAATTTCTGAAAGAATTCTTGGTCTGCAAACGGACATTTCTCAAGACCATTCATTGCAGAAGCCATTTTGGCCTGCTTGAGTGTTGAAGGGTTAATATATGAAAATTGTATGTTTCGTAAACGTTTTCTATTAGGAGTCATACGCGATGCTGAACAAGTATGAGCTTCCTGTTGTGAAGGAGGAGATGGAACGATGTGATACAATTCGCTATTCCTGGCACAAGTTACAGGTACAAGCCGCCGAGGCACAAACATTCCTCATCACGATACAACCAAACTTCAGAAAGGAACTCATCGATGATGTCAAAGTGTTCATTCAAGACTGTTCTCAGTTCTATTCCGACTATGATGAGGTAAGTTGATCTTCTGTTCATTAATCTCTCCATTCATTTAAAACTCACATCATATCTCTTTGGAGCTTCAACCGAGTTAACTTAGACTTTGTGAATGGTTTTGGGGCACTCTTACAGTGTTATATCTAACTGGTCCTGATAGGAAAGCCAAGGTGGGCACCATCTCAGAAAGTTTGTTTCTGTGCTAACTGTCCAATGATGTTGGTGGATTTCGTAATTGATAGACGTCTTTAGGGATCATGTAAGTGTGATATCAGGAAAGTACCAGGATACAAAATCCAATATGCCCACAAAGTTTAAATAGGAGCTTATCTCAAAGTATCCAATAGCTTTCCATATAATTGTCTTGAAATTGAGACACTGGTATTTGAAATGTTAAATGAGTACCGTAATTATATTACCCTGGATAATTTCAAAATACTTCCGTAATACTTAAAGTGATGACTAATGATTAGATGTGGATAAAACATGGGAATGGATCGTCTTAGTTAGCTTCACTTTAATTATGTATTATTGTATTATTTTGACCACATTTTGCAAAAACGTCTAGCATATTTTAATCGCCTCTGTCCCTCTGTCCGTATCCTCCGTCCATCTGTGTCCGTCCATCTCGCTATCTCCTCCCAAATTGTTGGGTGGAATTCAAGCAAATTTGGTATATGGGTTACCCATATGATTGCACTTTTTACACTGCAAGACAACATTTAAATTTGGCACTGCCCCCTGGGTGTCAGAGATTGGTATCAAAAGTTAAGATATCCTAAATACTGTCCGTCATGCTATTTCTTCACAACCTGTTGTGTGGAATTCAACCAAATTTGGTATGGGGTTACCCATATAATTTGGGATTGCCATTAGGTTTGGCTCCGCCCCCATGGAGGAACAGGGGGTAGGATCCAAAGGCCAAATATCCTAAAAGTTGTCTGTCATATTACCTCCGCCCAAACACTTGTATGGAATTCAAACAAATTTGTTATGTTGTTTACCCAAATGATTGCGGAATGTGTGACAACATTTATTTTTGGCTCCACCCCCAGGGAGTGTGCACATGGAAGGTGTCAAAAGGTCAAGAAATTGATTGTAATGCAACTCCTCCGAACCTGTTTGACAGAATTCAGTAAGTGAGTCACACATATGGTTGTGGCGTACAAAAGGACACTTACATTTGGTTCTGCCCCCAGGGTGGTGTGGGTCAACAGGTCAAAGCGGTTAACGTGGGGATTTGCAATAAGGTGTCAATGACTAAGCAATTTAGTATATTTTTGTTTAACCATTTGCACCCGAAAGGCCAAAACACCATATTCCATTACGATTTAATAAATATTGTGTTGAATATTTTGAAACTAATTTGTCTGGAAACTGTTGCTGCCTAAGTTCCTGTCAAATAAGTCTGAAAATATTCAACAGCTGGCCTGTAAAGCGACCTTCAATTTAGGATTCTGGGATTTTTCAGGGTTAAAAGGGTTAATAGTTATTTATGTTTGCTTTCAGTTTGGCCCAATGGCAGCTGGTGTTGCTCCCAAAGATGCCTCAGATCGTCTGATAATCTATCAAAACCATTTTGACACACTGTACCGCAAATTCGTCACATACACTGGCGGAGAAGAGCTCTTTGGCCTTAGAGTAACAGGTAATGAAGTTACATAGTTACATACATAATGAACCTTTCCATTTTTAGCTATGCCTCGCCCCGCCCATCTCTACCTAAGCTCGTGTTGGGATCGATCGATCTCTGAACTCTCTGACTATCGATTTCAAGAAAACTATACAGGTAAGCTGTTGAATATTTTGAAACTAATTTGACTGGGTGCTGTTGCTGCCTAAGTATTCAACAGCATGTTTATTAAATATCAATTAATTACAAAGACATACAATTCATACAACTTGTCGGACTGTTTGAGATTTGATGATGGTCTATATGGAACCCTTTGTGATGTAATGATTGTGACGTCATCATACATGCCCTATCTTATTATGACATCATACGAGGTCAGATGATGGATGGATACTATGGAAAGGTGAGTTACATTAACTGTCCATCCAGCCTTCTACTGCCATATGATAGCATGTATTCTACTTTTGTTTTCATGTATCATTTGACACTCTTAAGAACATTATTACTGTTTGAGTTGATATGTCAAGTTCATGTGAATAAATGATGAGTATTCTGCTTTTAGAAGATAACTCATGCTGCACTGAATGTCTGGTCATTAGACATGCCATGTATGTTGCAGCTGGATAGGCCCATACTGAGTTTGAAGTCAGGTGGTAAAAAGGTTGACGTGAACCAATTAACCCGTTAACCCTCAAATTTATTCAAGAAATATCAATTTTCTCATAAAAAATGTCCATTTGCAGACCAAGAGAAGACTATTTTTGAAAATTTAACACTGGAATGACTGGGCCGGTTATCAAGCCAGTTATTCCAGTGGTAAATTTTCAAAAATAGTCTTCTTTTAGTCTGCAAATGAACATTTCTCAAGACCACTGCAGAAGCCTTTTTTGGCTGCTATGAGTGTTAAAGGGTTAAAGTCCCGAAGAGGCCTGCAGAGTTTGTGGCAAATGTCAAGCACCTTATGGAACATGAATGATTAGTCACTATAGAGAGATGGTCTCTTAATCTGAGTGATTTGCTAGGGCGGGGGGCGGGGGGGGGGGGGGGGGGGGGGGTGTTATGACATCTGAAGGCAAAAGACTGTTCTTTAACCCTTTAATGCTCAAATTTAATCGAGAAAATCTTATTACTTGCTTATTGAATGTCCATTTGCAGGCCAAGAAAAGAGTATTTTTGATGATTTACCGCTGCAATGACTGGCTCGTTTATCGAGCCATGCATCCCAGTCATAAATTTTTTTTAATACTCTTCTGTGTCTGTAAATGGTCATTCATCAACCCCATAGTGAGGCCATTTTTGGTCGGCTTGACCATTAAAGATTTAAGGTGTCTCATCTTTTGCAGCATGTCATACATTAAACTACAATAGATTATTTTGAAAACTTTCCAAGATAGTTGTAATATCGTTTATGTGTATGCATTCTTATTGTAGTCACTTCAGTGTGACACAAAAAGAAGAAACATATTCCTTGCTACCAGTATAACATTAATTGTACTTCCCCTACCTTGATATGCAATACAATGTCCACGTTATGTCACTTTGTCTACCCTAAAGTTTTAAATACAGTTGCTCAAATATAATACAAATGCAAATACAAATATAGAATTTCTATTTCTTTTAAATACAAACATGCTATTCTCAATTTTACCAAATACAAATATAATATTTCAAATGCAAATACATCAAGAGCAATTTCTTGCAGACCCTCGCCCTGTGGTGTTGGTCACTTTGTAAAAAGTTTGCAGATTTAAATACAAATACAAAATGCATTTGACCCCAGGTGTAATGGATCTTTCCAAGTTTATCCATCCATCATATAACACCATATGATGTCATAACCAACTATGTGACGTGTATGATCTCATAATCATAACATCATGAATAACTCGATATAGTCCCTCTTTAACGCGTAATAGTCCGACACATATGAGTTGTATGGCTTTACCATTTAATAAACATTCTGTTGAATATTTTTAAAATTATTTGACTGGATGCTGTTGCTGCCATATGCATCAACAGCGCCAAGTCAAATTAGTTTCAAAATATTTAACAGCTTACCTGTATAGTTTTCTGGAAATTAATATTCAGGGATTGATCGCTCCCATCACGAGCAAGGTGTGGGTGGAGTGTAGCTAGTGATGTGCGGGGCGTAGCTAAAACTGGAAGTTTCCATTGTTTTAACATATGTACTCTGTTGGCTCTTTTGCTGTCATTGATAGACTTGTATTAAGATTGTTTTGTACGCTTACCATTTTGTTTCTCAGAGTACCATCGCTTGCTGCAGATTCGCAAAGAGTTGAATCTCTTACAGAAGCTCTATGGCCTGTACAATGATGTTATTGACACTGTCAATGGGTACTATGAAATTCTCTGGACAGATGTCAATATTGACAAAATCAACACGGAATTACTAGATTTTCAAAACAGGTTGGCATATATACTGTTAAAAATCATACTGCTGAATTTCCCTCTTGCGTTATTCACATTTTGTTAACATGGTAACTGTTACCGATTTTGTAAACTACTACTAAAAGCTATTGCAGCAGCTTATAGTAGAAATCTTTAAGATCTATAATAATCTTCTTTCCACAAGGTTATTTAAAATCTAACTTTTAGGTTCAACACTACGAGCCCTGACTAATTTAAACTTTCATTTTTCAAATTTCTCTCCACAACTTAAGGTTTGAAGTACTACTAATTTTTATACCTTGCAAAATATTTGGTGGGCTGTGATGTGATGGTACTGTCCGCACTGGCAGGCGGAAGAATGCAAGAGTGATTTCTAGATAATAACTCCATGAAGGTCTATTGAATCTGTTTGAAATCTTATAGGTTCGTTTACATAGGGATACTGAAGAAATCTCTCAAAGTTGACGATGATCCAACATCCGAATTGGCTGTCTGCCACTCGTGTCCGACTGATAGCTCCAGTTATTTTTAACTATTTAATTGGTTTGAAATTGCATAAGTCCATTGGACTCGGTCTGAGGAAAAATGGAGTCAGTATGAGAGGAAACCTATTGAAATGGATGTTGATTCGATATCTGATGGTAATCAGGCATCGCCATCCATTTTGAAAATCAGTTTCGGGATAAAAATTCTGCTCCCATTTGTCAGATCAGTTTGGAAGTTTAAATACTTGAAGTATGTTAGAAGAAGGAACTTCTTGAAAACTACAATAATCCAAGATCGAATATGGCCACTATGCACCAGCAGCCATCTTGAAAATTGGTTTTCTGATAATACTTTGCTAGCTTTTGTTTGATTGGTTAGAAACTTTGTAGGTCCTTTGAAGTAGGCTTGTGGAAGATATCTATTGAGATTGACAATGATCTGAAATCCAATTTGACCACCCAGCTATTATTGAAGGTTTTAATATGCAATTTGTATTCCTGCACAAGATTGTAGCAACTAATGATCTTTGTTTTGCTTTTGTTTACCATAGATGTCGAAAATTGCCCAAAGCCCTGAAAGAATGGCAGGCCTTCGAGGAATTGCGTAAGACGATTGATGACTTCAATGAGATGGTTCCTCTTCTTGAACTTATGACGAACAAAGCTATGAAGCCAAGGCATTGGAAACGCATGGAGGAAACAACGTCACATACATTTGATATCGAGGGTGAAAACTTTACTTTGAGAAATATTATGGAGGCACCACTACTACAGTTCAAAGAGGAAATTGAGGTAATGACCACATGCATATGTGGTCTTTATTTGGAAGGTTACGTTCTTGTGCCCTGATTTCTCATTTGCATAAATCCATCCAATTATATCCACCCTCCCTGGGAAAACTGTAAAATACAACCAAAAATTCAAGTGAAGTTAATACAATCAAAGGTTTCGTTAGTTCCCTGATAATAGCATAATATCATTCGTGATTGTGTATGTGTGAAATCAAGCCATGATTTGTCAATGACCCCATCCCATTATATACCTTATCATTCCATCTCTGATCTGATATTTCCAGTTCCATGTAACTATGCAAGTAAACTATTCAATATCTTGAAAATGATTTGATTGGAAGCTGCTATAGCCTAATAAGTTAAGTCCCTTTCAAAATAGTCAACAGAATTATAAACGTTTTTTATATTTGGTCTTTCAGATTTCAATGGTTAAGATTTGGCAAATTAATGTTTGTAACATAGGACGAGTAGTGATATCTTGTATGGTATCACCAGTAGAATCTTTGACTGTTTCTGACATCAATGCTTTTCGTTCAATTTATCTTCAAATATACTTGAATGGATTGTTGATTGTAATTTATTCATATTCATTCCTTTCTAGGATATATGCATCTCTGCTGTGAAGGAGCGAGATATTGAAGCTAAGCTCAAACAGGTCATATCAGAGTGGAATGCACAGGATTTCACATTCTCTGGTTTTAAGTCCCGTGGTGAACTGCTTCTACGCGGCGACACAACAGGTGAAGTCGTTTCATTAATGGAGGATTCACTGATGGTACTCAGTTCACTGCTCAGCAACAGGTATGATAGCCGTGCGTGCATGTGAGAGCGTGCAAGTGAGTGAGGGTGTGTGTGTGTGTGCGTGCGTGCGCGCGTGCATTGTCTGCGCAATACTTGCTGTAAAGCAGTAAGCAATGCATTTTTTTGGAAACTCAAACAGTATTATAACTATTATACCATTAACACCGATTATTCTCAATGCATGGAACATTTCTTAATGTACTGAAAATCTCAGTATTTCAAGTTTTAGAACTATTGAACAGCATAATTATATTCTTCACACTATAGTGAAGTTTGGTGTATGCAATTTTTGTCAAGCCATGGGCGAAGCGGAGAATGGCGTGACATACTGATCTAAATAGGGTCCAATGTGCACCAAGAATTAGGTAGATTTTCAAAAATGGCGGGAAGACGCGTCATAACTATCCATGATAGTATTAATCCAGGGATCCATTTATGGCTATTCCCAGCCCATTTCTAGCTGTTGAACATTTTGAAACTAATTTGACTTGTGGGTGGTTGGTGGAGATGGGGTGGGCAGGTGTTGGTGTTGTTGCGTATGGCAGCAACAGATCCCAGTCAAATTAGTTTCAAAATATTCAATAGCATGGTAATATACATCAAAAGGAAGCAGCCCGCCGATAAAAAGGCCATGCGGTCAAGGTTATGGGGGTCAAAGGTCATGGTATAATCTTTGTTAATATTTTACGTTAAGCTTTTGCATTAAACAAAAGTTGTTTTATATCTCAACAATGCCTGATCCAATTAGAACCAAACTTGGGTACATAGAGATATACATCGAAAGGAAGCAGCATGCTGATGCAGGCATCATGAGGTCAAGTTTATGGTGTCAAAGTTCACGGTATAATCTTTGTTAATATTTTATGTTAAGTTTTTGCGTTAAACAAAAGTTATTGCCTTATATCTCAACAATGCCTTATCCAATTGGAACCAAACTTGGGTACATGGTGATTTACATTTAACGGAAGCAGCAGGCTGATGTAGACATCATGAGGTCATGGTTATGGGGTCAAAAGTTACGGTATAATCTTTGTTGTCTCGCCTGCGAAGCAGGATCAAGACATAGGTATCACTTTTCCGGCAGCAATGGCGGCGGCGTAAACCTTTACGTTAAGTTTAATATCTCAGCAAGACCTAAACCAATTGTAGCCAAACTTTGGTATGCGGTGATATACATCAAATGGAAGCAGCCTGCCGATACAGAGGTCAAGGTGATGTGGTCAAAGGTCATGGTGTAATCTTTGTTAATATTTTGCGTTACGTTTTTACGTTAAGTTTTTGCATTAAACAAAAGTTATCGGCTTATATCTCGGCAATGCCTAATCCAATTGGAACCAAACTTGGGTATTTGGTGATATGCATCAAAAGGAAGCAGCCCACCGATAGAGCGGTCAGGAGGTCAAGGTTATTGGGTCAAAGGTCATGGTGTAATCTTAGTTAATATTTTACGTTAAGTTTTTACGTTAAGTTTTTGCGTTAAACAAAAGTTATATCTCAGCAATGCCTAATCCAGTTGGAACCAAACTTTGGTACATGGTGATATACATCAAAAGAAAGCACTATGCTGATACAGAGGTCATGCTGTCAAGGTTGTGGGTTCAAAGGTCATGGTACAATCTTTCTAAATCTAAACAAAAGTTATCGGCTTATATCTCAGCAATGCCTAATCCAATTGGAACCAAACTTGGTATATGGTGATATGCATCAAAAGGAAACAGCCCGCTGATAGGGAGGTCAAGAGATCAGGGTTATTGTGTCAAAGGTCATGGTGTAATCTTTGCTAATATTTTACGTTAAGGTTTTGCATTAAACAAACGTTATCGGCTTATATCTCAGCAATGCCTAATCCAATTGGAACCAGGCTTTGGTGATACACATCAAAAGGCAGCAGCATTCTGATACAGAGGTCAAGGTTATGGGTCAAAGGTCATGGTACAATCTTTGTTACTATTTTGTGTTAAGTTTTTGCGTTAAGCAAAAGTTATCGGCTTATACCTCAGCAATGCCTAATCCAATTGGGAGCAGGCTTTAGCACATGGTGATATACATCAAAAGGAAGCAGCACGCTGATACAGCAGTCAAGAAGTCAAGGTTATGGGGTCAATGGTCATTGCTTATATATCAGCAATGCTTAATCCAATTGGAACAAACCTTAGTCTTTTTCTGCGGTAAGTTTTTACATTAAGCAAATATTGATTAATATTTAAGGATTACTTAACCATATTTGCACCATACTCGGTATCACTAGGTCAAAGGTCAAGGTCATTCTGGCATTGCTATTTGATATCCTTTTCAACGTTAGGTTTTTGCGTTTAGCAAATAATTAATTTTTCAGAATTGCTTCATTCTATCAGAACTAATTTGGACATTGAGTTCACATGGTGAAAGATCAAGGTCACTGTGACAAACAGGAGACATGCGAGACATTTAATTCCTTGGAATTCTTGTATATTCATCAACGACATACAATTTTACATTGTTACCTGACTTCGGTTTTCATGGCAGAGGTATATCATTTTGACTGTGACTTCAGCTAGCATGTGACATATTTAATTACAACATCAAATTCTTGAGTGACAGATCAAATCCCTCTATTGATTAACATTCAGTATCTGGGCAACAGAGATTCATAAGCCAGAATAATTAAATTCACTTGTGTATTACCTGACAGATACAATGCTCCATTCAAACCTAAGATTCAGGAATGGGTTCAGAACTTGTCCAACTCATCTGAGATTATAGAGAACTGGATGACGGTTCAGAATTTGTGGGTCTACCTGGAAGCCGTGTTTGTTGGTGGTGATATCGCTAAACAGCTGCCAAAGGTAATGAAATTAAACAATTTTATAAGATGAAAGAGTATTATATTTCACTGTTTTAGATTTGTGTATTTCTTGTACTTGAATCACACTTGCTAAATTCTATCAACAATTCTTTTCAAAGCTAGAGATACAATCATCTTATTGACTTGTTAAATTGTGTTGAAATTCAGTAAGCATTCTACAAACAGAACCTTGAATTTTCTCATAAATCTTGAATGAATTTAATCCTCATATTGGAATTTTGTCAACTGTTTCCTTCTCATCTCGGTTTCCACAGTATGTATTTTTGCTGGTCAAGTCGTCAATAAGTAGCCTCTACAATCATGATGATGATTATCAGAAATGAAGATTTACAGGCTAATTATTTAAAAATTACCACAAGAATTGCTGGCTCGATTTTCAAGCCAGTCATTCAAGTGGTAAGTTTTCTAAAAATGGTGCCCTTTTGATCTATAAATTGGCATTCACTAGTCACAAATCTCTTAGTTTCAGGGCCAGTATTGACCTGTAAAAGAGTAACTAAATGCTAACCGTGTTAAGACTAAATCATGTTTAAATTTGAGTCGTTAGTTTTAAAATGTTGGTATGAATGGGCTAACGATTGCAAGTGAAACTGATGTCATATTTGCAGGAAGCGAAACGGTTCAGCAACATAGATAAATCATGGGTGAAGATTATGATGCGAGCGCATGAGTTGCCAAATGTGATTCAGTGCTGTGTCGGTGATGAAACTCTCATGCAACTTCTGCCTCACCTTCTGGAACAACTTGAACTTTGTCAGAAATCTCTCACAGGGTATGTTATTTACTGTTATTTATTAGCTCATCTGGCCTGAAAGTGTCCAGGAAATTGGTTAAAAGGCTCCTCCTCATTAACCATTGGGTTCATTGATTTAAACCAAACCTGTCTAGCAGAACCCTACCATTGTAAGGTGGGCATCTTGGATTTCCCAAAACATCCATGTAACTGGTTAAAGATTTCTCCTCAGTGAACTCTTAGTTTCAATGCTAGTGGTCCAGGCGGGCCCTTGAGCCTCTTGAAATGGTCAGATATGTAAATAAATAACCATGCATTCATATGTACCATTTCACTTCAAGAGTATACTTACCTCCCTAATACTTTTGATATTGCTAAATATTGGCTTTCACTCAATAAACACTCAGATTAAAACAGTTAGGCGCCCCTAGTGGGCAGGGAGTCAGAGCGTAGTCTGGCGGATGCCAGCCCCACCACCGCGCATGCGCAGACTAGCACTTCCTCTTTGCTAGATTATTGGCAAAGAGATCACACATGTTTTTTTTGTTCAATAGCTTTTTCGCTCTCTTAAACTGTTTAAGTGGTGTTTGTTTGGAGTGTTAGTCACTTTTTTGGATGGCGGATAGGAATACGTCGCCACAGGAGGACGGAGGACCTTTAAATCAGGTGACTTCTAGTAAAATTAGCGAGTTTTCTTCCCGGTGTATTGTGTTTCCGGGACTCGCGTTTACCGTGATAAGCGCCTTGGTTGGTTGGGTTATATCAACTCGGTGCTACCTAGGACTAATTTCTCTTTCTGTTTATGTCCACAGGTCTGTATGACGCTAGGTGGTGACGTCACAGTATCAGAGAGTTAGTTTTCTCTCCACCATGGTTCCATTTCCTACTAACACTGTTAGGTTATCTAACCAAATGAAAAATTATGTCCAGTGAGTTGGAGGCCTGGTATAAAGGTCTTCTCACTTTGCCCTCTTGATCCAATTCCTTCCCCATGAGGTGGAGAGAGTTAAGAGGCGTGCAGATGGTGGAGTTTCCGGTTCGTCACGTTGGATGGTTTGTCTATACAAAGTGTCAGGTATCTAGTTATTGATAATGTGGTGATGTTAATTATTGTAAACAAACAAAGGGAGATAATTAACATTTTTGCCAGAAAAGAGTTATCTATATGTATCTGATGGTTGTGTAGTCAACTTATCCATTCAGCATACAATTCGTCCTTGCACTGGGATGTTTTGTTGGGATCGAATTTTTCCTGTCACGGGATTAATGACGTCATAATCAGCCTGGCTATGTATTTATCAGCAATTCAAGCGCTATGCTGGTTTCTGATGTATTTTGATCTTTATGATCGTTTTCCTTCTCTTTGAGTTGGATTGAGTTTCTAAGCTTAACTAGTTGCTCATACTCCTTGTCCTTTGGCCTGTTTCAGGGACCGGGTTGCGCGTCCTGTGGACGTTTTATGCATGTAAAGTTCTGGCCGCATCTGTGTTATCGATGTAGCCCTTGTGGTCCCTTGATTAATTGTGACATATGTAAGCACTGGGGGGGCGAGTTAATGTCCGAATTCTTGTGCTGCTTACAGGCGACGGACAAGGTGGTAGAGGAGGAGAAGAAGAAGAAGCGGAAACGAGAGGTTGTAAGTAGGAAGGGTAAGGGGAAGGTCTCGTCCGCGGTGGATATGGAGACCTTCCGGACCGAGATGTTGGGAGAGATGAAGAGGACAATAAAAGATTTGGTTCCAGGGTTGCTTCGTGGCATGCTTCCTGGACCAGATCCTTTATTGTCCTCATCATCGGCTTCGGAGCAGGTAATCCCCGCCTCTGGATCGATTTTCCTTAGTCCGCTTCCGTTGTCCGACGATTCAGAGGTGGCCCCATTAGAGGGGGCGTTCCACGACCCTGGCAGCAGGCTTATTGCCGCGCCGATAGGGGACCGTGGACGGTTGTCGCTGGAACCCGCTGGCTGCTTATCAGTCCAGGGGTATCCGCACGCCGCGGTGGCCAGTACCTCCTATGGCACCGTTCCTGGTCAGCCCGGGTTAGCTCTCTTTGCTGACCCGGGGTCTAATCTTTCTGACCAGGGTGATGAGGATTACCTGCTAGGGTCGCCGTCTGACGACGTGGACATGGATGAAGACGTTTGTGCACCCCTCGCGGGGAATACAGGCGCTTTTTTCCACGGTATTACTCACCCTGGAGTAAGGTCCGCGGTTCAGGTGGTGGCCCAGGGCGCTGCTGATGGCCAGCGGTACCGCATACCTCGGCTTGCCGAGCGTGTAGCTGGTGCTGGCCGGGCCCGTGGTGGGGCTATATATACCCCGCGCTCTACCGCGCTGCCTGCTCCTGGTCAAACCAGTGATATTCATATGCCGGTGCTGTCAGGCCCGCATGTTTTCCCTGGCTTGCCAGGTGTATCAGCGTACCCGCCGTCAAGCTCTACTGCTTGCGCTCAGGAGGAAGACGAAGGACCCCGTCTTGTAGAGCGCTCGCAGTTAGCCACGGAGCAGGATTGGTATGACGCTTGCCAGTGGTTGGTGAGCGTTAGGCCTGATCTGCCCGTGGAGCAGTCGGCTAGCCACCGTGTTCACACGCCGTGGTTAGCTGGGAAACCAACTGCTAACGCTATGCCTTCTCTGCCGCTGGCGGAGCATGTCGTTGACATGTTCAAGGCGGCGGAGTCGTCCATTAACACGAGTGGACGTCTCGCGAAGGCCCCTCGCGAGGTGGCCAGGCGTTGTCGCATCGTGCCCCTGGACTACCAGCGGTACGGTGTGGTACCCAAGCCCAGCGTGGATGACCGCGCGGCTTTGGGTGAGGATACGCGGCCAGGCTCCCGTTCTGACGCGGGGGTCTTGTGCGCGAACGCGTTGCGTTCGGCGAATACCGCGTTGCGTGATGCGGAGGAGAGTGGGAGGGCTTCGATCGCCGCTCTGTCCCACGTCTCCCAGCTGTTACAGGGGGTAGTAACGGCATCCGCATCGCGCCAGCCAAGCCCGCTCGCGGTCCAGCGAACCATCCAGGATGGTATTAACCTGGCGCTGGACTGTATGACGCGGGCGGTGACCAGGAGTGTCCGGGCAAGACGCACGTTTGCCCTGGACAATCTGTGCCCGTCTCAGGACCTGTATAATAGGCTACTCCGTACGCCTATGACGGGTCCTGGTCTTTTTGGAGGTGAGGGATGTCGCCACCTCCAGGAGACGGTCACCCTGGTGAATAACCAGAGGGCGCTGCGCGAACAGTTTGAGGTGCTGCGTCGTGCTAACGTTCGCGCCGCGGCCCCTGCGTATCGTCCCCTGCAGGCTCGAGGTGGTGCTGGCCAAGTCAGAGGCCAGCCGCCGTCGCAGCGCCGGCCTCGGCCGCGTGCGATTCGGCCAGCAGTGAGGGGGGCGCAGGCTCCTCAGCCGCCGTCAGCCAGGCAGCCGCCCGTGCACCGAGGTGCGCGCGGGGCGGGGCGGGGCGCGCGAGGATCTGGGCGTGGTTATCGTTCCTGACAGGGCGCTTACCGCGGTAAGGACCACGCCGGTGTGTATGGCGACGGAGACAGTGCCGCTCTTGCATGCCTTGTGTCCACCGCGGTCCCTAGGTGGACCGGTGGGAGGCCGGCTAGCCGACCACATGCAAGAGTGGGAACGGTTAACTCAGGACCGTTTAGTCTTGCGATGGCTTTCCGTGGGGTATCATCCAGAGTGGATGACAGGCCCGCCGTCGCGACTGTCTCTGGTGCCAGTCTGGACTCCCATTCCGAGAGATCCAGATCAAAGGTTGTGTATCGAGGAGGAGATAAATTCCCTCGTACAAAAAGGAGCTATTCAGCCGGCACAAAGGTGTCCGGGCTTCTATTCAACCCTGTTCTTGGTAACAAAACGCACCGGAGGGTGGAGACCGATTCTCAACCTCAAGCCACTGAACAAGTTCATCGAGACGCCCAGTTTCAAGATGGAAACGGTGCGCTCGGTGTTGGCGGGGTTGGAGAGGGGGATGTGGACGGCGTCGATAGATTTGAAGGACGCTTATTTCCACATCCCCATCCACGGGAGTTTCTGTCGCTTCCTGAGATTTGCATTCCAGGGCAGACAGTGGGAATTCAGGGTGTTGCCCTTCGGAATTTCCACGGCTCCTCGGGTTTTCACCCGTGTGGTTCTTGCAATCACAGCATACCTCCGCAGGAGAAGCATAGCAGTCCACACGTACATAGACGACTGGCTGTTGAAAGCGCACACCCGGGAAAGTTTGTCGGCCAATCTGGAGATTGTTTTGAAAACTCTCACAGACTTAGGCTGGATGATCAATTTCCCAAAATCAGAGCTGACTCCATCCCAGAAGTTTGTTTACCTGGGGATGTTCTTCGATCTAGAGACAGGATATGTTTATCCTACTCAGGAGAGAGTTCAGAAACTCATCTCATTAATTCAGTCAGTGTGCGACAGTCGTCATGTCCTGGCACGGGTTTACTTGAGAATGCTGGGGTTGATGGTTTCATTGGAACCAGTCATTCCTCAGGCCGCCTTACGCAGGCGGCCGATCCAGTTATTTCTCATGACACAATGGACCCAGAGTACAGGTTCGCTGGACTCGAATGTGTCAGTGTTGGCGCCTCTCATTCACCACCTGCAATGGTGGTTGAATACAGAGAATCTCTTGCCGGGGGTTTTGCTGACCCCTCCCCACCCTCAGGTGACTGTGTATACAGATGCATCGATGGAGGGCTGGGGAGCTTGCCTGGAAGAGTATACGATATCAGGGCTTTGGAATCTGGAACAGTCAAAGGAACATATAAATCTACTGGAGCTAAAAGCAGTAGTCCTGGCCCTGGAACATTTCTTACAGAAAGTTCAGGGCAAGATTGTTCTTATTCGTTCAGACAACTCAACAGTTGTGACTTACATAAACCGCCAGGGCGGAACGAAGTCGCCCAGTCTCTGTATGATGACATGGAAACTGCTTTGTTGGTGTCTGGATCACCAGATTACCTTGAAAGCAGTTCATATTCCGGGAAGGTTAAACCTGCTAGCAGACTCATTGAGCCGAAGGATGAGTGTTTTACCCACGGAATGGCAACTAAATCAATGTGTGGCGGATCGTCTGTTCGACCATTGGGGGAAACCCAACATCGATTTGTTCGCAACGAAGAAGAATGCGAAGATGACGACGTACGTCTCTCCGATTCCGGATCCAAGCGCTTTCGCAACAGATGCGTTAGCTATCAGCTGGGGGAGAATGTATGCATACGCATTCCCTCCAGCAATCCTGATTCCAAAAATTCTTCAGAAAATCAGACAAGAGGAATGCCAAGTGCTTCTGATCGCCCCGGATTGGCCAAGCCGATCATGGTATACGGATCTGCTGGACCTTCTGGTCTGCAATCCGGTTCCTCTGCCTCTGATGGACGATATTATCTTCCAGGGCAAGGCCCTTCACAACAATCCGTCAATGTTCAGATTGACTGCGTGGATGTTGTCAAGGAATCTAGAATTAAGGAGGGCTTTTCTGAGCAAGCAGCCATGTTTATGGCCAAAGCCAGGAGGGGGTCAACCTCCAGAGCATATAATTATAAAATCAACAGATTTGCAGAATGGTGCTCAAAAAGATGTATTGATCCAATGGATTCATCTATTCAAGTAGTAGCTGATTTCCTCTGTCACCTCTATGATGCCTATAGCCTCAAGCCTAACTCTATTGCTGGTTATAAGTCAGCATTAATGTCTGTTATTCCTTGCTTGGCTAAGAGGGGAAGTGATGAAGTAAATACATTAAATGTATTAATTAAAGGCATGGGCAATCTAAGACCAAGGAATCCTCCTGTGATTCCGTCTTGGAGTTTATCGCTAGTGCTTCAAGTACTAGGTGATAAGCCTTTTGAACCACTTAGTTCCATTTCTATGAAACTATTAACACTGAAGACTGTGTTTTTAATTGCTGCGGCCTCGGCTAGGCGTAGGAGTGAAATTCATGCCTTATCAGCCGAGGATGACCGTTTTGTGGTTTCAGGGGAAGGCCTTAAGCTGCTACCTAGGATTAATTTCTTGGCTAAAAATCAGTCGTTGAAATATCCAGGTCAACCTATTATTTTGCCTGCTTTAACTAGATATGATCCTAATTCTAAAGCATGGTGTCCCGTCCGGGCGCTGCGCCGGTACAAACAACGTACGGCGGAGTGGCGCACCGACCAGTCAGCGTTATGGTTGTCATATATTGAACCCCATGGCAGGGCTTCTAAGGACACCATTTCCAGGTGGATTGTGGAATGCATTCAGTTTTGCCATAAATCCGCCACCGGGAAGCAGGTTGACGTGGCCAAGGCTCACAGTGTCCGCGGCGTAGTGACATCCACCGCCCTATTTAATGGGGTCCCGGTGGATGATATTATGTCGGTGGCTCAGTGGCACTGTGAGTCAAGTTTTACAGACCATTATCTCCGTGACACCTCTAATCCTCTCGCCTTGTCGATTTTGAAAAAATAACTCGGTTTATATTTTTTGAGGAGGGTTTTCCTCATTACTTATATATTTCACAATTAATTTATGGAAACACCCACTTTTTTGGGCCTGCGTCAGTCTTTACCAAGGGGAAGATGATGTCAGCAGCCATTTTCAACAAGGTCAGTCTTGTTCATGTGTTGTCCATTGTTGATTGTATTGTCACGTTACCCGTTATTAATATGGTGATGGTTTGTGTATTTGTGTGGTTCATTGTTGAGAGTTACGAAAATGGAGCTTTTTCGTCTCTGTCCTGTAGTACATGGCACTTGTACGTAGAGAGCGTATAGGACATTGAGGTCAGTCGACTCTTCCTCCCAGGAAGGAGGGGGGGGGAGCGCATATGACATTCGGTCATCTCTCATACATCGGTGGTGTTATCCGATGATTAGTCAAATCCTGACTGTTTTTTCAGACAGTTTCAGAAGTTTAAGTGCCTTAAACGCGGAAAAAGCGTATAGGGATGAGCTGGTCTTTTGACCTCGCCTCCCTCCCGCCAGATTCACTTTCGAATTCTGGCAATATCAAAAGTATTAGGGAGGTAAGTATACTCTTGAAGTGAAATAAACGAAATCTAGGATTTCTTTTTTCACGAGAGAGTTGATACTTACCTCCCTAGATACGGACCCGGCCTCTCCACCCCACAGAGGCTCGGTCTTCAGGCTCTTAATAGTTGCATGTGTGTCAGCCAATAATCTAGTCAGAGGAAGTGCTAGTCTGCGCATGCGCGGTGGTGGGGCTGGCATCCGCCGGACTACGCTCTGACTCCCTGCCCACTAGGGGCGCCTAACTGTTTTAATCTGAGTGTTTATTGAGTGAAAGCCAATATTTAGCAATATCAAAAGTATTAGGGAGGTAAGTATCAACTCTCGTGAAAAAAGAAATCCTAGATTTCGTTTATACTGTATTTATGTACTATTTATATGTACATTTGTATAGCTGTCAATCTATTCACCAATCCTTATGTTCATTGATGAAGTTATCTCTCCATCCATAGATTCATCCATCCACTAATCTGTCCATCTCCGTCCATCCTCCTCCCTTCCCCCCCCCCCCCCCATTGCCTGCCCATACATACATCTATCCATCATCATGGGGGTAAATTTAATCACTAATAACAAAATGTCAATTTAAATGGATGCTATAAAAAACAAATACACATTACTGATCGCAAAGCCCCAAAAGGTTCTAAGGCTACAACAGCTGTCTTCAACCAAATAGACTTCATACTATGCAAGACAGAAGCAAAACCCTTATTCCGGACGCTCGTTCGTATGGAGGCACAGACCTCCATTCTGACCATAAGCTAGTTATTACCTGCCTTCAGATGAACGATCTCTACCTAATATATAAACACCATACCAGGCAAGAGGGTAGAGTCACCTACAACCTACCCAAGCTCAGCAGCGACACTGACACTCAAATGTCATACAAAAAAGCCCTCTGGGAGCAGATAGCTAACATCTATGTCAGCTCCGATCCAAACGAAGCCCTAACCAAAATACTAAAATCTATGGAATCATCCGCTACCAGCATCATAGGTGTTCTTAAAAACAACCAAACTAGGTGTACTGACGACCCTCTAGTAGCAAAACTGTCAGCAGAGCAGAAAGCATTATAGCTGAGCATCTATCAAAGTGGCCAAAGTGAAGACCGCACCAAACTACGCTGGGAGCGCATTAACATTCTACTTCACATTAGCGAACGCTTAAAAGATCTTGCTATATGCTAAGCAGACTCCCTAGCAGATGAAATCACTGCCACGGATGACTGTCACAAAATGTTTCGGCCAACCCGAGCCCTGAGAGATACTGACTACACACCACCACTCACTGTACACAACTCTGAAGGACACTTTATCGGGACTGACCAGGGAAAAGCCGAGGCGATCCGAAAATGGTTCAAGGAACAGTTCACTGACAACGATGATGAGCCCTTGCACCCATTCTCAGGAGACCCCAGGCCATTACTAACATCAATTAAAACAGCAGAAGTTGAGAAGGCACTTAAAGCCTTGAAAAATGAACGTGCGTCTGGACCTGATGGCATGAGCAATGAACTATTCAAATATGCAAGTGACATTATCTCAAAACCGATCACACACTTAATCAACTTTTATGCACCACCTTCCCATCGACGCTGTAGGCCATTGCACCCTTATCGCACTACCCAAGCCCAAGAAGCCACCTGGGCCCCCAGCCAATCTGCGGCCCATTGTGTTCCTCAACAGCATATGGAAAATCCTATTCAATGTTACTCTATGCTGCATCCGAGACAAGATCAATTACTTGACCAGATCATGTCAAAGTGGCTTCAAACATGGACGCAGCTGCGCAGACATTGTATGGGCTCAACGCATGCTTGTGTCGGTAGTCATGTCCAAACACTGGGACTTCCAAAAAATGGGCATTGACATGTCACGGAGCCTTTGACACAATTAAACGCTCAAAGATCCTAGATGTACTACGTCAAGCCAGTTGCAATGAAGATGAGCTACGACTAGTGAGACTACTGCTTGCAGACACCAAGCTGAGAGTACGAGTCAAGTCGGTGAAGTCTGTAGAGTTTGAGACATCAATCAGCTCCCCACAGTGAGATGGTCTATCTCCGGTGCTTTTCACCTGCTACCTTGCTGACGCATTGAAATCTGTGCGGAAAAGTTCCCCAAGACCAAACCCCCCAGTGTCAATACCGGGCATGCCGCTAGAGATGGAATATGCCGGCGATGTGGACTTCATAGACGAGGAAAAGAAACCCCTTGACGAACTTCTCCCAATAGCTGCAAGCAATCTAAAAATTGAGAATCTCTATGAATGAATCCAAAACAGAGTTCACCCACATATACCTATTGACAAAGCATGAAACTAAAGAAAATGCCGACCCACTTCGTGGCGGCGAACCATGGAGGAAAAGTAAAATCTTGGGCTCACTGCTTTGCAGTACTGCTGACATTTCTGCACGCTGCGTCATGGGGAACATAGCTTTCTAGTCCTGGAAGCTATGGATTCATAAATCAAAGATGCCCTTGATAAAGAGGCTATGTTTATACAATGCAACCTGCGTATCCTTGATGCTGTATAACTGTAACAGCTGGGCAGCTCCAAAGGCAGCTCTAGACAAACTCGATGCCTGCCACCGCAAACACCTACACACCATCACTGGACACCGATGGCCAGACAACATAATTTCCAATGATGCACTATACAAGATGTGTAATACGTCGCCGCTGTCTGTAAAAGTCGCCCAGCAAAGATGGTCCATGTTTGGCCATGCGCTAAGAATGCCAGAAGAGACACCAGCACAGAGAACCCTGGAATTTGCCCTACTCGGAGCCAGCAAATACAAAGCGAGGAGAGGAAGTCATTGCATAAATCTTCTAAGCGTGCTACGAGGTGACTCAAGAAAGCAGGACTCGGTACACTCAAGTCAAGAATGGACCTGAGGAAGCTATGGATGTCGGCTGAGGACAAGACATAGTGGGCAAAAGCGAAGAAGGACTGATTGCAGCTGTAGGATGTTTCTACTACTACAGCCGCAGAATACAGTAATCATACATATAAAAAACATTTTAAGAGTCATGTAACATAAACTGTTAGTTATTATAAACATGTAATCTGTTAATAAAACTTGCTAATAGGATGTGTTATTTGGAACCAGGAAATGGTAATTATTTTAGCCATTTATGACTAAATTGGTCAAAAATATCAAAAGAATTTCTTATTGGATGTCCATTTGCAGGCCATGAGAAGACTATTTTTGAAAATTTACCACTGAAATTGGCTCGGTTATCGAGCCAGTCATTCCAGTAGTAAATTTTCGAAAATAGTCTTGTCTTGCAAATGGATATTTATCAGGACTGGCTTTTGGCCATGAAAGGGCTAAGACATGCTCTAAAAGTCAGGTGGTCTCTGAACAGTTTTAGCTGTATTTTATAATTTCCCTTCACAGATACCTGGAAAAAAAGCGTCTGTCATTTCCACGCTTCTTCTTTGTGTCGGATCCCGCCCTGTTGGAAATCCTAGGTCAAGCAAGCGATCCACACACTATCCAGGCACACCTCCTTAGCGTGTTTGACAACATTAAGACAGTCAAATTCCATGAAAAACATTATGATCTTATCTTGAATGTACAGTCAACAGAGGGCGAGGTTGTGGAGGTAATTGAGTGTGCGCGCACGTGGTCGTGCATATGTGTGTGTACATCTGCATGCATGTATACTTTTATAGCAAGCTATTGTCTACTATTGTTAAAATATTATTAACACTCGAATCTGTTCAATAAAATTTAGATTTTCTCATATTCGTTTATCGAGCCAGTCATTCCAGTGGTAAATCTTCAAAAATAGCCTCATGGTCTGCAAAGGGACATTTCTCAAGAGCACTCCAGAAGCTGTTTTTGGCTGATATGAGTGTTAAAGGGTTAACACGAATAGAGGGATGCATTTGTAGGCCATTTCTAACTAATCTCTGAACCCGTGTATGACCACTCTGTACACATGTTGGAATCTATGGCCTGATTGTCTTAAGTTCCTTTATTCTGTTCAAATTTGAGTGAAATATAATACAAAAATATTAGATACAGCTTCACACGCATGCACAATTACAACAGACTCTTCCCCTTGACGCTGAGGGTAACGTATGATATATTTGAGTTGAAGATCGGATTACTCTATGTACTACATGTACTGCTTCAGTGTATTACTCAAACAAAACTAATGCCTGCTGATTTTGATATCTAATGGACCGTTCCAGTTTTAGCTATGCGCCGGACTAGTTAAATCTAGTTAGATCTAGTTATGCTCCACCCACACCTCGCTTGTGTTGGGATCGATCAATCCCTGAACTCCACGACTATCAATTTCCTGAAAACTATACAGTAGGCTGTTGAATATTTTTAAACTAATTTTGTTGCCTATGGCAGCAACTTCGCCCAGTCAGATTAGTTCAAAATATTCAACAGCATCTTTATTAAATATTAAAGACATAAAATTCATACAATAACGCTTAGTCTGTCACCAATTATGCGTTCGTGACTTACTTATCTATGTCATTCATAACGTAATTTATTATGACATCATCCTCAACATTGCGTAGTTGATTATGACATATGATGGATGGATAAACTGGAAATCTCCATTGAATAATAAGTGTACTTGATTGACTGCTCTAGACCATGAATTGTCAGTCACATGACTCTGTTGCTAAAATTGTTGATGTTTATTTATAGTTGGAGAAACCGGTGAAGGCAGAAGGGAATGTTGAAATATGGATGATGGCGCTTATGAAGATGGCGCAGAAGTCGCTGCATGTTGTTATTCGTACTGCTGCTATGTCGATACAGGATAACAACTTTAATTTGCTGGAATTTCTCAGCACCTTTCCAGCACAGGTACATGTAGATTATGTATCTAGGTTTAACCACTCACCTGCCATACATCCCCACCCCACCCCCTCCCTATCACCATATTCTGTGGAGCACAACCAGTCATTCAAAATTGATTGTATTCTATTGAATTGTTTAACCCGTTAATGATCATACCGGCCAAAATTGACCTCTTAGAATGTCCATTTACAGGCCAAGAGAATACAATTTTTGAAAATTTACCACTGGAATGACTGGCTCGTTAAACGAGCCAGTCATTCCAATGATAAATGTTCAAAAATTGTATTGTCTTGGCCTGTATATGTACATTCTATAAGAAAATATTTAAATTTTATTGTCCATTAAAGGGTTAAAAAAATTTTATTGAATTGAATTACTTTAAATAGCAACAGCACAAGGGGAAATCACCTAGGAAGACTGGTTCCCTGTGCATCTGTGAATTAGTCTACAGCATGATCATACTTAGAATGTGTGATTAAACATTTATTGGTCGAGTTTGGTCAAGAAAAATCTTTGCTTAGTGACTAAGAGTCAAGATAAGGCTAATTTTGAAAATTTATCACTGTAATGACTGGCTTGATTAATGTTCAAATTTTGTTCTCAAAATAATCTACTGGGCTGCATATGACGAGTAAGAGGTTAAACATATGGTTCAATTGTGTAATATCATGGATTATTTTTCACAGGTCGGTTTACTGGGATTGCAGCTAATCTGGACTCGAGATTCAACAGATGCCTTAAACCACGTTAAGTCTGATCGCAGAGTGATGTCTGAAACTAGTAGTGCATTCCTGAATTTGCTGAACACTCTTATCGCACAGACAACGACGGATTTAACCAATGTAGAGAGAACAAAGTTTGAAACTCTAATCACAATCCATGTACATCAAAAAGATATCTTTGATGATTTGGTATGTGACTTTAACAAGTATGCAGATGTTATTGTAAATTCTATGATTGTTATATTGTCAGAGAATTAACCCGTCGTGTGTCAACGGCGCCTCAAAGCGCTCAAAATACAACTTGATATATCAATTAAACAGTTTGATGGTCAATATTTTTCAAGATGTTTTAATTTTAGACGACTGTTTTTCGCCGCCTTGACCATTAAAGCGGTAATGGTAAAGAAAATTAAAGTTTTTATTTAGGCTGTGTCTATCTGCAGGCTGAGAGAAGAGTATTTTTGAAAATTGATCACTAGAATGACGTGTTCTGTTACCGAGCCAGCCATTCTAGTGGTAAATATTCAAAACTACTCTTCTCTAGGCCTTTCAAATAGCCATGTCTGAAGGCCACTGAAAAGTTGCTTTTTAGTCAGTTTGACCATTAAATGGCTAAGTTGACATAAGACGGGTTAAGTAATAATAAATAGATAAGTAGGTAGATAGGTAAGTGGGTGGGTGGGTGGGCGGGGTATTGGTAGGTAGGTAGGTTGATTGCTTGCTTGGTGGGTGGGTGGTTGCTTGCTTGGTGGGTGGGTGGGTGGTTGCTTGCTTGGTGGGTGGGTGAATAGGTAGGTGCAGGTTTAGGTAAATAGCTATATAGGTCAGTAATTGGCTGGTTTCTGTGTGACTGTTCCGTTTCAGATGTTTATTTAGACACCATTATTCTGCACAGGTAATTCTAACTAATATCCTCTGATATTTCAACTGTATTGGCCACATTACAGATGCAAGTGTCCACAAGAAAATCGGACATTTAGCATAACATATGATACTTATATTGTGCTTGAACAATTGATATTTATGACTTGGAGGGATATAGGATTTCACCTTTTTAGAGTATCCATCAGTCATCTGACGTTATATGACGCCATTATCAACTAAGTGGCGTGTAGGATGACGACATAATCATTACGTCATAAATGATTCTATTTGGCCCGTCTTTAACTCCTAATAGTCTGACATGTGCAACATTTTTTTCTACTATTTAATAAACATGCTGTTGAATATTTTGAAACTAATTTGACTGGGCGCTGTTGCTGGCATAGGCAGCAACAGTACCCAGTCAAATTAGTTACAAAGTATTTAATAGCTTAACGGTATAGTTTTTAGGAAATTGATAGTCACGGTATTCAGAGATCGATCAATCCCACCACGGCAAAGTGTGGGTGGAGCTTAGCGAGTGATGGACGGGTATAGCTAAAACTGGAAAGGTCAATTACCACACTTTGGAGCGATTATTTGTCATATGTGGCTTATCCCTCTCAAAATTGGTCTGTATCTGAAATCAAATATGCCAATTAAGTAGCCATCTTGAAAATGCAAAAGGGTTTGGGGTGGGTGGGTTGGTGAGGAGAAGTGGAGTTGTCTCTTGAGTGTCCTTCTTGTTACTATTTTCAGTGCCACAATCACATCAAATCTCCGGGTGACTTTGAATGGCTGAAGCAGACCCGGTTTTATTTCCACGAAGACACAGACAGATGTCAGATTTCTGTGACGGATGTGAACTTCATCTACCAGAATGAGTTCCTGGGATGCACAGAGAGACTCGTAATCACTCCACTCACTGACAGGTAAATTAAAAAAGGTTATTAAAATACAAATGTTCATGTGATAGTGATATGCTACCATAACAGTATGCTAATATTAAGAACATAAATCCTGATAGCTTTAACCCTTTCACGGATAAATTCCCCATATATCAATCTCAAGGCAAACAAACAGGAAAGCTGTTGAATATTTTGAAATTAATATGACTGGAAGCTTAATTTGAAAATATTCAGCTGCATGTGCTATGCATAGTAAAGAATCTTTAAAGGATTAAAACTAAATACATTGTAATTTGACGAGCTTTCACACCTGAATATGCTTCCAAAGGAATTGGATGAAGCGCATTTATGTGCAACGGTGGCTTCACTGTGAAATATACATTGCATGTGCAGGTAGGTAGGGGGAGGTATCTATCTACAATATATCTCGTAAGACAATTTCAAAGTCTAATATAGAATTGTATACCAAAATCCAATGTGCTGCAGATGATCCCTTATCAGAACCCTTATCGAATATGGTGACAATTCATGAATTCATTTTTCTCACTCAATCATATTACGTCATAATAAACTATGTGACGTGTAGGCTGAAGTCATAATCATGACGTCATGAATGACTTGATGTAGTTTGTCTTTGATACTTTGTAGAAGTGCAGGGATCGATGGATCCCAACATGAGCTAGGTGTGGGCGGAGAGTAACTAGAGATGGGCGGGGCATAGAGAATAGGTTATCTAGCAGATTATTGTAATGAGAGGGTTTACTGTGATAGCTCTCTGTAACATTTTGGGAACTAACATTTTGAGACATTTGTTGGATGATTTTCAATCTTAATGATCGCCATCACAGCACCGAGAAGTTGTCATTGTGATATTAAATGTCAGTTTTATACTTATAAATTAAAGTGGGAATATGTAGCAATCACTTTATCTGTGTGTTCGTCTAGGATTTTTTTTATCCAACCCTAGTTTCAAGAGTCCCTCACATATAGTCACCAAACTTTGTAAATGAATGCATCATTGCATAATGGTGTGGCCCAGTAGGAAGTATAAAAAGTAGGTCAATGTGACAATCTTTTCATGGTTCATGGAAAATTGTGGTTGTTCATGCCTGATTTTTTTTGTCCAAACCATAGATTAAAGGGTGGTTTTTTTTCAGATATAGTCATCAAACTTGATATATGGATGCGTCAAAGCCCCAAGGTGTGTCAGGTATTAAAAGTATCTCAGCTTGACCAACTTATCACAGTTCATTCAATGTCATAGAAAATTTTGTCCAAGTGGAAGTTTCAAAAAGGTTCCACATACATTAACCAAACTTGATGAATAGATGTATACGTTTTACGTTTCGAAGATCAAATAAATTGTTGTCCAGGCTGTATTCTTGCGTCTCTTCCACATATGATCACAAAGGGTCATATTTGGCTACAGGTGTGTGCCATAGCAAAAGTGCTTTCAGGTACCTTTCATGTTTCATTGCAGGAATATTCTGTTGGGGTGTAGCTATCCTTTTCTGTTGGGGTGTGGCTATCCTTTTCTGTTGGGGTGTGGCTATCCTTTTCTGTTGGGGTGTGGCTATCCTTTTCTGTTGGGGTGTGGCTATTCTTTTCTGTTGCGGTGTGGCTATCCTCTATAATGCGGTGCTTCACTAAAATTCTAGTTTTGGTTTCAGATGTTACATCACTCTAGCCCAGGCCATCAGTATGTCAATGGGCGGGTCACCCGCCGGTCCTGCAGGTACGGGCAAGACAGAGACTGTCAAGGATATGGGTCGCTGCCTGGGCAAATATGTGGTTGTTTTCAATTGCTCTGATCAGATGGATTTCAGAGGACTTGGCAGGATATACAAAGGTAATTTAAAGTTCTTGTGTCCCATTAACCCTTTAACACTCATGTCAGCCAAAAAGGCTCCTGCAGTAGTCTTGAGAAATGTCGATTTACAGACCAAAAGAAGACTATCTTTGAAAATTTACCACTGGAATGACTGGCTCGATAACTGAGCCAGTCATTCCAGTGGTAAATTTTCAAAAATAGTCTTCTCTTAGTCGGCAAATCGACATTTTTTATGAGAAAATAGAAATTTTCTTGAATAAATTTGAGCATTAAATGGTTAACTAGAGAAACATTTGACTGAAATATGAGATGCTTGTTGATTTTTGTACAGTTTAAGCCTGCGATGTCCTGACTCCATTTTCACATCATGAGAACATACTTACCTCCCTAACACTCTTGATATACTAGTATATCGGCTCTAAATTCAATAATATTCAGAATTATAAACGGTTAGGGGCCCCTAATGGGCAGGTGGAAGTACACAGTCATGCACATGACAGACACCACCCACTGCGCATGCGCACACCTGTACTTCCGTTTTCTAATATATTGGCTGGAAAGCAACCTGTGAAAATCTTCACAGGCTCTTTATCGAGAATTTTCTCTATCTAAATCATCCCTATCCATCATGGCTGATGCTAAACTATTGGAGGAGTCCTCCTCGTCATCCGCTAAGGTGATATTGTTCCATATATTTATCTTCTTCTTCTTCTTTTCGTTCGCTGATCATACCGCCAGTCCTGTAAGTGACTATCGACATGATCATAAGCTTATATATTTATCTAAGACCTGTAACTTCTATTTGTTACCGGTTTTCGTCGCGCCCGTTTTGGCGGTACCGCGTTTTCAGGCGCTGGGAATCCTTGTTAAATTTTTTCCCAGCGCCTAGGGCTATTAATCTCTTGTGCTTTGTACTTACAGGTTCGACTTATGCTTGAATAAGGATTCCTGTTCGTCTCTCAAAGGTTGTTAACGTCTCTTTTGCCTTATCATCGTGATATGTCTAAGGGTTGGAGATATATTAAATTAATAAAGAAAATATCTCCTTTCTTTTGTCCCATCCCCCCCTCATCAGTTCTTCTGGATGAGGAGTCTTGGCGGATGGATGGACGTGTTCTCCTGCACAAGAGGATGGGTGCCTGTGCTCAGGCTAAGGGAGTTTATTAATTATGGCACATAATTATTTGAAAATAATCACAATTTTCTGCTGGCTTTTGTTATTGCACTATATTCTCTCTTGTGTGTGCATGGGTTCTCGAATATATATAATTTGATATTATATTATTCGGGAGGTATGAATGTTTTTAATATCTTGATATTTCTTGCATTCTTTTCTGATGTCCCCTCTCCTTGAAGGAGCTTTTGCATTGAGGTTTGATGTCATAATCAACCAGAGTTTTTTCTCTTTCCTTGATGTCATAATCTTAGTTTAGAGAATTCTGTGATGTGTTTATCACCCTTTATTATGATGGTGGAGAGATATCTAGATAGTCATAATCTTTCTCTCTCTTCTTTCTTAATTTGGGATCCTGGTTGTGATTGGTTTTTATTAACTAGAGAAGTCAGCTGTCCCGTCAGGGTTGTCTGTCATAAAAGTGGATGTCTTCTCTCGAGTTTGTTCTTGTTTTGTACTAATAGTCAATTAACAAGGCTTTGCAAACTATAATACTCATTGTCTTCGTATCCCTTCCCTTTTCGGAAGTCCGGTCCATCCTGTCTGAAGCCTATGAAGGCTAGATTCTTCCCCCACTCTTGCCATCTGTGTTCAGCTTGTAGGCTAACTAACAAATGTGTCATTTGTAAAGAGTGGGGGGGGGGGGGCGGTGGGATCTAACCTCTGAATTCTTCTGTTCCCAGGCTAAGCTGATGGCTGAGGAGGGCAAGAAGACTAAGAAGGAGGGTAAGAAGAAGGCCTCTGAGAAGGGTGTGAGCTCGAGGCCTTCAAGGTTGAGTTAGTAAGTGAGATGCGCAGGACTTTGAAAGACCTGATGCCTGACATGCTTCGCGGCTTGTTGCCTGGCACAGGTGTTTCAACTTCCTGCGCGTCTACCTCAGGGCAGGTAGCCCCCGTCCCTGGATCATGCCCTACTAGCTCGGACAAAGTGTTTAGTGATCCAGGGGCGGCCGTCTTGGACCCAGGCTTGATGTTTGCATCGCCTGGTGTTCCAGCGGCGCGAGCAGCATCAGGCGGGACCCGACCACGATCACTCGCTGAGTAACCTCATTATCTGCTTTCACGCATTCTCCTGGTCAGTCTGGGTTAGTTTTCTTTACTAATCCAGAGTCTAACTTTCCTGACCAGGAAGATGATGAAGACTATCTGCTCGGTCCACAGGGTGAGCATGAAGACATGGATGCGAGCATCTACACTCCTCTCATGGGGAGCGTGACCTCTCGCACCTATGACACTGTTCCCTCGGGAGCAGGTTTCATGATTCAGCCTGTGGGCCAGTTTGGAGCAGACGGCCGCCCGTATAAGATACCACGCTTAGACGTGGAATCTCATACAGACGTTCCGGGCTGCGCTGGTGTGCATGAACCCCCACACACAAGCGCGGCCTTGGTGCCTGATCAGCCCATTGTTATGCCAGCCCTCGTGGGGCCGTATACATTCCCTGGGCAGCCAGGTTCGTCTATAGCCTCCTCCTCGGCCTTACCTGCGAATGCCATTGAAGATGACGAGGGCCCGCTGCTCGTCGGCAATTCGCAGGTAGCCACGGATGAAGACTGGTCAGAAGCGTGTGCGTGGCTCCTTGCTGTCAGACCAGAGCTCTCCGTGGACGAGATGGCCGCCGGTAACCCTCGGGCATGGTTACAGGCAAAGCCGTTGGCCAGCACGACTTTCTCTCTGCTGTATGCTGAATATATCTTAGATATGTTCTCGGCGGCAGAGGAGTCGATCAGACCAAAAGGTCGCCTCGCGAAGGCCCCCCCCCCCCTCCCCCGCGAGGTTGCTAGATGATGTCGAGTTACTGCTAGTCAGTATGCTCGATATGGCCTAGCACCCAGACCGAGCGCGGACGACCGCGCCGCTCTGGGGGAAGATACGCGGCCGGGTTCCCGTGCTGATACGGGAGTGTTGTGCACTGGCGCTATGCGCTCGGCTAATGCCACTTTGCGCGACACGAGTTCACGAGCGGCGATTAGTGCGCTGTCGCATGTCTCTCAGCTGCTATCTGGGGTAGTAGCAGCATCGGTGCAGCAACAGCATAGTCCTGTGACAGTCCAGCGAGCCATCCAGGATGGCATCAACCTGGCGTTGGACTGTCTGACTAGGTCAGTCACAAAGTCGCTGAGAACGAGGCGCACTTTTGCGTTGGACAATTTGTGCCCGTCTCTGGAGCTCAAGCCGCGCTTGTTGCAAGCGCCGATGGTGGGCCCTGGTCTCTTTGGAGGTGAAGGTTGTCGGCACCTTCAAGAGACAGTAACTTTGGTGAACAGCCAGAGGGCGCTGCACGCACAGTTTGAAGTGCTACGCAGAGAACATGTGCGTGTTCAGCCCTCGGCTGCTCGACCGCAGTATGCTCGTGGTGGTGCTGGCATTGTCAGAGGCCAGCAGGCCGGCTGGTTTCAGAGACAGTGTCGGCCGCACCAGCAGCAGCATGCTGTTGTACGTCAGCCAGCGCCTCAAGTGCAGCCAGCCAGACAGCAGCCTGCGCACCGTGGTGCACGTGGCGCTGGTCGCGGCGCGTGGTAACTGGGCCCGATGCGCTAAGATTTTTTCCGGGTACCACTCGGGTGTTGTCACTCGTACCAGAGACACTCCCACTTCTAAAATTTATGGGCATCCCGTCAACCCTAGGTGCACCAGTGGGAGGTCGTTTGACTTGCCACATTCAGAAGTGGGAGCGGTTAATTCAGGACCGCTTAGTCTTGCAATGGCTTTCGCACGGATACAGTCCAGAATGGATAAGAGGTCCGCCGTTGCATCTGTCTGATATTATCTTCCAGGGCAAGACCCTTCACAACAATCCGTCAATGTTTCAATTGACTGCATGGATGTTGTCAAAAAATCCGCGATTAAGGAGGGCTTTTCTGAGCAAGCAGCCAATTTCATGGCCAGAGCCAGAAGGGGGTCAACCTCCAGAGCTTATAATTATAAAATCAACAGATTTGCAGAATGGTGCTCAAAGAGATGTATCAGTCCGATGGAAGCATCTATTCAGGTAGTAGCTGATTTTCTCGTCACCTGTATGATGCCTATAGTCTTAAGCCTAATTCTGTTGCTGGATACAAATCAGCATTAATGACTGTTATCCCTTGCTTGGCAAAGAGGGGAAATGATGAAGTAAGTCTTTTAAATACTCTTATTAAAGGTATGGGCAATCTCTGACCAAGAAATCCTCCACTGACACCGTCATGGAGTCTTTCTCTGGTTCTGCAGGTTTTGAGTGATAAACCTTTTGAACCACTTAGTGCTATATCTGTAAAATTATTGACACTTAAAACTGTATTTTTAGTTGCGGCAGCATCAGCCGACGCAGGAGTGAAATTCATGCCTTGTCTGCTGAGCCTGACCGTTATATAGTTACAGGTGAAGGCCTTGAGCTTCTACCAAGATTGAATTTCTTGGCTAAGAATCAATCTTTAAAATATCCGGGTAAACCTATTATTTTACCTGCCTTAACCAGATATGATCCTGGTGCTAAAGTATGGTGTCCTGTCCGTGCTTTAAATAAGTACAAGAGACGAACTCAGGTTTGGCGGACGGATCCATGTTCCCTATGGTTGTCATATATTGAACCCCATGGTAGGGCGTCAAGAGACACTATTTCCAGATGGATAGTAGAATGTATTCAATTCTGTCATAAGACAGCCACTGGAATCCAAGTAGATAGAGCCAAGGCTCATAGTGTCCGTGGTGTTGTAACTTCCACGGCATTATTTAATGGTGTTTCTATTGAAGACATTATGTCAGTAGCCCAGTGGCACTGTGAATCAAGTTTTACCTGACCATTACCTTCGTGACACTTCTAACCCACTCGCCGTCTCAGTCCTCAGAAAATAAAATATTAATGTAGAGGTTTATGTTTGTAAATAGTTTCCTCCTCTGCTATTTACAAATATTACATTTGTTGGTATGGTATCCCTACTATTAGCTGGTACAATTCTCTTCATCCGGTGGGGGAAGAGATGAGTGCCGCATCCAAGACATCAGAGGTCAGTATTTATCGCCATTTTTGTTTTTTGTCTTGGTGATGGTGTCATTTTTTATTTTAATATGGTGATGGTTAATGTCTCTTAATTGTGGTTCTTTCAGAGAGTTTTGAAATAGAAGCAATTCTTCTTTTTCCAATGTCTAGTAATACTTTTTATTAAGTATTAGACAACGTGCTAGTCATTTAGAGCAGCGTTTTTTCCTAACCTTCCTCAGAAAGCGGGGGGGGGGGGGGGAGAGCGCATTTGCCTTTTGATCAATCTCTCTTCATCGGTCGATTATCCGATGCAAAATTATATTTCTGGTTGTGTTTCAGTCACAATTTCAGATGTTTTAAATCTCTTGAAAATTCAAAGAGCCTAGTCTCTTCGAGGGTGTGCTGGTTTTCAGGACCTTGCCTCCCTCCCACCAAATTTACTTTCAAATTCTGGTTTTTATCAAGAGTGTTAGGGAGGTAAGTATGTTCTCATGATGTGAAATAAGAAAATGTGTCAAATTTCTTTTTCACGAGTGAGATGACACACTTACCTCCCTAACAGGATCCCGGCCTGGCCACCCCACGGAGGCCTGGTCCTTTGGTTATTTGAATAGTTGCTTCTATGTCAGCCAATATTTAGTAACGGAAGTACCGGTATGCGCAGTGGGTGGTGTCTGTCATGTGCATGAGTGTGTACTTCCACCTGCCCATTAGGGGCACCTAACTTTATAATTCTGAATATTATTGAATTTAGGGCCGATATACTAGTATATCAAGAGTGTTAGGGAGGTAAGTATGTCATCTCACTCGTGAAAAGGAAATTTGACAAATTTTCTTAGTTCAGTGTAATGATTGGACGTCAAATTAGTTGAGTATGTTGTCTGTACAGACCAGGATTTCTCAAACAGAAGGTCCTCCCATCATAATCAGTTACGTCACTGGTTAGTTGATATCATAATTAGTATCACATAGCTCTGCCATAGGCAACAACATCCCCCAGTTAAATTTGTTTCAAAATATTCAACAGATTTTTTGCTTACCTTTATAGTTATCTTGAAATTTTGCTTCTGGATTTTAAACTTTAAAATAGATTTCAACACATAGAAAGTGGGTGGAGCTTAGTTAGAAATGGGAAGGGCATAGCTAGAAATGGATCAATCTTTTAGTTCCTGCAAATATGATTTCTTAGATTAACATAATACACATTAGGTTTATATGTCTGATATATGTTGATGCTATGCACATATTTCCATACCTGTCAGGTTTGTCACAGTCTGGTTCATGGGGATGCTTTGATGAGTTTAACCGCATCGAGTTGCCAGTATTGTCTGTCGCTGCGCAGCAAGTCGCCATCGTTCTCGCATGTAAAAAGGAGCGTAAAAAGACATTTATCTTCACTGATGGTGATACTGTGGCGATGAACCCAGAATTTGGAATATTTTTGACAATGGTATGATAATATAAACTAGAATGCATGGTTGATGACATGCTATCGCAAATCCTCACGCTTTTGCGAAATTTGCCATCTCCCTCCCACCTCACCCAACAACACACCTCACTCCAAGCCCATGCTGGGGACAAAGCCTAATGTAAACATCACCCCACAATCCGCAATCATATGAGGAACTCACATGCAAAAATTGGTTGCATTCAGCCAACATTGCCACCCACCCGCCTGCATGCACGCACGCACACACACACACACACACACACACACACACACTTCCCACCACCCCTACTCTACGGGCTGAGCATAATATAAATGTCACCGTGTAGTGCTCAATCATGTAGCTAAGTGACATAAATTTAATTGAATTCCACCAAACTGTATCTGGGGAAATAGCAATTGTAATAGCCCTCCATTTTTCAAAGCATGCGGGATACTTATTTTAACAAAGCATTTATTGGTGTTCAATTTGACTGACACATGCATGCACGCACGCGCACAGGCATGCACACAGACACCATTTAATTTTTTAAGCCTATTGAATATCGCTTGACTCCATTGTGCATCATATGTTTGAGATATCTATTTATATATCGATCAATCTATTGGTTCCAATACTTTTAAAAATAATCCAAAGTAATCACCTTTTTTTAATTCCTTCAAGTGTTAATGATATCAAACAGTATTTTGTTTGTTACATACAAATTTGCAAATGATACATTTTTCAGAATCCTGGTTACGCCGGTCGCCAGGAATTACCTGAGAATCTGAAGATTAACTTTCGTACAGTGGCAATGATGGTACCAGATCGTCAGATTATCATCCGTGTCAAGCTGGCTAGTGTGGGATTTATTGATAACATTGTCCTCGCGAGAAAATTCTTTATCCTTTATAAACTCTGTGAAGAACAACTGACAAAACAGGTAAACAAACAGTTAACAGTTTAGTCATTAAAACGAATGCAGAACAGAGAGGAAATATTCCTTTCCAACTTCTAATAGAATATTTTGTAAGTAATTTAACTAGCAGTTGTTGCTGCCAGTTAAATTACTTACAAAATGTTTGACAGCTTAACTGTATGTTTGTCTTGAAATCGAGATTTTTCGGATAATATGTTTGAAAATGGTACGTTATGACCGAACTTCTCCCCACTTAGAAGACTGGTTGTTGTCCTTTAATAATTAATAATTATACCCTTTTATAGAATCATTTAAAATATAGAAATAATTATTTCTTAACTTTATTATTCAAACTGGCCAAAAATTAATCTAATTTGGGTTGGCGGAATGTCCATTTTCAGGTCACGAGAAGTTTATTTTTGAAATCTTATCAGCAGAATAACTCGCTCGATAACAGCTTTCCTGCATAGTCCTCTTGGAATCGAGACACTGGAATGTCAAGAATTAAATGTTTAATGTGCATAATTTAAAACTATTAGTTGTTTTGTGTTCCTCAGCTTAATATATTAAAATAGGTGATGTTGTTTGGCAAATAATGATTTTAAAATGTTAGCACTGTTGTTCATGGCCAAGTCATTCATTTTGATAGGTAGTTGAAGAAGAACATCCATTCTATCTGGATAAAGCAAAAATATTACCATGATGCCCATTCATTCATTCACTTCTTGTCTAAGGCTTTTTGTGTAGGTAGGGTTAATCTAAGCAATCAATAATTTTATCATGGTCTGGTTCGAGAACCATTGGTCTTTTCATTTTATATTATCTCTTTAGGTTCACTATGATTTTGGACTGCGTAACATCCTCTCTGTCTTAAGGACGTTGGGAACAGTTAAACGCTCCAGCCTTGAGGATACAGAGCCAACAATTGTCATGCGTGTCCTACGTGACATGAACCTCTCTAAGCTTGTGGACCAGGATGAGCCACTTTTCCTCTCGCTAATCAATGATCTTTTCCCAGGTATCTCTCTAGATAAGGGAGGTTATGTGGAATTAGAAGCGGCTATCGCCAAAGAGGTTGAGGCTGCTAAGTTAGTCAATCATCCAGCATGGACGCTTAAGCTTATACAGGTAATTTGTTTGTTTTGTCAACAGAGAGTAAATAAAAATTATTTTTAAATATGTTTTTCTCCCCGATTTTAGTGATGTTTGTGCATAGGCATTTTAAATGTCAAAAGGAAATTTTGTAAATGATTGTTGAAAGAGGACTGTTCAGTTTTGTTCCCCATTGCAAGGTGTTACTAGAATACACGCTGTAGTGTATCTGCCATGACATTCTCATATTGCGTATTCCACTAAGGTGTAAGGGCATCAATGTTGTTAGACCATAGAGCACATAGGCTTAAATTTTAGGCAGAAAATGTCATTGGGCCTGTTATTCCCTAACTTAAAGGGTTTGGACAAAGCTATTGTATGCAGTAGTCATTTACTTTAACAGTTTTATTGGACTTCAACAAGCCTGTACACCATTGTGTTTTTATGGAATATATGCATGCAGCCTATACAATGTATAAACATCCTGTATCATACATTTTCTTTGTGGTAGATGTCATAGTTAGCCATCTGCAAATCGTTATAATTTAGTCAGAATTATATAAACAGACAAGTTTCAAGATTGCATCGCAAGCACATTTATGATGTTGCTGATATCAGTGAGTACTGATATATAATGTAGCCTGACTGTTCAGCCATAGCAACTACCTGAATGGAGGCTAATGTATAGTTAATTATTTTAGACTAAACAGCCGAATATGAAGTCATTTACATGTTTGAAGCTAATATAACTAATTTACATATGGCAGTAACCTGTAACATTCAATAATTCACCTGCATAATGACGCAATTATATAATGTCATAATCATCTACGTGACATGAATTACGTCATGAATGGCATAGCTAAGTTCATCATGAACGGTTAATTGATGACATACTAATCTTTGTTGTACAAATTGTATGTCTTTACTATTTAATATACATGCTGTTAAATGTTTTGAAACTAATTAAAAAAAATCTTTTGAGCAAAAAATCTCAATGGAGGAATCCAGTTTCTCAGTCAACCATATGACGTCATAATCAACTACATGACGTGTAGGATGACGTAATAGGAAACTGTGTGAAATGTAGGAAGACATCATAATTAACTACGTGATGTTAGGATAATGTCATAATCAAAAACGTGATGTGTAGGATGATGTCATAATCATTGACGTCATGAAAGACCTAGCTAAGTTCGTCACAAAACGCTTAATTGATGACGGACTAAGCATTGTTGTACGAATTGTATGTCTGCTATTTAATAAACATGCTGTTGAATATTTTGAAACTAATTTGACTGAGAGCAGGCAGCAACAGCAGCCAGTCAAATTAGTTTCAAAATATTCAACAGCTTACCTGTATAGTTTTCTGGAAATTGAGATTTGGCGAGTGCATGGATCGATCCCAACACGTTCAAAGCATGGGTGGAGCTTAGATTGAGATGTGGAGGGACATAGCTAAAACTGGATTCCTCCATTGTCCAGACATTGAGATTCAGCGACTTCTGGGTTCAAAGTGTTTTAAATTAATCAAATTTGTCTTCCGAGCTTTGTCTTAACTGTCTATCCATGATGTTTGCATCTCAAAAGATTAACAATTTACATTGTTCTAGCTGTTTGAGACTCAGCGTGTTCGTCATGGCATGATGACACTTGGACCTAGTGGTGCGGGAAAGACATGCTGTATACACATGTTAATGAAGGCAATGGCTGCCTGCGGTGAGCCACATCGGGAGATGCGTATGAACCCTAAAGCCATTACTGCTCCACAGATGTTCGGCCGCTTGGATGTTGCCACAAATGACTGGACGGATGGAATATTCTCAACACTCTGGAGGAGAACTCTCAGAGCTAAGAAAGGTTAATAACATAAATTTGTTATGTGTGTGCGTGCGCATATAAATCTAATGTGGTAGTGTGTTAATTACACCTGTAGTAAAATTAAGCAAGGACTAATATTAAACAATTTTCATCTCGCTTGCGAAGCAGGAGCGAGACATATGTATCATGGATCATCTTCTGAAGTCGACCAAGTCAGATCCAATCCGATAATGTGATGTAATCGTGTGTGTGCATGTATGCATACGTGTGCGCTGGCGGGTGTGTGGGATGGCGGGTGTGGGTGGGTGAGTGTTTGTTGATAGGTGGGTGTGTGGGTGGTGAGGTGGTGGTGGGTGGGTGTCTACATTACACCGAAATATACGCAGATATAATTAAAATTAGACAGTCACATGCAATGAAATTTCTGTGACATAATATGTGTAGTCTATTTTTTATGAGTATTAACCGCTTGAAGCTTATGTCCCAGAATCTCAATTCCAGGGCAACCAAACATGTAAGCCTTTGAATACTTTGAAACTACTTTTACAGGAAACTGTTGCTGCCTTAGGTAGTAAACACTTTCCAGTCAATTTACTTTCAAAATATCTTTAGGTAGGGTGGTGGGGTTAGTTTAGATGCACCTGATGGAAGAGTGTGTGATGTGGGGTGGAAGGTGGCACGATGTGGGTTGGCTCTGCTTTACATTTATTATAATCTCAGGATGATAAGTGCTATGTAGTACCATGTATTTTTACCTGACAGGTGAACATGTCTGGCTAGTTCTGGATGGTCCAGTTGACACGATCTGGATTGAAAATCTGAACTCTGTTCTTGATGACAACAAGACCTTAACATTGGCTAATGGAGATCGTATTCCAATGGCTGCAAACTGCAAGATAATCTTTGAGCCTCATAATATTGATAATGCATCACCGGCTACAGTATCACGGAATGGCATGGTGTACATGAGCAGCTCTGGTCTCGACTGGAAGCCTATCTTACAGGTGAGATTGTCCAGATTGACATGTGATCCTCATATTCATGTGGTGGCTGTGTGTGTGTGTGTGTGCGTGCGTGTGTGCCTGCGTGTGTGTGATAGTGAATTCTTTTGTCCATTCATTTGCTCACTCATCTGATCTTCCATTATTTCCATCATTTATTTGCTCATTCTGTCATCCATATGTTGAATTATTTCTTCATCTGTTCATGTTTTATCCATATATCCATCTATCACATCACATCCATCCATCCATTCATTCATCAATTCATATGTTCATTTGTTTGTTTGTCCATTCATTCAGTCATTCATTTAGTCTACATGAGAGAGGGATTATTGTAAACCATTTGTACTTTTTATTGCTTATTCACACATCACAGAAAGCTGGTATTAGTTCATGAATATAAACTTCTTGGTTGGAATTCAATACGGCGGTTTAAACCTCGGTTTAGCTTAAACCTGGTAACAACTCGTCACATAAACCTGCTAATAAGAGATTTATTACCAGGTTTATGCTTAAACCTCATCCGTATTCAGGTACTCGGTTTAAACCAGGTACATGTAACTGTTAGACCAGGTTTAAGCCTGGTTTATTTTATCAACATTCGTGTACCAAACTCTGGGGTTTAATAGAAATTTGACATTTACATTCTAAACTAACAATATACATGGGTCATGGCTTATTATTAAAATATATTACTACAGCGATGGACATAATAATAAAAAAGTGGCAATAAAATAAATCAGCGCTATTCAGATAATAAACAATGAGTTCACTTAAATACCTGTCGGACGTCAATCTCATTATGCATATGAATGGGAGAACCCTGTCCCAAACTAACTCAGTGGCGGCCTGACTTGCCACATTTAAAAGTGCTAATTTTACTCATAGCAATAGGAGTTAAACTACCCTACCCCAGGTTTAAATTTGTATGATATTTGTTGTACGGTTTAGTACATGAACTACATTCTTGAAATCGGTTTATATGGTTACCAGGTTTATTACCTGGTTTGCTACCTGGTTTAATTTTTGATATTCTCATAACATTATGCTATAGCTTTCACAGGATCGATTTAAGTACACATACCTTTAGAAACGTGATATTAACATGTATGTTAAACTATTTTTATATTGGACCAGTGTTTTAAGTCAATCTAAATGCAGGTTTAAACCTAGTAATAGCTAAACCAGGTTTAACTCTTTAAACAAGGTCTAGCTAAACCGCCTTATTGAATTCCACCCCTTTTGTTTATCCATCTATTTGCCACAGTGTGTGGTTGCTGTGTGATAAATGTGCATACTATTGATTAATTGTTACAAACTTCAATGAAACAACTTGAATCTTTTAATAGGGTTGGTTGAATAATCGTCCGTATCATGAACGCGATATCATCATGAGTCTATTTGACGTGTCATTTCCGCCACTACTGCGATATGCAGTTCAGAATCTCACTTTCAAAATGGATGTTCTTGAGGCATTCATTATCACACAGGTTAGTAGTAGTAGTAGTAGTAGTAGTGGTAGTAGTAGTAGTAGTAGTAGTAGTAGTAGTAGTAGTAGTAGTAGTAGTAGTAGTAGTAGTAGAAGTTGTACTTAGTTTTATATTGTCAAACACACTGGTTCAGATTTTCCATGGAAGGAATATTTCTTGTTTGTATTATTAGCTAAGATTTGCTATTTGTTTTGTTGCATGGGAGAATCCCTCAAAGGAGAAGTAATGTTTGTCTATTCAAGATGGCGAGCATTAACCCTTGACTAGACAAATCATCACATTATAAGATTCTTTGGAAGCATGTGGATGGAGAGATTTTTTAGAAATAAGGAGAATCCAAAATGAGCATAGGTTTGTGTTTGATACTTCTGCATCCTTTTAATAAAATGATGCACAATTTAGTGAACTGATTGTGTGTAATATAGAAAGGATCCATATCAATATTGATCCATTTACAATTTCCAATAGTGCCAGCAGGCAGCCATCCTGAAAATCTGACATACGGAACTTAGGCGGATATAGGCATAGATTTCCGCTGTGTTTAAATGTCCTTGTTGTTTCAATTGTCAGTAAAAACAATTTTTCTCATTTTCTAGGCATGTAATTTACTGGAAGGACTAATACAATCCAAAGATGAGAAAGATAGTCACATGACCAGACAACATTACGAACGTCTGTACATCTTCACGCTGATGTGGAGTGTTGGCGCATTTTTGGAGCTTGATGATCGGGCGAAGATGGAAGCATTTCTTAAGAATCATGAAGACTTTCGACTTGACCTTCCTCCGATAGCTGCAGAATCCGACTATACCATCTTTGACTTTCTTGTGGATAATGATGGTAAGATTGCATCAATAAAATTAACTAAGATTTGTTTAATTAATAGTTGTTTAACCGTTTAATCGTCAAGCGAGCCAAAACATGCATCTTTTATGGTTTTGTGGAATGTCTATTTGCAGGCCAAGCGCAGACTATTTTTGAAAATTTATTATTGGAATGCCTGGCTTGATAACCGAGCCAGTCATTTCAGTGGTAAATTTTCAGAAATAGTTCTCTTGGCCTGCAAGTGGACATTCAATAGGCTAATGTTTTGATCATCTTCACCAAGTTTGACCTTTAAATGGTTAAACAGAATGAACCTTTCCATTTTTAGCTAATCCCCTCCCATCACTAGCTAAGCTCCACCCACACCTCGCCGTGTTGAGATTGATCGATCCCCAAATGCCCTAGCTATCAATTTCCTGAAAACTATACAGGGAAGCTGTTGAATATTTTGTAACTAATTTGACTGGGTGCTGTTGCTGCCTCTGGCAGCAACAGCGCCCAGTCAAATTAGTTTCAAAATATTCAACAGAATATTTATTAAATAGTAAAAGCAAACAATTTGTACAACAACGCATAGACCGCCTTCAAATATGCGTTCGTGACATACTTCCCTGTAGGTGGGGCTTAGAATACACCTTCCGTATCCTCTGCGTGTCGTAAGAGGCAACTAAAGGAGGTACGGGTGAGGTAACCCTGACAGAAACCTCGAGTGCTGAAGACGGAGGTTCCAGGCCGCACGGCGCACTCTAATAAACCATGGATCCACGCACTTAACGCATATGATCATGTCGATAGTCACTTACAGGACTGGCGGTATGATCAGCGAACGAAAAGAAGAAGACATACTTATCGATGTCATTCATGACGTCATCCATTATAATGTCATTGTACACATCACGCTGTTCATTATGGCGTCATATGATGGGTGGGTACTCTGGAAAGGTGAATTGTCCATATGTCGTGTTATATTAAACCTGTTCGTGCTGACAGATCATATAAAATAAGTGTATGAAATATTGTGTTTTTTTTGCTTTTGTTGTTATTTATAGAAAGAAACTTATTGGTATCCATTGTTTCATTCAGGTAACATCGCTCAACCGTATAGTAATGCTGTTACTATAATTTTTTACTCTTTGTCTGTTCATGTGTTTCAGTCCATCCATGCTTCCATTTCCACATAGAAGTTATAATGTTATAATGCAGATATCTTCAGAAATTTGTGTCGGTTTATTGTCACCAGTATTCACATGAAGTCTATAGAGTTTTATCAATAACTCAGGGGTCAAGGTCATGGTGTTAGAGTTATTGGAATTGTGTTTCCGGTGATAATAAAGGTACTTTTCTCAAACATGGCCAGGCTGTTAACCATGAGACCATGTGAAGAATGCTATTGAAATTGGAATGAAAATGTCAAGATCATGGTGACCCAAGTTTTTAACCCTTTGAACCTTGAATTGCAAGAATTTTAACTTCCAAGTAGCTGTACAGACAAGCGGTTGATTATTTTGAAACTTGACAGGAACCTGCTACTGCCATAGTCATCAACAGCTCCCAGTGAAATTGGTTCAATATGTTTAACAGAATGTTTATTATATTGTAAATGAATTTTTGAATTCTGCTTTTTGTGTTCAAAAGGTTAATTTCAACTATGTTTTCATTCTAGGTGGCTGGATACATTGGAGTAAAAAAGTTGAAGAATATCATTATCCAACAGATGTTACCCCGGAGTACAGCTCTATCTTGATTCCTAATGTGGACAATGTACGAACAGACTTTCTCATTCAGACCATCGCTAAACAGCAGAAGGCTATTCTGTTGATCGGTGAACAGGGCACAGCAAAGACGGTGATGATTAATGCTTATATGAACAGGTATAACCCGGAGAATCACCTAGCTAAGTCTGTGAACTTCTCATCAGCGACCACACCATACATGTACCAGGTGAGGAAGATAACTCCTATGGCCAGTAGGCTCCATCATGTGGAGTAGGTGTATCCAGTAGGTCTTCTTTCTCCTTTTTATACCCCACCAAAAAATTTGGCGGGGTATTATGTAATGGTGCCGTCCGTGCAGGCGGGGGGGGGGAGGTTCCAGATGATAACTCTGTTACGGTTTATCAAATCGCTTCAAACTTCATAGAGTGGTTGAACTAGGTCTGGGGAAGAAACCTATCGAAATCGACGATGATCCGAAATCCAAGATGGCCATCAACCACCGGTGACCATCTTGAAAATTGTTTTTTAGATGATAACTTCGTTACCGTTTATCGGATTGCTTTGAAACTTCATGGAGTGGTTGGACTAGGTCTGGGGAAGAAAGCTATCGAAATTGACAATGATCCAAAATCCAAGATGGCCATCTTGAAAATTGGTTCCCGGATGATAACTGTTACTGTTTATCGGATCGCTATGAAACTTCATAGGGTGGTTCAACTACCTCTGGGGAAGAAACTTATCGAGATTGACACTGATACGAATTCCAAGATGGCCGCCAGCCACTGGTGGCCATCCGGAAAATTGGTTTCCAGATGATAACTCCGTTACCATTTATCAGATTGCTTTGAAACTTCATAGGGTTGTTGGACTACATGTGGAGAAGAAACCTATCGAAATTGACAGTGATCTGAAATTCAAGATGGCCACCAGCCACCATCTTGAAAATTGGTTCCCGGATGATAACTCTGTTCCCGTTTATCGGATCGCTTTGAGACTTCGTAGATTGGTTGCACTAGGTCTGGAGAAAAAATGTATCGAAATTGACAATGATCTGAACTCCAAGATGGCCACCAGCCGCGGGCTGCCATCTTGAAAGTTGGTTTCTGGATGATATCTCTGTTACCATTTATCGGATCACTTCCTAGGGTCGTCGGAATGTGTCTGGTGAGGAAACTTATCAGAATTTACGATAATCCAAAATCCAATATGGCCACAAGTCAGCAGCAGCCATCTTGAAAATTGGTTTCTGGGCGATACCTCCCTGACCGTTTAATGGATCGCTTTGACACTTCATAAGGATGACTGGTCTGATGGGGCTGAGGAAGAAATAAATATTTTCTGATAGCTCTCATTCATTGGTTTGTCATCATGGCGGGTATTATGCGCCGTTTGCGGGGCTCTTGTTTGTAGTGTTGACTTCCTCATTGTGGTAACCTCTCAAGACCTATAATGCAGTAGGACATGTGTTCCTATCTACTATTAGGAATGTTGAAGGCAGGCTACTGGTGAGACCTAGTGATTCGACTTTATCGGAAATATCATAGAGTATCAGGGTGGTAAGTATCAACTCTCTCGTGGAAAAAGAAATCCGTGATTTTATTTATTGTATTGAGGAGGTGTATCCAGTAGACTTTATTTCTCCTTTTTTGTGGTGTGGCGTCTTCTTTGTGGTTACCTCTCAAGACCGGTATAATGCGTTAGGGCTTGTTCATATCTCTGGTTAGGAAAGTGGAAGTGGCAGGCTACTGATAAATCCTAGTGATCCGACTTGCATCAGGTATACAAATCCAGTGGTTGCATTCCATGTTATAAATATTCTTGAAGTGTACTTATCTCACTTGCCTTGCTATGGCATCACAGTCTCCTGCCACTTCAATCTGCAATACCACTTCACAAGTAGTATTCAATACCACATAATCCAAGTCCAATCATTGGATCCAGCAGACACCAACTCCACATAATGGACCTTTCCGGTTTTAGCTATTCCGCGCCCATCTCTAGCTAAGGTCCACCCACGCCTTGCTCGTGTTGAGATCGATTGATCTCTGAACACCCTGACTATCAATTTCCAAATAACTACACAGGTAAGCTGTTTAATATTTTGCAACTAATTCGACTGGGTGCTGTTGCTGCCTAAGGCAGCAACAGCGCCCAGTCAAATTAGTCTCAAAATATTCAACAGCATGTTTATTAAATAGCAAAGAATTACAAAAACATACAATTCATACAACATGTCGGCCTGTTTGAGATTTTTGTGACATAATGATTGTGATGTCATCATACACGCGCTGAGCTGATTATGACGTCATACGAGGTCAGATGATGGATGGATACTCTGGAAAGGTGAATTGCAAAACTAAAGAAACAATATTTGCCGTGGACCATTGCACAACCCAAACAGGATAGGCCCACCCTTTTGATGTGTACCAAATACTTATGACGTGGTTATCATCCTCCCAACCCATATAGTTGTTTATTTTAACAATCAGCTGTGTTCATTTATATATGAGGCCTATATAATGTTATAAGAAAAAAGGCTGCCATTATGTGCCATGTGTTGGGTGTGTATCTCATGCTTATTTAACCTAATACCTTATTATGTTACACAGAGAACTATTGAAAGTTATGTGGACAAGCGAATGGGTAGTACTTATGGCCCTCCTGCTGGTAAGAAAATGACAGTGTTTCTTGATGATATCAATATGCCTGTGATCAATGAATGGGGAGACCAGATAGCCAATGAGTTTGTCCGACAGCTGATGGAACAGAAGGGATTCTATAGCCTGGAGAAGCCGGGTGATTTCACCAACATTGTTGATGTGCAGGTATGGTATCATGTTCATTTCCCTAAGACATAGCTGTTAACAGTTTTGCAATCATTCAAAATAATGAATTTTTAACCACACATATGCACTCATACACACACACACCCAGGCCTCCGTAATCCTTCCTACATCATAATTAAAACTTTTCAGTCATTGACCTTTTCAACTTCCAAGTTTATCCATCCATCATATGACGTCATAATCAACTAAGTGACGTGTAGGGTGATGTCATGACTTATTCAAAATAGTCTCTTAAACACTTAATAGTCTGACACGGTGTATGAATTGTTTGTCTTTACCATTTAATAAACATTCTGTTGAATATTTTGAAACTAATTTAACTGGATCATGTTGCTGCCATAGGCAGCAACAGCACCCAGTTAAATTAGTCTCAAAATATTTAACACCGACCATGTATAGTTTTCTGGAAATTGGTAATAAGGGCTTTCAGGGATCGATCGATCCCAACACGATCGAGGTATGGGTCGATCTTAGCTAGAAATGGGTGGGGCATAGCTAAAACTGGAAAGGTCCATTATCCCAGTGGCATCACAATCAGATGTCTCAATCAAATGATGTCATTTGTTTTGTTAAGGGGCAAAGTGTGACAATCTGAATGATAATCTAAAATTATTTTAACAATTTGTCTCTGAAATGGCTGGCGTGATAACCGGGCCAGTTGTTTGAGTGATAAATTTTCAACAAAGTCTTCTCATGCCCTGTAAATGGACATTAATTATACACGAGTTTAGCTTCTCTTGATCAATCTTGATAATTAAGGGACTAAGTCTATTTGATGATAACTATCTCCTCAGTTCCTGGCAGCTATGATACAGCCAGGCGGCGGTAGGAATGACATTCCACAGAGACTGAAGAGACAGTTCGTCATATTCAACTGCACGCTCCCATCTAACTCGTCTATCAATAAAATCTTCAGCGTCATTGGACAGGGGCATTTCTGTCAGGAGCGTGGATTTAAACCAGAGGTATGATTGGTTCAAGACATAGACAGTTAAATTTTTTTTCTTGTTTTTGCCTTACGAAAAATGTCACGTTAAGGGTATGTGTTGCTCATACAGAATTAAGGCAGCCCTTAATATTGGATTTATTGTATTGTTAAGTTTTGTGTTTAGCATATTGTCTTAGTTTCTGGGTTAGTTAATCGTATTGCAACTAAACGTAGACACATGGTTACCCATAATGCAAGGAGATGGCATGATGCAATAGAATGATTCATGTGTAGCCATGCCTGGCCCAGGACTACCTGAGCTGTTTTTATGTGTGTTGAGTTGAAATTTCTTTGACACTGAGACCCTAAATTTCCAAAATCTAAAGTTCAATGTAACTGCCTATGGCAGCAACACCTCCCAGTCAACATAGTTTCAAAATATTCAAGAGAACATTTATTAAATTGTAAATTTCTCAAGGGTCTGTCTCACACACAAGCGTGTCAGACTTTTGTATGTTCATGATGATTGTGATGTCATCTGACATGTGATGTATTTGATTATAACATCAGATACTTGATTGACATATTAGATCCCTTTATTCTTACAGGTACAGGGGTTAGTTTCTACCCTTGTTCCAGTAACACGACGACTCTGGCAGTTAACAAAGGTAAAGATGCTGCCGACTCCAGCGAAATTCCACTACGTCTTCAATTTACGTGACTTGTCCAGAATCTGGCAAGGTATGCTCAACACGATGTCATCGGTCATCAAAAATGAGATGATACTCATATCATTATGGAAGCATGAATGCTGTCGTGTAATCTCAGACAGGTAATATAATTTTTCATGGACACATGGGTACATCTAATGTAAATACACCTGCTTACACACACACATGCACGCACGCACACACATGCATACGCACATGCATGCATGCACGCACACATACACACACTAATATGTCTTAGAGCTCCCGTTTTGTCCAAATGTGCCTGATAAGCATTGTCTAGTTGAATTTTTTTTAATTCGATATTTGAGAGACAATTATGGTTCCTGTGCTATGCATTAGTTAGCCTACTAGTATGTAATCAAACCTGTCTATAGAGGACACCTGCTTTTGGAACCAAATAATGATGGTTCTTTAACATGGTTCTTCCTTCAAGGATGTCTTTCAAACACCAATGTTAATGAGCCACCATCATTTCGACCCAAAAGCTATTTATTACGCCGTAACAAATGAGTTATTTTAAGTGACTATCTGTCTTTTAAGATAACTTTGATGACCCTTATGTGTCCATTATAAACAGATTTACATTATGTATATAGCTTCATGTTAATAATTATAATCTCATTGAAACAGCCAACACATTTGATAGACAGACTGATGTACAGACTGACATTACTAGATGTGATTCACAGCTTAAAATAGTCACGTGACAAAAGCATGCTAAGTGAATGGAAAAAAATGTTTGTGACATTAAACATGTGTCAGTTATCATTGTGATGAAAATTGAAGATATTATTTAGCTATTGTCATGATATTAGGTTCACGAGTGTTGATGATTCTGCTTGGTTACTGAAAACCATGAGGATAGTGATTGCTGAGGAGTTAGGTGAATCATACCAAGAAATGGTGGAATCAGAGAAATACTTTGTTGATTTTATGAGGTATCCCGCGTTAACCTGCCATGCTGGAAGCCCAATTTTATTTGCTTTGCTGTGTTGCCAGTTTGTTTTACCCTGTTGCCAGTTTGTTTTAGTGTGTTCCTTCCTTAACTGCCAAGTTTTGTTTCCAGCATTGCCACTTAGTGTTTGTAATGTTTTCAAATCGCGGTTGCGGTATTTGCAGTTGTGTGTATTTTGCCATGTTGCTGGTTTGTATTTGCAGTATTCCCAGTTAGTGGTTACATTCTATCCAATTTGCTGCTTGCAAAATTCCCAGTTGTGAATTATTGCTGTGTTGCCAGTTTGTTTTATTGCTGTGTTGCCAGTTTTTTTCAGTTGTGTGTTTTACCTTATATTACCTTAGCCACACTCCCAGAATGCATTTTTTTGTGCCACTTGACTTGGTATAACAGTCAAATTGTAATACTTATTCTGCTGTACTCTGCTGGTATTGCTCAATTCCCTACTACACCTGGTGTCTAGTCTGAAAGATTTGTATTGAAAACTGATATCTAAGGTAGCAACAGGTTTCAGCAACACCTTTCAGAACAGACACAGGTCTTCCTTTCCATGGCGCCTAAAGTGATTTTAATGCAGCATTATAAGAGTAGTTCTTTAATGGTCAAGCGGTCCAAAAACAGTTATTGCAGTGGTCTTGGAAAATATCCATTTAGAGGTGAAGAGAATTCTATTTTTGAAAATTTACCGCTTCAATAACTGACTCGATACCTAAGACAGCCATTCCAGTGGTAAATTTTCAAAGTAGACTTCTCGTTGCCTGTAAATTTACTGTGATAAAGTAAATTTATAATTAATTTGAACAATGTCGAGCATTAAAGTGATAATTAGACCTTTCCATTTTTAGCTATGCCCCACTCATCACTAGCTAAGCTCTAAGCTCCACCCACACCTCGCTGTTTTGGGACTGATCGATCCCCAAATGCCCTAGCTATCAATTTCCTGAAATCTACAGGGAAGCTGTTGAATATTTTGTAACTAATTTGACTGGGTGCTGTTGCTGCCTATGGCAGCAACATCACCCAGTCAAATTAGTTACAAAATATTCAACAGAATATTTATTAAATAGTAAAAGCAAACAATTTGTACAGCAACGCATAGACCGTCTTCAAATATGTGTTCGTGATGTACTTATCGACGTCATTCATTATGATGTCATTGTACACATCATGCAGTTCATTATGACGTCATATGATGGGTGGGTACTCTGGAAAGGTGAATTCATGGATCAGTTCTGTCAATAAAGCATTCTTTCATTATTCAATGGAGTTGTCATGCACAACAAGCAATGTCACAATCCAAGTGAGGTCACAATCTAAGTGAGGTCACAATCTAATGACATCACTTGTCAGAATGTTTGACAGAGTAGAGTTGAATCCTGACAAAAGACAGGTAATTTTAAAACATTAGTGCTTTAACACTGAATCCGGCCAAAGACTCTGTCTGCAGTGGTCTTGAGAAATGTCCATTTGCAGACTAAGAGGTAGAAGACTATTTTTGAAGATTTGCCACTGAAATGACTGACTCCATTATGAAGCCAGTCAATTCATTGTTAAATTTTGAAAATTAATCTTCCTTTGGTCTGCAAGTGGACATTTTCTTTGAGAAAAGTCAAATTTTCTAGAAAAATTTTCAGAATTAACGTGTTAGGTCTCGTAGATAATAGCTTGTGAGATTGGATTGCAAAAGTAGATCCATAAATTTGTTTGAAATTGTAATATATTTAATGAAACAAACTAAAAATGAGGCATTTAGCATTATGCATATCAACTCATTGCTATAAAATTTACCTGTGAATATTTTAATTTTTGTCAACATTTGTATGTAGCAATGTAAATGATTGTGAAAACAATGATCAAATTCCATTTATCTTAGTTTTCTGTGCATTTTCTCTCAATCCTCATGCACAGTATGTTTCAATGAAATGTTGTTTTTTGGTTTTGATTTGCATAACTTGACAGGGGTTAAGCCAGCAGCTGTTTGTTGGAAGAGATTTTTGCCAATTATAGGAAAAAGCACACACGTCAGACATTAATTGGGAATCTCAATCAAATCTTTTTGACGAATATGTAGATTTTGGGGATATAAATTTATCTATTATTTTACCATTATCTGAAATAAGGATGCAATTCACCTTTCCAGAGTATCCGTCTATCATCTGATGTCATATAATGTCATAATCAGTTAAGCAGCGCCCAGTCTAATTTGTTCTAAAATATTCAATAGCTTACCTGTATGGTTTTCTGGAAATTGATAGTCAAGGTGTTCAGAGATCCATCGATCCCAACACGAGCGAGGTGTGGGTGGAGCTTAGCTTGAGATGGCTGGGGCATAGCTATAACTGGAAATGTAAATTTTGTAAGTTTAGTTAAAAACAGAAATATTAACACTGAAGTGACCTGTTCAGAGATTCAACGCTAACCAGTACTAGTAATATAAATCTTTACAACAGTCTTGTTGAAAGCTCTTTCTTAGGCAGTAACAGCTTCAACTGTTTAATGGTCAAACTGGCCACTGCAGTGATCTAAGGAATGCCCATTTGTAGCCCAAGAGAAACTATTTTTGGCAATTTACCATTAGAATGCCTGGCTTGATAACAGAGTTTCAGTGGTAAATTGTCAAAAATAGTCTTCTCTTGGCCTGCAAATTGACATTCAATTAAAAAATACTTCGATTTTGTTGACCAAATTTTGCTATTTGGAATAAGCAGAATTGTTTTAAAAATTGCACCAATTCTCATGTAATAGGAACTGAATAATCCAAATTAAGAATCCTGTAGCGTGCTGGCTAAAAGTAATTGGATGATCTGCCAAGTAAGGGCTAGAGCCTAATTAATTGGATTAGCAGAATGTCATTATTGCTAGTTAGTTTTAGTACCTAGCTTAATCCCTAGTTGATTGCATTGTGTGCTAACCCTCCAAATTGTTCCTTGCTTGTGTGTTGTGTTTATTGCACCTGGATTACCTTGCATTTGCTTCATTTGATATATCACCTGTGCAGATTTGTTACGATGGATGATATGATATGGTTCAACAAGGCCATTAATCGTGTTGTGGGCGAGGGGCTTGGAAGCGACTACATTGACCTCGTTCAGCCCACTCTATACTTCATGGATTTCTTAAGGTAGTATTTATTTAACAGGTAATGGATCATTTTTCTGTCAAAATATTAATGTAATTAATCAATGATTATAGATAGATTTGTGATTCAAAGTTTGTGGCCATGTTAATGTAGATTTTCTGACCAAGTAAGATTATTTTTGAAAATTTTTCATTGGAATGACTGGCTCGGTTATCGAGCCAGTCAGTCATTCCACTCGTAAATTTTTAGCTCACCTGGCCTGAAAGGCCAAGTGAGCTTATGTTGTGGCGACTGTCCGTCGTGTGTCCATCCGTCATCTGTCCGTCGTCCGTCAACCTTTCCTTTAAACAACTTCTTATCAAGAACCACTGGGCTGATTTCAATTATATTTGGCAGGAAACATCCTTAGGGCATTGGGATCCAAGTTTGTTCAAAGGAAGCAGATGGCCTGTGGCCATCTTGGATTTTGGTTGATTTTAGAAACGTCTTTAAAAATCTCCGAAACCGCTTTGAGGGATTGAAGCAAACCTCATGAAATATGATCTAGGGACTAGGGCAAGAGCTGAACCATGTTTGTTCAAGGGTACTTGATTGGTCAAATGGTTCGGTGGCCATCTTGGTTCTCCATCATTACTTCTCCAGAACCGCTGAAGGGATTAGCCCGATTTGGCAGATATGATTAGAGACTAAGGGCTATTATTGTTTGTTCAAGAGAAGTTGATCCGGCTAAAAAACATGGCCACCGTGGGCCAATCAAAATATAGCGTGTTTGGCGGCCATATTGGATTTTTTCATTTGATGGATTTTGAGGCCGAAATTGGTTTTATATATGTGTTTGGGTATTCTGATCTCAAATTTGCAATTTTCAAAGCTGTTGGATAAACGGTTTGGTGGCCATCTTGGATCATTTTCCCGCCAAAAGCTCCCATACTAAAGCAATTGGAAATTTGGTGTCTTCTCGAGAATTACTGGGCCGGTTTCAATTAGGTTTGACAGGAAGCATCCTTAGCGCATAGAGATTCAAGTGTGTTCAAACGAAGCCGATCAGCCAATTTGGCCGGCAGTCATCTTGGATTTCGGCCGATTTTTAGAAATGTTTTTAAAAATCTCTGAAACCGTTTGAAGGATTGAATCAGAACTCATGAAATATGATCTAGGGCAAGTGAACCAAGTTTGTTCAAGGGAACTTGCTTGACCAAATGGTTCGGTGGCCAGCGTGGATGACCTAGTTTTAGCGAAAATGACTTCTCCAGAACCGCTCAACAGATCGGGCCGAAATGTGGGAGATATGATTATGGACTAAGGGCCATTAAAGTTTGGTCAAGGGAAGTTGATCCATCAAAAAACATGGCCGCCGTGGGCCAATCAAAATGTAGCGGGTTTGGGGGCCATATTTGATTTTTTATTTGATGAATTTCGAGGCCGAAATTGGTTTTATATAGGTTTTTGAGTAAACTGATTTCAAATTTGCCACTTTCGAAACTGTCGGATAAACGGTTTGGTGGCCATCTTAGATCATTTTCCCGTCAAAAGCTCCCATACTAAAGTAATGGGAAATTTAAAATGTCTTATTTTCGAGAAGCACTGGGCCAATTTCAAGTATATGTGGCAGGAGGAATCATCCGTAAGGCATAGGGATCCAAGTTTGTTCAAAAGAAGCCGATCGGCCAATTTAGCCGGCAGCCATCTTGGATTTTGGCCTAATTTTTTAAACGTCTTTAAATATCTTCTATTCTGAAACCATTTTAGCGATCCATTCAAAAGTCATGGAATGTCATCTAGTGCAAGAACTGAACCAAGTTTGTTTAAGGGAACTTGATTGCCCAAATCGTTTGGCAGCCATCTTGGATGACCTAGTTTTCGTGAAAATGACTTTTCCCCAGAACCGCAGCTGAATGAATTGCTTTTGTTTTTTCAGCAGATATGTTAGGGATAGATGAAGTGTCATGATTTTGTTTCCACAAAATCCGCCCGTATTTGCCAGAGTTATCTCCTTTGAAAAGCTAAAATTTTGTTGTCCAGTCGAGATCTCGAAAAGTTTTGAACCTACACTCACAATTTTTTGTTCGGCAGATGTTTTAGGGATAGACAAAGTGTCATAATTTCATTTCGCCAAAATCCACCCATATTTGCCAGAGTTATCACCCTTGAAAGATTAAAATTCATCAAAATTGTCTTGTAATTGTAATGATCAATGCAGCTGTGAAGACTCAAGATTTTTAATGATGTCTTTGCCGTGAATTCCAAATGTGTGCCTAATAGAAGTTGCACCCCCCCTTCTTAGAAAATTATCAAAGACAAACTGTTCACATTTAGCATAGCATTCCTCAAACAAGTATGCCTGCGGGCGTATGTTGAGTTTCTTGTTTGTATACAGTAACTAAACTGGTATGTAGATACATCATAGCATAATGGTCTGTCATGTAGGTCAGAATGTCACTGAACATCATAGAATATTCTTGTCAGGGCTGTAGTTTCAAGTGTTTTGTATACAATAGCCAACCTTGGTGTATCGATGCATTGTAGGTTACTGTTGTGTAGCACTTCAAAAGTAGGTCATCATGACCTACTTTTCATGGTTCACTGAACATCATAGAAAATTGTCTGATTTTTTGTCATCATTTTTTATACAATAACTAAGCTTGGTGTATGGATGCATTGTAGCCTAGTATCAAAAGTAGGTTAATCTGACCTACTTTTTATAGTACGCTGAGAATAATAGAAAATTCTTGTCTGGGCTGTAGTTTTATGAGTCCTTTGTATACATTAACCAACCTTGGTGTATGGATGCATTCTACTTGTAATATGAATTCATGGTTCGCCCAACTTCTAGATTAATTGCATGCATTTGATAAAAAGAGGGATTCATCCTTTGTGATGCACTGAATCACTAAAACTCTGGCATGTTTCGAAGAAACTTAGTTTAATGTGTATGAATGTTTACTTTTAGCATCATTGCATTAAATGTCAACGTCATTCTAGTCAATTTTTATACCAAGTGACATAAGAGTGTGTATTTCGCTCATCATTCATTGCTATTGTTTTGACTCTATCAAAGGTTTGCCATCAATCACCAATTCTCTAATGGCAAGGTGTCTGAAGGTATATTGTGTTTTGTATGTCTTTGCCCACAGATGTTTAATATTCTATTGAACATGAAATAAAAGAATGGCATTTATGCACTTTCCATGACTCATTATGACCTTCTCCTATAGGGGAATGATGGTATTATAATTGGGTCTCTGCATGCTTAGTTCTGTTTCTTGAAAACTACTGGTCCGATTTGACTCGGGGAAACTAGTTTTGAAATAAATAAAGAGGGATGGAGAGAGGGGGATGGAGAGAGAGAGAGAGTGTGTGTGTGTGGGTAGGATGAGGGAGGTGGGTGTGGGGTTCTGAGAGAGTATATGAGGCTAATTTGGAATTAAGTTTCTTATACTATTTGGAACTTGCATTAAATCTTATGTGGCTAAGAATGATAAACATGTATGTATAAAGAAGTAAGAACTGTTTTGTGTATATGTTTCTATCATTATTTAGCAAATAAAAAGTCATAATTTCGATAATCTAAACAGCATAAATCTATTTTTAGCACATATGAATAATATTCGTACAATATTGAAAGTAAATCAATGTGTTAAGAATGTTAATTATTTCATAAATTTGAAAGTACATGTGTTCCTGCACACTATTTGGTAAATTGTAATTTTTGTTTAGATTAGAACTAATCTAGTGAACCCAGATATCCAACTATCTCAATTTCAAGTTTACAAATCATTTCTCTTGACACTTGTATTCAGCATAGGGGTCAACCGAGCACCCGACCTCGGTTCAGATGGTTCGTGCGATGTTTGCGTAAGTTTCAAATTGGCGGACACCAATCGCTTGCCACGAGTAAATGCATATAAAAGTGTAAATATTTCACTAAATAACTTAGGTTTGATGAAATTATGCTTTCCCATTGTATGTCAATGTTCCAAAGCCCATATTCCTTCCCACTTTATGCCATATGGACACTTTTTGCCGTCTTAGCGGACAAAAATAACCCATATTCGTAGGTCATCAAAACAGACGACAGAAATGGTTAATGGATACTGGTACCCGGCTCCAAATTTTCTGCAATAGTAATTCAATAGGGAACCGGGTACCAACGAACTATAGTTGACTACGATCAAGTTTGACTGGGCATAGCAACTGCGCATGAACAGTAAACCATGAAACTGACTATGGTTAGTGAGTCGAACTTGACCCTAAAGTCAGATCTGGTTATTTTGAGATCCTTTAACTATTTACTGGTCAAGCCAACCGAAACTGGTCCATGTAAAGGTCTTGGGTAATGTCATTGGGCATTTCCAGTTTACCCATCCATCATAGGACATCATAATCAACTATGTGACTTGGAGGCTGACATCATAATCAAGTTTATCACGAACGCTTAATTGATGACAGAGAGAACATTTCTGAAAATTTATCATTGGAATAACTGGCTTGGTTATCTGGCTTGCTTATCAAGCCAGTTACTCCCATGGTAAATTAAAAAAGATGGTCTTCTTGTGGCCTGCAAATGGATATTCACTAAGTAGAGATTTCAATATACTGGACAGATCTTGATCATTAAAGGGTTAAATCAGATGTTCAATTATTTTAATTTCTTATCCACTGTACACTCAGGGATGGTTACCCACCCAAGACGAATTCATGAATCCATTTCCTCACTTAATAATATGACGTCATAATCAACTAGTGATGTGAAGGCTGATGTCGTAAACGTTATGAATGATTCCAGATAGTCTGTCTTTAACACTTAATAGTCCGACATGTTGTGTGAATTGTGTGTCTCTACTATTTAATAAACATGCTGTTGAATATTTTGAGACTAATTTGACGACGCTGTTGCTGGCATAGGCAGCAACATCGCCCAGTCAAATTAGTTTCAAAATATTTATCAGCATACATGTATATTTTTCTGGAAATTGATAGTCACAGATAAGGTGTTTGTAGAGCTTAGCTGGAGGGTGGCGGGGCATAACTAAAACTAGAAAGGTCCATTGAGTCCCCAGCTTCTATTATCTTCCTCGATTCCACTGTTTATTGTTGCCAGACTGTTGTAGCCACATTCATAAACAGTAACTACAGTTCTTGAGTTAACAGTTAAAAGATTCTAAGAGATGGTTTATTCCATTTCTTGGTCTAATTCTAGTGTTGTTGCTGTTAATTTTAGAGCATGAAATCACCAAGGAATACCACAACTTAGTTAAGTCCCTGACTATCAATTTCCAGGTAACTATACAGATAAGCTGTTGAATATTTTGAAACTAAATTGACTGGGTGCTGTTGCTGCCTGCGCCCTGTCAAATTAGTTTCAAAATATTTAACAGCGTGTTTATTAAATAGTGAAGACACAATTCGTACAACAATGCTTAGTCCATCATCAAGTAAGGGTTTGTGATGAACTTAGCTACATCTTTCATGACGTCAATTATTATGACATCCTACACGTCACATATTTGATTATGACGTCATCCTACACATCACATACTTGATTATGACATCATCCTACACATCACAGTTAATTATGTCTTCCTACACATCACGCAGTTGCTTATTGCGTCATCCTACACGTCACATAGTTGATTATGACATCATATGATTGACTGAGAAACTGGATTCCTCCATTGAGATTTTTTAATCAGTGAGTGTTCATTTACAGACAACAAGAATACTATTTTTGAAAATTTAAGGCTGAGCCTCGATAGCCGAACCAATTATTCCAATGGTAGATTTCAAGTGTTCTTGACCTGCAAATTAACATTGGCTATGGAAAAATATTAAATTTTCTTGATAAATCTTGACAATTAAAATGCTACGATGCCTAGTTCATGTGAATCTGAACTCTTATATTCTCTTTATTTGTTAATTCAATATTTAAAAATATTCAAGAGAATTTATATTTAGCTTCAATAACACTGAGTGTCTCTGGAGTCAGGACAGAAATGATTATATCAATATCCTTTCAGGGATGCTCCTGAAGCCACTGGAGAGGAACCAGATGATACAGAATTTGAAATGCCAAAGGTTTATGAACCTGTGAGTTAATATATCATTATCGTATTTATATGTCTTTGAAGGAATTCTTGATCATTGCTTCCTAATATTGTAGACATTAGTGCCATAAGAATCAAGTCCTGTCCATACACCAGCTTACATTAATTTACAAAGTTTAACTTTTGTTTGTCTGCATAGATTCACTTCAAATTTGGGTACATCACTATCTCATAATAAGACATCATTTGGGAGTGTATTTAAGAAGAGTCTGGACCTATTTTAATGAGAGTTACGTCTCCGGGAAAAAGCAACTTGTTTGGGCCATATGAATAATTACTTATCGTTGACTCAATCGACCCTTTCAACGATCCCTGGAAAAGTAAATTTTTTACGATATAAAACTTACTGTGAAAAATTTAGAAATTATTTTTGACTGAAAAACCTTCCTGGCTGAGGCAGCAATGGCTTGCAGTCAAATTATTTTCAAAATATTCAACAGTTCCTGTTTGGTTGCGTTGAAAATGAAATATAAAGAATTCATCAGTGAAAGGGTTAAAGGGTTGTATTAGAAATTTTCTTGTCAGATTTGGCAATTAAGTATTTAGTGTTTTAACAGGCAACTTTGATCAGCAAACTCTACTTATTTGCTTATTGAGTGTCCATTTACAGGCCAAAAGAAGGGCATGTTTGAAAACTTAGCACTGGAATAAACATTGAGCCAGTAATTCCAGTGATAAATTTTTTAAATCAGTTCTCATGGCCTGCAATTGGACATTCCTAAAGCCCAGCATTGAGAGCCGTTTTGGTTGAGGGTCAAGACAATTAGTTAATCCTATAACTGATGCCATGTATTGAGAATCTATTGCCTCACTTTGCTGGCCCAATTTTGGTATCAAATAAAATCAATTCTTGTAATATATGTCTGCGTAGAACCACTCGCAATGTTAGGTTTGCATTTCAGACAAATCTGTCCATATACAGAGAATCTGGAACGAGGTCACTTTTTATATCACTATTATGGACCGAGTTGAAAATTATCAATTTACACGAGCTTTAGCGACTGCAAAATTGATCATTTTTAACGAGGTTCATGATAGTGATATGAAAAGTGACCGAGTTTGAGATTTTATTTATCATATATACTGTAATTTCGAAATATTTGCCAATAGTTGCTGGTGTGACTTTTATCTGATTTCTCATTGTTGATTTTCGTGAAATCGATACCGCCGCTGTGACGCACCGCTATTTGATAACAGATACTGAATGCGCTGCAAAATATAGTGACAAACACAAAATCTAACGATGTCAGCCGTTAAATAGTATTTCAACTAGTCATTGAAAATTGTAGCCACGGCCATCAATCGTTACTTCGCTGCCGACTGATAAACTGTCAAACGATGACATTTTGCGATGACGTGTCATGAATGACAAATTGTAGTAAACAAATCATAGTAAAACAGTACCGCGTAGTAATCCCTACGCATCACGCTCACATCAATCAATGTTTTAATTGGTCAATTTAAATGGGTTGCGCACCCAACAGCCAATGAAAATACTCCGTTGAATATGGCACGTGTGCTCATATCGAAAAATATGGGAACGGGCTAGAAGGCTTGTTTATATACACCTGTGCAAAAGTTAAGCACCACCCTATTTTTACGCACATGCGAGGGTATATTCATGTGCTATGAAGAAAGCAATAGCATAAACATTTATGTACCCATCCATCTTAGTGCAAGAGGTAATAATGCAACTAGAGGAATGCTGATTATGATGGTGGGGAAACACTGTATGTTTTTGTTTGAACTTGAAAACGAGGCCTGAATATGGTTACGTTGACACAACTGACAACTATTGCCCTACAGTTGACACACGTGGCTAGATTGTCATTAATGGTGTCTGAAAACGAAGTTTAACATCTGTGCACGAGTTTGAGACTGTCATTATTAATACCGGGTATATCCACCTTGTGCCTGGATGACGGCCTGGACACGACGTCTCATGCTGGTCACCAACCGACTGATACGCCATTGTGGTATTCGTTGCCATTCAAGATGGAGTGCGTCTGTTAATTCCTGTAGGTTCTGCACAGGAGGATCCCTCCTTCTCACCATGTTTCCCAGAATGTCCCAGATGTGCTCAATAGGGTTCATGTCAGGGCTCCTTGCTGGCCATGGTAGGGTTTCGATGGCATTCTGGCGGAGGTATTCATGCACAGCTCTAGCACGATGTGGTCGGGCGTTGTCATCCATGAATATAGGGTGGGTTCCAGGTGCATGATTTACAAAATGAGGGACCACAACTCTATCCAGTATGGAATCTTGATATCTTTGTCCATTTAGTATTCCACCACGGTCATGAACACAAAATTCCTAATCTTGTCGCCTAAATCTGTATGTAATGTTCTACACCTCAAACTGGACTTTTACATAACTGAACACGTGTGCTGTTTCCCGCCACGCACGGACATCAAGCGGCATGAAGTCATGCATGCATGTGCATTTCGTACTTGGAATTATGTCAGCTAACGCGGGGACAAAAAGTATGGCAGCCTAGTTGTACCATCATGTTTCTACGTTCTATTGTTTTTGCTGGTGCTTAACTTTTGCACAGGTGTATATGATAAACACTAGAATTATCTCCTCAAAATCTCAGAATTATGATTTTGAAGCACCCCTCTAATGTGCATGGATTAGCTTTGAATTTGACTCGTGGATGTTTTGATACAAGCCATTGATTGCGTCTTAGCAATCCAAATTGTATATCTTTAAGTTGCATGAGCAAACATGTAAGCCAGGATAAGGTATCGCTCTTGAAAAACTTGTTTGGGACTGGATCACTAGGATGCCTTGGTGGGAGACATGTGATCATTGCTGGTGTCTCTTTGTTGTGGAGTGTTATATTTAACCCTTTAGCCTTTGAATTTGTTCATGAAAATTTAAGCTTTCTCCTAGAAAATGTCTATTTGCAGACCAAGAGAAGACTATTTTTGAAAATTTACCACTGGAATGACTGGCTCGATTATCGACTAAAGCAATGGGAAATTTAAAATGTCTTCTTGAGAACTAATGGGGAGATTTCAATTATATTTGGCAGGACGCATCCTTAGGGCATAGGGATTCCATTTTGTTCAAATGAAGCCGATCGGCCAATTTGGCTGGCGGACATCTTGGATTTCGGCTGATTTGTAGAAATGTCTTTAAAAATCTCCGAAACCGTTTGACGGATCAATTCATACCTCATGAAATATGATCTAGGGCAAGAGCTGACCCAAGTTTGTCCAAATGGTTCAGCGGCCATCTTGGATGACCTCGGTTTCACAAAAATGACTTCCCAAAATTTGTGATATATGATTATGGTCTAAGGGCTATTAAAGTTTGTTCAAGAGAAGTTGATCCGTCAAAAAACCTGGCCGCCATGGGCCAATCAATATATAGCGTGTTTTGCGGCCATATTGGATTTTTTTATTTGATGTATTTAGAGGCCGAAATTGGTTTTATATATGTTTTTGCACATTGTGATTTAAAATTTGGCATTTTCGAGACTCGGATAAATGATTTAGCAGCCATCTTGGATCATTTACCTGCCAAAATCTCCCATACTAAAGCAATGGAAATTTTTAATGTATTCTCGTGGATTTTGGTCGATATTTAGAAATGTCTTTAAAAATCGTCTCCATAACAGCTTGGGGGTGATCAATTCAAAACGCATGAAATATCTAGGGCAAGAGCTGCACCAAGTTTGTTCAAGGGAACTTGATTGGCCAAATGTTTTGGTGGCCATCTTCGATAACCTATTGTTGGCACAACAACTCCAGAACCCCTAAGTGGATTGGGCCGAAATTTGGGAGATATGATTAAGCACTGAGTGCCATTAATGTTTTTTAAAGGGAAGGATCTACGTCAGAAACATGGCCATAGTGGACCAATCAAAATGTAGTGTGTTTGGCGGCCATATTGGTCTTGCAAAAATGTCCACAAACTCGGACTACTACTAAACCACCCACCAACAATTTTGACAAAAATGCATAGTGCTCCAGGTGAGCGACACAGGCTTCTTGGGCCTCTTGTTTATTGATAATTTCGACCACCAAAGAATTAACTGTCCATCAAATTATAATGTGATCCGATCTGTAGCTCAAGTATTGAATATGATAATCAAATAAGTCACATGTTAGCCGACGTCACAATCAAAATGACGTAACTCGATCACGAAAAGTTTGTTAAGAAGGTGTACGAATTATGTCTTTATTTAAAATTTAATAAAGATTCAGTTGAAAGTTTTGAAACTAATTTGACTGGACGCTGTTGCTGCTATAGGCAGCAACAGTCGTCCGTCAAATTAGTTTAAAATATTCAACTGCTTACCTAGAAATTTAGATTTTGGGAATTCAAGTTTCAAATTGATTCCAACACACATAAAAAGTTGGTGGAGCTTAGCTAGAAATGGGAGTGGCATAGCTAGAAATGGATCCTCCCTCTATTGCACTTCATTTCTCTGCGCAGGCTGAGACACTGCACCAGTTAGAGGAGCGTCTTCAGTACTTCTTGCAGCAATACAATGACAGTATCAGAGGGGCTGGAATGGACCTTGTCTTCTTTAAGGACGCCATGACTCATCTCGTGAAGGTCTCCCGCATTATCCGCACCCCACGTGGTCACGCTCTACTGGTGGGTGTTGGTGGCTCCGGAAAGCAGTCTTTGACGAAACTTGCCTCGTTTATAGGCGGTTATAAGACATTCCAGATTACACTAACAAGGTGAGCAACGATAAGATAAACAAGGTTATACATCTAATGAAATGGCCTTTCTGGGATGATATGTTGTTGACAATGTTTGCTCTATTTCATTGTATAATGTGGAAAGGTGACTAGCTCTAGTAAGTAAATATTGAAATGCTATGGAAAATACTGCAATAGTGATTAAAGACATATATCCAAATATTCAACTTCTTAACTTGCTGTGAAATTGACACACTGAGCTTTAAGCCTTTAACACTCAACTTTATTCAAGAAAATTTCTATTTTCTCATAGAAAATGTCCATTTGCAGACCATGAGAAGACTATTTTTTTTTAATTTACCACTGGAATAAATGGCTCGGTTATCGAACCAGTCATTCCAGTGGTAAATTTTCAAAAATGGTCTTGGTTTGCAGAGGAACGTTTCTTAAGAATACTGTAGAAGCCGGTTTTGACTGATATGAGTGTTAACCCTTTAATGGTCATACCAGCCAAAACCGGCCTCTGTTATGGTATGATGTCCATTTACAGTCCAAGAAAATACAACTTTTGAAAATTTATCACTGGAATGACTGGCTCGATAACCGAGCCAGTCATTCCAGTGGTAAATTTCCAAAAATTGTGTTCTCTTGGCCTGTAAATGGACATTCAATAAGAAGATATTAAAATTTTCTTGAGCAAATTTAACCATTAAAGGGGTAAATGGTTAGAGGATGAACTGATTAAGATTTATTGTGTGATGCGGTGGATGGTGGGGTGAGGGGAAGTCTGAGTAGATTTCCATGTCAAAAGATCAATGTTGGACATGTGTAAATTGGATGGGTGTGGATGATGGGAACACTTTCCTTTAAAACTAGTAAAACGTGATAAGTCACGATGCTGAATTATACCTGACGCTTGTCTTCAGTTGGAGGACGAAAGTCAGATGCCTGACACTAGTGAAGTGCTTCCTATTTATAGGCCACAGGGACCCAGCATGGTCCATACTACAGAGCATCTGCATGCACCTGCTCACTGGTTAGCTGGACCCTTCATGGTCATTGCTACTGAGTATGTCCATGCACATGCTCACTGATTGTTCTTAGCTGGACCCTGGATTCAGGATCCCTGATACTGCTACCTTTTCTAAGAATTTATTTGAATTCTACTCTGTTATGATATTAGAAAGTCTTTATTTGTTAATTTGATAAGCAAGTCTGTATGAAACTGACTTGTGGTAGAAGTAATTCATTAATTGTTATTTTTTTATGAGGTCAACATATCAAACTCATTGTTGCTTACAGGTCATATAATGTATCTAACCTGCTGGATGACCTGAAGTATCTGTATCGCACTGCTGGTCAGCAAGGTAAAGGTATAACATTTATCTTCACTGACCAGGAGATCAAAGACGAGGGATTCTTAGAATACATGAACAATATGTTGTCATCTGGTGAAGTATGTATCTACAATAATAAGGTCTTATAAATGAAAACAAGAGCTTGACCTACAAGCAAATCGTTTTGTCTTGGCTAAATTTTAGATGGCTACAAGCAGTATATATAACACAGGGCCCCATGAGCCTGTGACACTCACCTGGACCATTAGTATCTGCACCATTTGCATTTAAATAGACATGATGGATAATTTCTGCAAAATCGAAGATGACCGCCAAAGAAATTGACCAATTAAAATTCTCGATTTGATTTCGTGAAGCCTACCGTCATAGGATCGTTCCACCAAAGTTTAGTTGAAATCTAGTCGTTGATTTTGTAGTAGTAGCAATATAAAGGCTGCTGAAAAATGTTTGGAAAATCCAAGATGCCTGCCGAAAAAAATCCAAATTCTCATTAGAACTCTTGAAGTCAATCACCATAGGATCATTCCACCCAAGATTTTCACCCCAAAAATTGATCCATCAAAATTGTATGAAGCCTAACCGCATAGGGTTCTTCCTGCGAAAGTAAGTTGAAATCTGCCAAGTGGTTAATGAAGAGTAGCGTTTTGACCATTTCCTGTAAATTTTGCATAAAATCTAAGATTTTCACCCGAAAAAACTACTATCAAAATTCTGAATTGAAGTTCTGGAGTCTACCACGATAGGGTTCCTCAAGCCAAATTTGGTTGAAAATTTAAATATGTCAAGCAACTAAGGAGAAGTAGTTTTTTGACAAATTCCAGTAAATTTTTCATAAAATCATAAGATTGTCACCCTAAAAAAACGATCAATCAAAATTTGAATAATATTCAAGATTAACCCAGTCATTATATTGATTCATATGCTGGTCCATGTCAGGTAACTAACCAGTAATCCTTTAACCATCAAATTTCTTCAAGAAAATTAAAAATTTTGGTAAGAAAATGTCCATTTTGTGACCAAGAGAACACTACTTTTGAAAATTTGCTACTGGAATGACTGGCTCAGTTATCGAGCCAGACATTCCAGTGGTAAATTTTCGAAAATAGTCTTCTCGTGGTCTGCAAATAGACATTTGTCAAGACGAACGGAGAAGACGTTTTTGGCTGATATGAGTTTTAAAGGATTAGGCAAGGATGTCAGAATGCATTTAGTGAATGTAAATATGCAATGGAAGACAAAGATTTTTGACAATTTACCATTTGAATAACTGGCTCAACTATCAAGCGGCAAGAGATTTTAGTCAAGCCAGTCAAAATATCCTGCAGAATAGTCTTTAACTGTCTGCCTGCTGAATTTCTGCAGACTACATTTTCCATTAGGCTTAACTCTGCATCTGTTGAATATTTTGAAAACAATTTGACTGAAAGTTGTTGGTGGCTAAGCCACTAGCAACTTTCAGTCAATTTGTCTTCAAAATATTCAGCAAATCCAGAGTTATTGTCCATTAAAATTATTGTCTTGTGGTGTATGAGTTAATTTCTGTCTTATTCTCATGATGCAGGTGGCTAATTTGTTTGCTCGTGATGAATTGGATGAAATTTTGGCAGAACTTGTGCCACTTATGAAGAAACAGTTTCCAAGACGACCTGCGACTAACGAGAATCTGTATGAGTATTACTTGACACGTGTGCGAGAAAATCTCCATGTTGTCCTTTGTTTCTCCCCGGTATGTATACAAGTTAAAGGTGCATATTCACACCACAATGTTTGAAAATAAAGTTTTTTTAAATTTTATACTTGTAGTGGCTTAAATTGCGTGCCTAGATGTAATGAAACGAAATAAATCTTAACACGTGATGATTTAATTTCATACAAATTATTGTTATTTTTTAAGTTGTGAAGTTGAATTAGAGACACGAGTCCCTAATTCAAATTCACAAATAAATGAATTATAATAATTTGTTTGGAATGGAATCATCACATGTTAAGATTTATTTTGTTTCATTACATCTAGGCACACAATTTATGCCTATAAAATTATACAATCCTAACAATTTTATCTTCAGGCAATCAGGTGTGAATATGCGTCTTTAAATAACATGCTTTAAAATTATTATACTACGTGTGATATATTTTATCATGTGATCAAACATGTGGGATATTAAAAATATTAAACAGTCTTCTTTGGTTGCTAAAACAACAACTTGAACATAAGTACATGCTACGTTTGCGGAGCTCTTGTATAGCACCGATATTTATTATATTTCTCGTCATAAAATTCAGGTTGGTGAGAAGTTCCGAGCCCGTGCGTTGAAATTTCCAGGTTTGATTTCTGGATGTACCATGGACTGGTTCCAGAGATGGCCAAAAGATGCTCTAATCGCTGTTGCCGACCATTTTCTGTCTAATTACGACATGGTGTGCAATCCAGAAGAGAAAAAACAGATTATACAGACGATGGGGATTATACATGATGGCGTCGCTGAGAGCTGTGCTGATTATTTCCAGAGGTATTACATTCTAACTTTGGAATGTTTTGTTTTACGAAAATTCCAACACAAAACACATGATCAGAGATGGGGAAAAATAGAAATAATGTACAATTTCAAGCTCAGAGGTTTTAGGGTATTATAGTATTAAATCCTTTCATCTTGTTAATTTTCAAGATTGATCAAGAAAATCCAAAATGTTTTCTCATTTGCAGGCCAAGAGTAGACTATCTTTGAAAATTTCTCACTTGATTGGCTGGCTCGTTAAGGAGCCAGCTATTCGGGAATTTTAAAAAAAATAATCTCTTGGCCAGCAAAGGGACTTTTCTCATGACCATTTCAAAGGTAATGTGAGGGGTTTGACCATTAACTTGTTACCAAAGCTAGAGAACAAAAAGAGTTAGAGAAAATTCTGTGGAATTTCGAGTGATAAGGATTTGGTTGCGAAAAATTGCTAGATGGAAAGAAAGTTGAAAATAATACCCTAAAATTTCAGCAATTTTTTTTGTAGATATGGAAAAATTAAGTTCGGAGGGTTTGTAAAACAACAAAATTAATTGGTGTGACCGTAGTTAATAAACTATTTATGTTTTTGAAAAACAAAAATGTGACTGTTTTTTTCCACTCTAACCTCATTTCATACAGAGTTAAATAGAAGAATTTGTTAATGTTTGATGTCAAAGAGTTAATTGTTATACTATAAATGAGTCATTTGAAGAAAGGCTGGTGTACAACTTCGTTGAAAGCTGTTGCACGGTGTTTGGGGAATCAATGGACCTTTCCACTTCAATTTAGCTATGCCCCGCCCATCTCAATATATATAAGCTCCACCCACACTACGTCCATGTTGGGATAGATCGATGACTATCAATTTCCAGAAAACTATACATGTAAGCTGTTGAATATTTTGAAACTAATTTTACTGGGTGCTGTTGCTGCCATAGGCAAATTAATACCAAAATATTTGACAGAATGGTTATTAAATAATAAAGACATACAGTGTCGGACTATTAATTGTTAAAGAATGACCATATCAAATCAATTATAATGTAATGATTAGTTAGTTGATTATGACATCATATGATCGATGGATAAACTTGGAAAGGTGAGTTTCTCAGCATTATGGATGATAAAACGGAACATCATCAACACGTCTCACTTATGTAAAGAACAGTTGAGAAACAGTATAAGCTTCATATAAACTCAGCTTCTTTTACACACTGTAGCAGTGTCACTTCTCCATGTTAATGTGATCTACGTAAGAGAATGCATAGTTCATTCGAGGTGCTATCAATTTTTAAAATGTTTGAGTTTTAATGGCTAAATTTCAATAGGTTTTCTATTTTCTGAATGATTACATGATTTAGACTTCAGCGGCAAAGAAAGACTGACTTTGTCTAGGTATATAATCTCAATTGCTGAATTCAATCAGTCGCTCCAGTATATGATGTCATAATGAATTACCTCACATGTAGGTTGACATCACAATCAAAATATGTCATCAGTCACGTAACTAAGTCAGTCAGGAACAGTGAATAGTCTGTCATTTGTACAAATTGTATGTGTACCATTTAATAAATATTCTGTTTAATATTTTGAAACTAATTTAACTGGGTACTGTGGCCCTGTTGGTGCCATAGGCAGCAATATCACTCAGACAAATTAGTTTCAAAATATTTTACAGCTTACATGTAACTTGAGATTCAGGGAGTTCAGGGTGAACTCGATCCCAAAGCGTGGGCACAGCTTAGCTATAGATGGGTGGGGCATAGCTAGAGGTGGACGGGGCATAGCTAGAGATGGGCGGTTCATAGCTAAAAGTGGATTCATCCATTATATAGGTACAATCTACTTTAGCCCTTTAATCCTCAAATATGTTCTTGAGAAGCCTATTTTTGAAAATTTAACAATATCGATATCGAGCCAGTCATTCCAGCGGTAAAATTTTAAAAAGTAGACTTGGTCTGCACATGGACAGTTCTCAAAACCACTGCAAAAGCCATTTTTGGCCATCTTGAGTGTTAGATTGTTAAGTGAGTGTACAATGAACCTGGACTTAATTAGAGATATTTTATCCTTTTCTCCTCAGATACCGTCGTTCTACGCACGTTACGCCAAAGTCCTACCTGTCCTTTATCAATGGTTACAAAAACATTTATGGTTTGAAGCGATCAGAAATCGGAGAACTTGCTAACAGGATGAATACAGGTGAGCATAGGAAGAGACACAAGTTGGCATTGATGATGATGATGATGTAAATCTGCATTGAATATGACTTCTAACCACCCGTTACTTCATATTCTTACTCTGTCAGAATATTTGCAACCTATGGTACAGTTATCGTTTTAACACTTCAACCCTCGAATTTGTTCAAAGAACTCAAATTTCCGATAGAAAATGTCTATTTTTAGACCAGAAGACTATTTTTGAAAATTTACCACTGGAATGACTGGCTCGATTATCGAGCCAGTCATTCCAGTGGTAAATTTTCAAAAATAGTTTTCTCTTGGTCTGCAAATGGACATTTCTCCAGAACACTCCAGAAGCTGTTTTTGGCTGATATGAGTGCTGAATGGTTAATGGTAAAGATTGGTCCAGAAAATGAGTCTTCTTAGTAAATGTTCATTTGCCTGCTAAGAGAAAAGGATTTTTGAAATGTTTTCACTGGACTGACTGGCTCGGTTATCGAGCCAGACATTCCAGGAATCAAGTTTCAAAAATAGTTTTCTCTTAGCCTACAAATAGACCTTTTCCGAGACCACTCCAAAAATCATTTTCAGTCTGCTTAACCATTTTACGAGGATTAACTGTACTCTCCACCTGTAGCCAAGAGCGACCATTTATATAAAATGAGACCTGCCCTAAAAACCACCTGTGTTTTGGAGCCACAGGATGGAATTTTAACACAACAAAGAAATGGACGTTACCAGTTTTAGTTATGCCCCACCCGTCTCTAAGCTCCACCCACACCATGCTCGTGTTGGGATCAGTCGATCTCTGAACTCCCTGACTATCAATTTTCAGAAAACTGCAGTTAAGCTGTTGAATATTTTGAAATTAATTCGACTGGGTGCTGTTGCTGCCTATGGTAGCAACAGCGCCCAAGTCAAATTAGTTTCAAAATATTCAACAGCATGTTTATTAAATAGTAGAGACATACAATTCGTACAATGTGTCGGACTATTAAGCTTTAAAGATAGACTATTTCGAATCATTCATGACGTCATGATTATGATGTCAACATACACGTAACTTACTGAATTATGACATCATATGATGGATGGATAAACTGGAAAGGTGAATTTATCGTGCAAGATGATTACCAGATGTTGGACGTGATCCTGATAAAGGTCTGGATTGGATCAAATTCTAAATCAATACATCGGCAACTGTTGGTTCGATTTTGATGAAATTTTAATGCAGGAAAGGGTGTAATCATACACTAGGATTCCACAGCTTTGCATGGGATAAAAAAATCCAGAGAAGCCAAAAGAATCTGCAACCCGCAGCTAACAAGATTCTATCTGCTTCGTTATATTGTAAAGAACCTTAAGGATTGCACGTGATAACAGATTATCTTATGCTATTGTAATAATGGTAATGATGTCTAAAAATGGTTTCTGCATAGATCTTGATAAGTGTCCATTTGCACCCATAGAGAAAAGTATTTTTTGACAATTAACCACTAGAATGGCTGGCTCAATATATGTGCCCATAATTCAAATGGTTAATTTTCAAAAATGATCTTCCTCTTTGCCTGTAGATGGACAATTAAAGGTTCCTCTTGATTGTTTTGAAAACAATACGACTGAACATTCTGTTAACCCTTCACTCAAATTGTTTTCTAAATACTCATAACTTTTCAAGTCTATCTTGCTCGGAAGGCTTGTTCCCTGAGTTAATAATAACGAATCTGGTTCAATTTTATGCAGGTCTTGAAAAACTGATTGAGGCATCCGAAGCTGTAGGTGTCTTAAAAGAAGAACTCATTATCAAAGAAAAGGAACTTGCAATCGCGTCAGAGAAAGCGGAAAAGGTGCTGAAAGAGGTCACAGTTAAAGCTCAAGCAGCGGAGAAAGTGAAAAACCAGGTGCAGAAAGTGAAGGATAAAGCACAAGCGATTGTGGATGTGATTGCGTCAGAGAAGGCAATCGCAGAAGAGAAGCTTGAGAAGGCACGACCGGCATTAGAGGAGGCAAAAGCCGCGTTGAATACAATAAAACCTGCCGATATCGCGACAGTACGCACACTCGGACGTCCACCACATTTGATTATGCGTATTATGGATTGTGTTGTGTTACTGTTCCAAAGACGGTTGGATCAAGTGACTGCCGACCCCGATAGAATCTGTCCCAGACCTTCCTGGGCAGAAGCGCAGAAGGTAGGATTCCAATTGTCAAATTTTTGTCTTCCATTGCCTCCAAGGAGAGGGAAGCACTATTTCTGATAATATCATCAGAACATATTGTTACCAGGGATGCTATAGAGGGGTTGGATCTGTCACTCAAATATCTAATTCATAATGAATTACATCACTAGTTAGCTGACGTCACAATCAAAATAACGTGGCTCCGTCATAACACTTGACAAGGCTGTCATGACGGTGTGTGAATTGTATAGCTTTGGCTAATTTACAGTTTAGTAAGCATTCTGTTGAATATTCAACAGCTAACCTGTATAATTACATTAAAATTGGGCTTCTTGGAATTCAGGGGTCAAGTTATCTAAATCACTTTCAGCAGGCATATAAAGTGGATAGAGCTTAGCTAGAAATAGGTGGTGCATAGCCAAAAAGAAACTCAATATAAACATACAAGCCTTGCCAACAGATTTTATGACCATATAAAAAGGCATGTGTACAGTTAAACTTTGCATGGACTCTATTTACAACTCAATTACTACTGTATAATCACTGTATATATGCAGCAGATATGAGTCCTTCTAGATGATGCATTGTTTCAATAGTTCTTATATTATAGATGCGGATAGGCCTAAACAACAGATTAAATAGAAAACTCAATGGACCTTTCCAGTTTTAGCTATGCCCCGCCCACCTCTATCTAAGCTCCACCCACACTTTGCCGTGTTGGGATTGATATATCCCTGAATGCCCTGACTATCAGTTTCCTGAAAACTATACAGGTAAGCTGTTGAATATTTTGTGACTAATTTGACTGGGCGCTGTTGCTGCCTATGACAGGAACAACACCCAGTCAAATTAGTTTCAAAATATTCAACAGAATATTTAGTAAATAGTAACGGCAAGTTTGTACAATGCATAGTCCATCTTCAATTTTGCATTCGTGACATACTATTTCATTCATAACGTCATAATGACATCATTGATTATAATGTCATTTTACACGTCATGTAATTGATTATGGTGTCATATGGTGGATGGATAAATGTGGAAAGCTCCATTGTGTTTCAGTCTTATTAATTTCTGAATCTATCAACTATGTCAACAGTTTCAGATGAATATTTCAAAATTTAACTTTATGAGTCTATAACGTGTTTTAGCTGATGATGCAAGGTGGATTTCTCCAGTCTCTTGTGAATTTCCCTAAGGACACAATCAACGATGAAATGGTTGAATTATTGGAGCCATATTTGATTATGGAAGACTACAATTTGGAAACAGCAAAGAAAGTATGTGGCAATGTTGCCGGCTTGTGTTCGTGGACAAAATCCATGGCAGTGTTCTTCAGTATCAACAAAGAAGTTCTGCCACTGAAGGTCAGTGATGATGTCATTTCTATGGTTCTCAAACAAGTTTTGGGCAAAATTGTTACTTTAACCCTTTAGCACTCAAATTTGTTCAAGAAAAGTTCAATTTTCTCCTAGAAAATGTCCACTTGCAGACCAAGAAAAGACTGTTTTTGAAAATTTACTACTGGAATGACTGGCTCAGTTATCACGCCAGCCATTCCAGTGGTAATTTTTCAAAAATATTCTCTTGGTCTGCAAATGGACATTTCTCGAGACCACTGAAGAAGCCGTATTTGGCTGTTATGAGGGTGCTCAGTTATCGAGCCAGTCATTCCAGTGGTAAATTTTTTTAAATAGTCATCTTGTCTGCAAATGGCATTTTTATGAGAAATTGAAATTTAATCGAGGATTGAAATGTTACGGGTATTTTAGCTAATTAAAAGTGTCGAGTCTATTTAGCTTTAGATTGCAATCACCATATTACTTTTAATAATAATTAACTGGCTGGAAATTTGTGTATAAAAGCACAATGTCCAATATTGCTTTGATTCTTTCACCAGCTAGATTATGAACAGGGAGCATGTGCTTTCAATCTGTTAAATTTGACTAATTTGTCAATGTCTAAGTTAGTAGTAGCCATTCTGTAATAATCTGTCATATGCTACTGCTGCTTTGTTAGGCTAATCTCGCTATTCAAGAAGGCAAGCTGGCACTAGCTAATGCAGACTTGAAAAGCGCTCAGGATCAGCTCGATGAAAAGGAGAGTGAGCTGGCTGTCGTTCGAGCGATGTATGACAAGGCTATGCAAGAGAAACAGGTGAGGAAAATAACCATGTCTCTTTCTAAATGTCTTTACTCACTTAATGGTCAAGATTTGTCAACAAAATTTTAATTTTTCCTCAGTGAATATCCAGGAGAAGACATTTTGAAAATTTACCACTGGAATGACTGGCTCGGTTATGGAGCCAGTCATTCTACTGGTAAATTTTCAAAATTAGCCTCCTCTTGGCCTGCAAATGGACATTCATTAAGACCTGCAGCCGCCAGTTTTGGGCGACTTGACCATTAAACGGTTAAATTGTCATGAAAATATGAACTAACTCATAAGGAATCGCCATTACCGGGAAGATGATGGATATTTTAGGACATTTATCATTAGAATAACGAGTTTGGCTACCAAGCCAGGCTTTCCAGCGCTAAAGCTTTATAGTATATGTTTTTTTCTTGGTCTCAAATGAACATTTCTCAGGAACAGAAGAAGATATGCATCGATGATCAGAGGCCTGGACACCGCAGTAGGGGAATCCATTTCGAGCTATGCCTCGCCAATTTCTAGCACACTTTGTACGAGCGTTTGAATCGATAGCAAGACTTGAGCCCTGAATTCCCAGAATCACAATGGAGGATTCGAGTTTTAATCACTCATATGATGTCATAATCAATGACTTGATGTGTAGGATGACGTCATTATCAAATAAATCATGAATGAAGTAACTAAGTTTGTCACGAATGCTTAATTGATGATGAACTAAGGATTGCTGGATGTATTTACCCTTTAATAAACATTCTGTTGAATATTTTGAAAGCAATTTGAATGGGAGCTGTTGCTTCAAAGACATACAATTTAGACACTTACTTTTGTGCCTTTGCCACTCTTGTTGAACCTACTTCATTTGAGTATGACATCAGGTAACAAGTGACATATTTTGATTATGACATCAGATATTTAAGTGATGGATCAGATCACTCCATTGGATGCGTCTTATTTTACTGCCCTCTATTTTTCTAGTTATATTGGAGGAATTTAAATGAGGTTTTTGCATCCCCCGGCCATCTTTAGCTAAGTTCCACCTACACTTCGCGTGTGTTGGGAGCGACCGATCTCTAAGATCCCTGACTATCGATTTCCAGAAAACTATATCGGTAAGCTACTGAATATTTTGAAACTAATTTGACTGGGTGCTGATGCTGCCTATGGCAGCAACAGCGACCAGTCAAATTAATTTTAAAATATTCAACAGCATGTTTATTAAATAGTAAAGATATACAATTCGTACAACACTTTGTCCATCATCAATTAAGCATTCGTGATAAACTTAGCTACATCATTCATGAGGTAATTGATTATTACATCATCTTTCATGGCACATAGTTGATTATGATGTCATATGATAGACTACGAGACTGGAATCCTCCATTATGCCACCATATACACAGGGGTCTAAAAAAAATTTCCCTTTTTCTATGTGTCTATGTAGCAACGCTGTTATTGCCAATCCATGTTTTCTGGAATAATCTTCCCCAAACTTGGGTGTTGTCAAGAGTATCGGGGTATTCGTTTGGTATGAAGTATCTTATTGATCTTTGGCTCAAGAGATAAAAGGTCACGATCATGCTGACCCAATTATATATGACCCATTTAAGGATATTGTGTTGCAAGTCCGAACAATGACTCAAATTCTGCTGAAAGGATTTTTAGCTGTCTTTCTGTGTTTTTTTGGTGGGAGTTTTTTTGGTGGGAGGTTGCATCAAGGGTCCGAAAAATACTGATTTTAGTATAAAAAGCTCCAACAACAATAGCTCCCAGTTAAATTAGTTTCAAATTATTCAAAAATAAAATTATTCAAAAGTTTCTAGCCTGTAAGGGATAACGAGTTAATAACCATCTCTATAAATTCACAGACATTGATTGAAGATGCAGAGACGTGTCGTCGTAAAATGAACGCTGCCATGGCGCTGATTACCGGGCTAGCGGAGGAAAAACTACGCTGGACGGAGCAGAGCAAAGAGTTTCAGGAACAAATTAAAAGGTATCAGAATAAGCAAGAAACTAATGAGTTAAAATTTGAACCTAATCCAAGTATCCATTCCTAGTTACCCCCCCCCCCCCCCATCCCCCCCCACCCACCCCACCCCTCATTTTTAGCTAAGCTCCACCCACTTCTTACACATGTTGTAATCAATCTATATACTTTGAACCCTGAATTCCCTGAATCCACATTTCATGGTAACTATGCAGGTAAGCTGTTGAGTATTTTGAAACAAATTTTACTGGGGCTAATCAGATCACAGGGGACAAATCACAGTCAAATTAGTTTCAAAGACTTAAATAGAATGGTCATTAAATCGTAAATTCAGCAAAGGCACAATTCATACACTAGCGACAGACTTTTTGATTTTCATGACGAATCTATCGTCATTATGAGTGTGATGTCAGCTAACTAGGTCAAGTTCGACTCCTAACCATAGTTAGCTATAGCTAACCAGCTTCCCAGTCGACCTTGAAATAGGTAACTAGCTAGTCAAATATAGCTAACCGAGCTCAGTTCCAAATGGTTAATAGGAAATTTGTATAAATTTTAAAATGGCAGACACCCCTCGCTTACCACGAATAAATGTATATAAAAGTTAAATATTTCATTAAATAATGTCAGTTTGATGAAATTATACTTTCCCATTATATATCAATGTTCCCAAGCCCCTATTCCCTCCCACTTTATTTCATATGGATGCCTTTTGATGTCGTCATGGACCAAAATAACCCATTTTCATAGGTAGACAACAGAAATGGTTAATGGAGACTGGTACCCAGCTCCAAATTTTTTGCAATACTAATTCAATAGGGAATCTGGTACCAATGAACTGTAGTTAACTATCCAGCATTCGGCTGGGCATAGCAACTGCGCATGTTCAGTAAACCGGCAAATTGACTACTCTAGTGACGTAATTAAGTATGACGTCAGATATATGAGTTACAGATTGGATCCCCTCATTGCTTCTTCATGTAGATAACGCTGCTATATGATAACCTCAGTAATTAGACCACCTGTCTAATAAGACTACTCTCCTGTCACAATTGTACTCTTAACCCATTGATAGGCCAACTTAATCAAGAATATTGAAAGTGTCAGCTATTGAATGTCCATTTTCTGACCAAGAAAAGAATATTTTGGAAACAGTGCCACTGGAATGACTGCTTCATTTACTTTGTGTTCGCAAATATTTGACTTCAATTCGTGAATCCATTTCCTCAGTTAATCATATGACGTCATAATCAACTAAGTGACATGTAGGATGATGTCATAATGATTACATCATGAATGACTCGATTTAGTGCGTCTTAAACGCTTAATATTCTGTCAGGTTGTATGAATTGTATGTCTTTACTATTTAATAAACATGCTGTTGAATATTTTGAAACTAATGTTACTGGGCGCTGTTGCTACCATTGGCAGCAACAGCACCCAGGCAAATTAGTTTCAAAATATTCAGCAGCTTACCTGTGTAGTTTTCTGGAAATTGATAGTGAGAGAGTTCAGAGATTGATCGATCCCAACACGGGCGAAGTGTTGGTGGAGCTTAACTAGGGATGGGTGGGGCATAGCTAAAATTGGAGAGGTCCATTGGACATTTATCAAGACAACAGCTGAAGGCATTTTGCCTGGCTGGGTCCGTTACCTGATTAATTGAGAGGTGTCACTGTGATGTTAATGATTAAATTTTTAATAAAATCATTAATTGAGAGTGGTTTGTGTGTAGTTAGAGGAGTCTGGAGCAGCATATGAATTCTGACAATGTTTCCATATTTACATAAGCGTAGTGAATACTTTGGTTGAATTTGACATTGCTTCATGTTTTATTACAGATTGGTTGGTGATGTGCTCGTCTGTACAGCCTTCCTATCATACTGTGGGCCATTTAATCAGGACTTTCGCATCCTTCTGAATAAAAACTGGCAGAAAGAATTGAATACTCGCAAAATCCCACACAGTCTTCAGCTGGTTGTCACAGAACTGCTCACGGACCCCACCACTGTAAGTTTAAAATGCACAAAATTTGTAATAATGATTTTTATCAGGATCGATTAATCCTAAGGCAACTAAACTTGGCTACATGGTTGCCTGTCTTGTTAGGAAGTAGCATGATGATACTGAGGTCACAAGGTCAAAGGTCATGGTAATCTTATGTTTCAAGATTGCTTTAGCCTATTGGAACACAACATGGGTACATAGTTGCTTATACCAAGAGGATGGTGACAGGGAGGTCACCAGGTTAAAGGTCATTCTGACTGCTATTTGACCTCTGCTTTTTCAACTTTAAATTGTTCCGTTTAGCAAATCATTTATATTTATAGTTCAGAATTATTTAATACTACCAGAACTAATCCTGTAGACATGGTTCCTATACAATAAGGAAGCTGCAATTTATTTACATATATATATATATGTCAGGATTCATTAATCCTATTAGAACTAAACTTGAATACATGGTAACTATAATGTTAGGAAGCAGGGTTCAAGCTGCATGATAACATTGAGGTCACAAGGTCAAGATCACTGGGATAAGCAGGAGACAGGCAAGACATTTAATTCCGCAGAATTTTAGTTTTTATATTTATCAAAATCAACTATTCAGTTAAACATTTCCAGACAATACTGGCTGATATGGTCCCATCCTTAACCAATACATTTCTCACCAAAATGTTGAAATCTTTAAGTTAATTTAATGGGAAGCTTTTATTGCCTTAGGCAGCAACAGCTTCCAATCAAAGATATTTCAAAATATTCAACATATCGTTATAAATTGTTAGTGGTTTACTGTGATTTAGTTCAAATTAATATGGTAAAAATCAAGATTTTCTTGACCCGTGATATATCGAAATATTGAAGAAACATTTACTTCTAGTTTGAATGTACGTTTACAGGTTTAGCTATGCCCCGCCCAGCACTATCTAAGCTCCACCCACACTTCGCTGTATTGGGATTGATCGATCCCCGAATTCCCTGACTGTCAATTTCCTGAAAACCATACAGTTAAGTTGTTGAATATTTTTAAACTTATTTGACTTGGTGCTGTTGCTGCCATAGGCAGCAACATCGCCCAGTCAAATTAGTTTCAAAATATTCAACAGGATATTTATTAAATAGTAAAGACTTACAATTCGTACAACAACACATAGACTGTCTTCAACTATACATTCGTGACATGACGTCAGTCATGACATCATTGATTGAGATGTCATTCTATGCGTCACGTAGTTGATTATGACATCATATGATGGATGGATACAGTGGAAAGGTCCATTCTCATGTTTGTGCTACTCCTTCAACACCAATATAAATATATGGTGATGGAATATATAGCGTGTGATTTATCCATGTGTTTGTGTTTGGGCTGCTATCTCAGGTTCTACAGAAGCAGGCTTCATTAAACTTTGAGTGTGAAGTTGCCCTCTTTTGCGAAGAAGACTATTGAATTTAATGTCAAATGTCATGGTCATGTTGATGTAATATAGCCTAAATAAGGACATTGTATTGCATTTTTGGACAATAATTCATGTTCTATTGACGTGGTCTCTACCTGATTTTGGTTGCTGGTTGCTCTCAGGGTTCCAAAGAATTGTCTTGATTTGCGGTTTTAAAGATTAATGGTCAAGGTCATAGTGACCCAATTACAGAAATCTGTATGCCTTTCCTGACAATAAGTCAAGTTCTGCTGAAGGATCTTCACCAAACTTGGATGGGATTTTGCTTTGGTGGATCCTACGATCTCTATTGCTATTGGGTTAAAAGGTAAAATGTCAAGGTCGTCATGACCAAACTATGAGTGATGTTACTGGATCATGGCTCAAAATTTGCTAAATAGATCTTCACCAAACTTAATATCCCTAAAATGTTTCTTAATACGTACTTGGAATTCACATTTTGTTTCTCCAAGGCAAAATGTTGGATGTTAAGTTGATTGTGTGGAACCTTATGGATTTTGTGGTCAAAAGGTGATGGTCTTGGTGACCCAGTTACAGGAATTGTGTCGATGCAGCTGGGGCAAAGACTTTTTGGCCGGCTTAAGTGTTAAAGGTGTAAAGTGTTGAACTCAAACATTGAGCGTTGCATTCGCAGCATTTCTCCCTATTAAAGCACTGAAAATAGCAGTTAATTTGCTTATTTCTTACTGATGTGAAATTACATCCCGAAATTAATTTTTTTTTTTTATTTGTAGATCGCAGAATGGAACCTTCAAGGACTACCCAGTGATGAGCTGTCAATCCAGAATGGTATCATTGTCACGTCGGCTTCACGTTACCCACTTCTGATTGACCCACAAGGACAGGGTAAAATCTGGATCAAGAAAAAGGAGGGTAGAAATGAACTGCAGGTATGCTTTCTTAAAGGAGACAATAAATGACATATGATATGTACTTCATTTCAAACCCACTCAGGAATAATTCTTGGCACATTAGCTCAGTTGACTTATCAAACTTTGTCTGCCTGCCTCTGCATTATCAACAATGGTGGCTTGCTGTATTATTTCTTGATGGATTGTCACCAAGGCTGATCAGAGTATTTATATGGCGTCTTCTATATGCAGTGTAAAATGAATGTGATTCCATGTCAAACATTAAAGTTGCTACACCCTCCATTAACCCGTTATCCCTCATATCGGCCAAAAACGGCTTCAGCAGACCAAATGAAGACTACCTTTGAAAATTTACCACCGGAATGACTGGCTCGATAACCAAAAAATTTGACAAAGATTTTTGGAAAGATTTGAAATTATTAGCTTCACTCTGCCTAGGTCGTTTTCGCATATCAAAAATAGGTCACCATAGGCTATTTTTGTGGTTTATTTAACATTATAGAAAATTGTATTTGTCCATCCCCGATTTTTTGTCTACATTAAATTTTCATTATTTTTTCTCATATACTGATCAAACTTGGCATATGTTATCCATCATAGACTAAAGGTGTGGCATGCATAAAAAATATGTCAGCTTGATCTTATGGGTGTATTGTAGGTTAACGGTGCATTTCGCGCCAAAGTAGGTCAATGTGATCTATTTTTCACCTGGCACTGAGCAAATTCGTGTACTTGGTGTATGGATGAGTTGTAGTATCAATTCATGGTTCACCCAGCTTCAAGATTAATTGCATGAGTTCAGCGAAAGGGGGGTATCCTTTGCGATACACTGCATTACTAAAACTCTAGTTTCTATCAACATTTGACTGAACAAGGGCTTACTGCGATTGTGAAATAGGGTAGTATATGGTATCCTGTGGCAGTATACACAGGCTAGCTATTAGCTATCTTCTGATAGCTCCTGTCTTTACCTTTAATAAAATTTATTTCTATTAATTAAACCATTGTTTTTAGGTTACCTCGCTGAATCACAAGTACTTTCGTCAGCATTTAGAGGATTCTATGTCTCTTGGACGACCACTCATCATAGAGGAGGTAGGAGAGGAACTTGACCCCGCCCTGGATAATGTACTCGAGAAGAACTTTATCAAAGTTGGTTCAACATTCAAGGTCAAGGTCGGAGACAAAGAATGTGACGTCATGAAGGGTAAGGGAACTAGTCAGCCACTGTGCCAACATTGGACAGAGAGCTACATTAAACGACCAAGGGAAGTTAAAAATGTACACTTTCATTAGAAACATATAGTTGTCTCCCTTGTTCAGGTATTATTTGCAGAAGGCTAAATAATAATAATAATAATAATAATAATAATAATAAAAAATATTAAAAAGTCATATAATATGTATTTTCAAGTAGTCATCTTTAACGCTTTAACGGTTATGCCCGGACTCTGTTATGGTCTTCGGGAATGTCATTTCCAAGCCAAGAGAAATACAATTTTTGAAAATTTACCACTGGATTGACTGGCTCGCTTATCGAGCCAGTCATTCCAGTGATAAATTTTCAAAATTGTATTCTCTTGGCCTGTAAATGGTCATTCAATGGGTCGATATTAAAATTTTCTTGACCAAATCTGACAATTAAAGGGTTAAATTAAAGAGACAAATAGTACCAAGCTTAATTTGAAGCACTCATTGGATGCATAGCTACATGTGTAGTTAACCCTCTAATGGTCAAAGCTGGCCTCTAAAAGTGCCGGTTAAATTTCACGAATCCTTTTCCTCACTCAATCATATGACGTTATAATCAACTACGCGACGTGTATGCTGACGTCATGAATGATTCGATTAAGCCTGTCTCACCCAGTCAAATTGGCTTCAAAATGTTCAACAGCTTACCTGTATTGTTTTCTGGAAATTGATAGTAATGTAGTTCAGAGATCGATCGATTCCAACATCAGCAAAGTGTGGTTGGAGCTTAGATACAGATGTGCGGGGCATGGCTAAAGCCAGAAAGGTCCATTTCACTTCATGAATATACTTACCTCCCTAACACTCTTTGATATTCCCAAATATCGACTTTCACTCAATAAACACTCTGATTAAAAAGGTTAGGTGGCCCTACTGGCCAGGTAGTCAGATGACAGTCCGACGGATGCCAGCCCCCAACCTCGCGCATGCGCAGACTAGCACTTCCTCTTTTCCAATTTATTGGCAAAGAGATACACATGCTAGTTAAATTTTTTGCTAAGTTTTCTGCTTGTCGTATCTAATTTCACGTGATAGTGATGTATTCTCAAGCTAAATTGCTGGAAGAAGGACCAGGACCGAGTTATCAGGTGAATTCAAATACATATTTGTCTAATTTAGCGTTTTAATCCCGCGTGTAATGTGTTTCCAGGATTCGCGATTAGATGTGATAGTCGCCATTTAAACTGATTTATTTACATCAGTCGCTTTGAAATTCTAATCTCTCTTTGTGTTTGTGTCCACAGGTATCTATCTATTATTGAAAAGGACAGCACATCTTCAGAGCGTTTGTTTTTCTCTCCACCAAGATTCCATTTCCCACTAACATGTTAGGAACAAAATCTATTCCCAGTGACTTGGAGGTCTCGTAAGAAGATCTTCTCACTGCCCTCTTGGTCCATTTCCCTTCCCCTTATGGTGGAGAGATTTAAGAGGTCATAGAGAATGGTGGAGTATCCAGTTCATGTGATCGGGTAGTATGTCTATGCTCAAGAAGCTGGTATTCTAGTGTTATTATATTAGGCACTTCAAACTATGTAGAAATATTTCTGAAATCTGCTGCCAATTTTATCACTGTTTATCTGATGTTTACAAAACTTGTATCACTATCCTTTCCAGTTTTTATGCTCTGGATTTTGAATACAATTCATCCTTACACCTGGATATTGTTTCCAGTTGCATTGCCTTCTTATTTTTTAAGATATGATGTCATAATCAGCCTTGCTCCTTTTATTAACAAAATGTTTTGTCCAATGCTGGTTTATCTAAAGAAATTTTTTGCAGTGGTCTTTATGGCCATTGGTCCTCTCCTGTTCATTTTGGTTTGAGTTTTACTAATTCATTAACTAAAATACTCATCGTCTGTGTCTTGTGACCTTTCAGAAACCTGGTTGTCCCAACTGTGGTCGCTTCATTTAGCCTAGATTTGCCCCTCATTCATTTTCATGCAGTTCTTGTGGGCCACTGTTAAACTGATGTATGAAAACAGTGAGGGGTTGGTGGGTGGGGGCGATCTAATGTCTGACTTTTTGTCCCTTCAGGCCAAGGAGAAGGCATCAGAGGATGACAAGCGCTCAAAGAAGGAGCAGGAGAGTGTAAGTGTGGGTAAGAAGGATAAGAGGAAGGCTTCGTCCACCAGGGATATGGAAGCCTTCCATCTAGAGATGTTGGGAGAGATGAAAAAGACAATTACGGATTTGGTTCCTGTGATGCTTCGTGGCATGCTCCCTGGGGCAAATTCCTCTTTGTCTCTGTTGCAAATAATCCCCACCTGTAAATCGGTTTTCCTTAGGGATTTATCAGTTTTCGCTCAAGATTCAGAGGTGGTCCCTTTTGAAGGGACAGAAGCTCACTATAAGAACACTGGCAGCAGGCTTGCCGCACCGGTCATTCATGAGCAGGTGTCGCTGGAGCCTGGTTCCTGCTTATCGGGTTCCCAGGATTATCTGCATCCTATAGTTACCACGACCTCTTATGGTACCTTTCCTGGCCAGTCCAGGTTAGCATTTGTCGCTGACCAGAGTCTAATCTTTCTGGCCAGGAAGAAGAGGATTATTTTACTGGGCTCGCCTTCTGGCGTCGTGGACATGGAAACTGACGAACGGGCACCCCTCGCGGGGAACACGGACAACTTTTTCCATGGGTCTACTCACGCAGGAGTAGCATTCACGGCGCAGAAGCTAGCCCGGGTTGGGGCCAATGGCCAGCATTACCGCATACCTTGGCTTGCCGATGGTATAGCTGGTTCTGGCCATGGCCGTGGTGTGGCCAGTAATTATACCCCACGCAATGCCACGGTGCCTGCACCTCGTCAAGCTAGTTTTGGCATGCCTGTTCTATCGGGCCCGCATGCTTTCACTGGTTTGCCAGGAATATCAGTTCTTCCAGCCATGCAATGAAGGCCCACGCCTAGTTGATCATTCACACGTATCCACAGAGGAAGACTGGTCTGACGCTTGTCATTGGCTAATCAACGTCAGGCCAGATCTTGCTGTGGAACAGCCGGCTAGCCAGTGGGACCAGTGCCCATGGCTAGCAGGTAAGCCAGCTGCTACCGTGATGCCATCTCTGCCGCTAGCAGAGCATATCGTGGATATGGTCTCGGCTGCAGAGATGTCCATTAAGGCGCAGGGACGTCTTGCGAAGGCCCCTCGCGAGGTGGCAAAGCGATGCCGCATCGTATCTGGTGAATACTAGAAGTACGGTGTAGTGCCTAAGCCCGGTGCGGATGATCGCGCTGCGTTAGGTGAAGACACGCGGCCAGGCTCCCGGTCTGACAGTAGCGCTGTGCACGAGCACGCTGCGCTCAGCTAACACCGCGTTGCGCAATGCGGAGGAGAGTTCGAGGACGTCCATCGCGGCGCTCTCGCACGTCTCCCAGCTGTTACAGGGGGTAGTAACGGCATCAGCATCGCTCCAAGCAAGTCCGATAACAGTCCAGAGGGCCATCCAGGATGGTATTAACCTGGCTGTGGATTGTTAACCAAGTTAGTTAACAGGAGTGTCCGAGCGCGGCGCACGGTTGCACTTGACAATCTGTGCCTGTCCCAGTACCTGTACAATAGGCGTCTGCGTACGCCTATGACAGGTCCAGGTCTCTTTGGTGGTGAGGAATGTAGGCACCTCCAAGAGACGGTCACCCTGGTGAATAACCAGAGAGCTCTGCATGAGCAATTTGAAGTGCTCCGCAGAATGGAACACATTCGCTCTCCGCCCCCTGCGTACCGTCCTCAGCAGGCACGGGATGGCAGTGGCCAAGTCAGAATCCAGCCACCACCGCAGCGCTGGCCTCGGGCGTGCATACTCCGGCCAGCAGCGAGGGGGGCGCAGGCTCCTCCAGTGGTGCGCGATTATCTGGTCGTGGTAACCATGCCTGATGGATCGGTTGCCACGGTAAGGACCGTTCCAGTGCTTCTGGATCCAGAGACAGTGCCACTCTTGCATTGCTCATGTCCACCTCTATCCCTAGGTGGACCAGTGGTTTGGGGACCGTTTGGCCCACCACTGACAAGAGTGGGAGCAGTTGACTCAGGACCGCTTAGTCTTACGATGGCTTTCAGTCGAGTACCATCCCGACTGGATAGTAGGTCCGCCATCGCAGCTGTCTCTGGTTCCGATCTGAACTCAAAATCCAAGAGATCCAGATCAACAGTTGTGTATAGAGGATGAAATAAATTCCCTCATACAAAAAGGAGCAATTCAACCGGCACAAAATTGTCCGGGCTTCTATTCAACCGTGTTCCTAGTGACAAAAAGCACTGGAGGATGGAGACCAATTCTCAACCTCAAGCCACTGAACAAGTTCATAGACATGCCGAGTTTCAAAATGGAAACAGTGAAATCGGTGTTGGCAGGGTTGGAGATGGGAATGTGGATGGCATCAATAGATTTGAAAGATGCATATTTTCACATTCCAATGGCGAGGAGTTTGTGCCGGTACCTGAGGTTTGCATTCCAGGGCCGTCAGTGGGAATTCAGGGTTTTACCCTTCGGAATTTCAACAGCTCCTCGGGTCTTCACCAGAGTGGTTCTTGCGATAACAGCATACCTCCACAGGAGAAGCATAGCTGTCCATACGTACAAAGATGACTGGCTGTTAAAAGCACACAATCAGGGAAGTCTATCAGCAAATCTGGAGATAGTTCTAAAAACTCTCACAGACTTGGGCTGGATAATCAACTTTCAAAAATCAGAGCTGACTCCATCCCAGAAGTTTGTTTACCTCGGAATGTTCTTCGATCTGGGGATAGGATATGTTTATCCTACGCAGGAGAGGGTACAAGTACTCATCTCATTAATACAGTCAGTGTGCAACAGTCGTCATGTCCTGGCATGGGTTTACTTGAGAATGCTGGGGTTGATGGTTTCATTGGAACCAGTTATTCCACAGGCAGCCTTACGCAGGCGGCCTATCCAGCTGTTTCTCATAACACAGTGGACCCAGAGTACAGGATTCCTGGACTCAAATGTGCCGGTATTGTAGCCTCTTATTCACCACCGTCAATGGTGGATGGTAAGAGAGAATCTGGCGGAGGTGTTGCTCACCCCTCCCCACCCTCAGATAACGATGTATACAGATGCATCAATGGAGGGATGGGGAACTTGCCTGGAAGAAGCCACAATTTCAGGGCTTTAGAATCTGGATCAGTCACAAGAACATATCAATCTCCTGGAATTACGAGCAATAGTACTTGGCTTGGAACATTTCTTAATGTAAGTTCAGGGCAAGATTGTTCTGGTTCTATCAGACAATTGAACAGTAGTGACTTACATAAACCGCCAGGGTGGAACGAAGTCACACAGTCTCTGTATGATGACATGGAAATTGCTTTGCTGGTGCCTGGATCACAGGATCACCTTCAAAGCAGTTCATATTCCGAGAAGATTGAATCTGCTAGCAGACTCTTTGAGCCAAAGGATGAGTGTTTTACATATGGAATGGCAACTAAATCAATGTGTGGCAGATCGTCTGTTCAACCACTGGGAGAAACCCAACATAGATTTATTCGCAACGAAGAAGAATGCGAAGATGACGGCGTATGTCTCTCCAATTCCAGATCCGAGCGCTATCACAACAGATGCGTTAGCTATCAGCTGGATGGGAATGTATGCATACGCATTCCCTCCAGCAATCCTGATTCCAAGAATTCTTCAGAAAATCAGACGGGAGGAGTGCCAAGTGCTTCTGATCAGCCCAAATTGGCCACGTCGATCATGGTATACGGATTTGCTGGACCTTCTGGTCTGCAATCCGGTTCCTCTGCCTCTGGTGGACAATATTATCTTCTAGGGCAAGGCCCTTCACAACAATCCGTCAATGTTGAGATTATCTGCGTGGATGTTGTCAAGAAATCTAGAATTAAGCAGGGCTTTTCTGAGCAAGCAGCCATGTTTATGTCTTAAGCCAGAAGGGGGTAAACTTCCAGAGCATATAATTATAAAATCAACAGATTTGCAGAATGGTGCTCAAAAAGATGTATTAATCCAATGGATTCATTTATTCAGGCAGTAGCCGATTTCCTCTGTCACCTGTATGATGCCTATAGCCTCAAGCCTAACTATTGCTGTATACAAGTCGGCTTTAATGTCAGTTATCCCTTGCTTGGCTAATAGGGGAAGTGATAAAGTAAGTACATTAAATACTTTAATTAGGGGCAATCTAAGACCAAGGAATCCCCCTGTGGTTCCGTCTTGGAGTTTATCACTAGTACTTCAGGTATTAGCAGATAAGCCATTTGAACCACTAAGTTCCATTTCTATGAAAATGTTGACACTTAACACTGTATCTTTAATTGCTGCGGCCTAGGCGGAGAAGCAAAATTTATGCCTTATCAGCCGAGGCAGACCGTTATGTGGTTACAGGGGAAGGCCTTAGGCTTCTACCTAGGATAAATTTCATGGCTAAAAATCAGTCTGAAATATCTAGGTCAACCCATATTTTTACCAGCTTTGACTGGATATGATCCTAATTCAAAAGCATGGTGTCCAGTCCGTGCATTAAACCGGTACAAACAACGTACACAGGAATGGCGGATGGATCCTACAGCGTTATGGTTGTCGTATATTGAACTTCATGGTAGAGCTTCCAAGGATGCCATTTCCAGGTGGATTGTAGAATGTATTCAGTTTTGTTAAATCCGCCACAGGTAAACAAGTTGACTTTGCCAAGGCTCACAGTGTTCGCACCGTAGTGGCTTCCACTGCCCTGTTTAATGGGGTCCCTGTGGACGACATTATGTCGGTAGCCCAGTGGCACTGTGAGTCGAGTTTTACCGACCATTACCTCCGTGACACCCCGAATCCTCTTTGGCTTATCGATTTTGAAAAAATAATTTAGGGGTACAATTTTTGGTGAGGTCTCATTTTTATATACATAGCAATTTATCAATGGAAACAACCACCTGTCAGATCTGCATCAGTCTTCACTAATGGGGAGATGATGACAGCAACAAGAAATTCACAAGATCAGTCTTGTTCATGTGTTGTTCATTGATGATTGTATTTGTCACATAAACCCTTCGTTCTAATATGTTGATGGTACGTGTTTTTATGTGGTTCATTCTTGAGAATATACGAAAATGGAGCCTTCGTCTTATGTCCTATAGTACATACCACTTGTACGTTGAGAGCGTATGGGACATTGAGGTCATTCTGTCTCCCTCCCAAGAAAACTGGGGTGGGGGTTGGGGGGGGGGGGGTAGTGCATATGACATATGGTCTTCTCAAAGCCATCGGTTGTGTTATCCGATGTTCAATTCATTCCCTGGTTGTGTTCTCACACAATTTTAGAAGCTTAGTGCCTTAAACGCAGAAAAGCGCAAAGGGAATAGCTGGTCTTTTGACCTCGCCTCCCTCCCGCCTAATTCACTGATGAATTCTGGCAATATCAAAGAGTGTTAGGGTGGTAAGTATACTCTTGAAGTGAAGTAAACGAAATCACAGATTTCCTTTTTCACGAGAAAGTTGAAACTTACCTCCCTAACACGGACCCGGCCTCTCCACCCCACAGATGCTCGGTCTTCAGCTTTTCTTAAGTTGCATGTGTGTCAGCCAATAAATTAGTCAGGAAGTACTAGGCTGCGCATGCGCGAGGTTGGGGCTGGCATCCACCGGACTATCATCTGACTACCTGGCCAATAGGGCCACCTAGCTTTTTTAATCTGAGTGTTTATTGAGTGAAAGTCGACATTTGGGAATATCAAAGCGTGTTAGGGAGGTAAGTATCGACTCTCTCGTGAAAAAATAAATCGATAATTTCGTTTATTGTCCATTTACAAGCCAGGAAAAAATCATGTCTGAAAATTCACCACTGGAATGACTGGCTCGATAATAAATATACTCTCTTGGCCTGCAAATAAACATTCACTAGAAAGAATTATGATTTTCTTGACAGATCATGACCATTACGGGGTTAACACTGTAGGTATATAGACATTCAGAATAGTTGATGCTTTACAGGTTTTACATTGTATATCACAACAAAGCTGCCAAATCCTTCTTACACGCCTGAAATCTCCGCTCGTACATCCATCATCGACTTTACAGTGACTATGAAGGGACTTGAAGATCAGCTACTGGGAAGAGTTATCCTGACAGAGAAAGCGGTACGTCATCATTTCCTAATAATACTCTATGTGGAGCCATGAACTCGGTATACCCCCTAAAATATCCATTTGTCCGTAACCCGTTAACACTAAAATTTGTTCCAAAAGATTTCTATTTTCTCACAGAAAATGTCCATTTGAAGACCAAGAGATTAGTTTTCAAAATTTACCAATGGAATGACTGACTCAGTTATCAAGCCTGTCATTCCATTGCAAAATTTTCAAAAATAGTATTCTCTTGCTCTACAAATGGACATTTCTCGAGACCGCTGAAGAAGCCATTTTTGGTCAGCTTATGTCTTAAAGCGGTAAAGCGAAACTATCTACAATGTTAAAAAAAATACTATTTTTTATCATTCATAATGCAGGAAATGTGTCTTCTTAGAACATCTAATTATCATATTTCTTCAAGGATGGATATTGTGTTTATGGATGAACATTGAGTATATATGCTGCTTAATCTTTTAGTAGTCAGGACTGGGCAAGAGAATGGATGAATCAAGTTTTATCTATGCCATGCCCATCTCTAACTAAGCTCCACCCATGCTTTACCCATATTGGGATCGATCGATCCTTGAACTCCCTGAATGTCAATTTCCAGAAAACTATACAGGTAAGCTGTTGAATATTTTAAAACTAATTTGACTGGGTGCTAGACAGCAATAGCACCCAGTCAAATTAGTTTCAAAATATTCAACAGTATGTTTATTAAATAATAGACATACAATTCGTACAACAACCCTTAGTCTGTCATCAATTAAGCGTTCATGATGAACTTAGCTACATCATTAGCTACATCATTCATGACATAATTGATTATGACGTCAGCCTAGACGTCACGTAGTTGATTATGACATCATATGATAGACTGAGAAACTGGAATCATCAATTGAGAGTTTTTCATAGTGAATGTTAATTTACGAGGTAAAAGCACCTTTTTGAAAATTTACCACTGGAAAGACTGGCTCACTTATCATTTTTTTTTTTTTAATAGTCCTCTTTTATCCCACAAATAGACATTTCTCAAGGCCACTGCCGCCACTGTTTTTGGTTGGCATGACTTTAAAGGGATTTGACATTGGGTATGCCTTTTTAACTTAAAAAAATGGTGTTTTGATCACCAAGTAGCAGATGACTTCTGGAATAGGTTTGACTATAGTTAGTTTGTGTTCTTGTAGGAGTTGGAGAGTGAGCGAGTAAAGCTGATGGAGGATGTGACGGCCAATAAGCGCAAGATGAAGGAATTAGAGGACAATCTTCTATACAGACTCACCAGCACACAGGTATGATTGATCATTACAGGGCTGTGATTGGTGGCTATTTAGAGAGATAATACATGCGTACGCACGCAGGTATGCATGTCCAGCACAGATCCAAAGGGAAGATTTTTTTTCTGAACAACACATAGAAATACTTAGCTTTCATAAACTACCTCCTATACATTATCATACAGTGCAATAATCTTCAAAATGTCTTCTTAGTGGTTCTCATAGGCATCCTCTCTGTGTGGACATATACCCCCAAAATGCAGCTCTGGACCACCAGAGATATATGGGGAGTCACTTCAGGTAACAAACACTTCATTCCTGGGTCTGAGCTTTTAATCAAGCATACTTTCATTATCCTACTGCCATCACTTCAATTGACATCACAATCAAACATCACAATAGGTAGGCAACGGATGAAGATAGATGAACAGATGGACATAGGTGATTGCAGTATATCCCTTCTTTTTTTCAAAACGTGTGCAGATAATAATGTTGAGTCCATGGAACCCTCAAAATTTTGTTTTGATGTTGAACAATGTACCATTTGACAACAAAGAATGGTATCTCCTCGTTTACAGTTAGTATGACATTCGGATTATTGTCAAACATGGGGAATCAGTTTGACACATGTCCAATAAATATGTGTTTGTGATCAAGTATCTTCAGACTCATGATTGAATGTTACTTGGTCATTCTCAGTAAATGTTTAAACACTATAGCTGCGACATAGACAGCTTTGCCAAAGTTGTCAAATACTTTAACCGAACAACCCATCCAACCGATCGACTGTCCGCCCGACTGACAGCTATACCAACTTATACTAGTTGCAACAACTACGATCATCATATGTTGGGCATTTATTTAGATATGCATGAGAAATGTACATCAGTTATATCACAATCATGTTCTATTTTAGGGTTCATTGGTGGATGACGAAGACCTGATTAATGTCCTAAATATTACCAAGGCAACAGCTGTCGATGTTGGTCAGAAACTTGTTATAGCCGCTGACACACAGCAGAAAATAACCATTGCTCGTGAGGAGTTTCGGCCAGTGGCCACCAGGGGGAGCATCTTGTATTTTCTGATTACCGAGATGAGTCTTGTGAATGTGATGTACCAAACGTCTCTGAGACAATTCCTTGGTCTGTTTGATCATTCCATGGCTAAGTAAGTTGCCCATGCTTATTCAAAGAAATGGTCCATTAAGAGACCATCTGTACTTCGGAGGCTAATAGATGGTGGTAGATTAGCCTTTTAATGGTCAAGATTGGTCAAGAATACTCAGATTTTGTCTGGTGAATGTCTATGTAAAGGCCAAGAGAAGACTTAGAAAAGGTACCACTGGAATGACTGGCGCAGTTATAAATCCAGTCATAACAGTGTTAAATTTTACGAAAAATAAGTGTAAATGGACCTTCCTCATGACCACTCCAGATGTTGGTCAGATGCTTGACCATTTATGATTAAAGCGTTAAGACAAATGGTTTGTACCAAAAGTTCATAAATCTGTTACCATCTCATTTGACATTTACTTAGAAACCATCTATTTCTATGCTGTGTGCAATAAAGGTGTGACCAAACTATTATACTCCGCTTGTGATCCGGCCGGCGGAGTTAGAAATTGTTTGCTCTGGCTTATATATGTGTCGTCGAATTAATCCCCTTACAATATATTCTTTTTCTCTTTATGACATAAAATTAAACAGAAAACAGAATTGAGGACACATTTTGGATCATGGATAGAATTTAAAAATCTGAAATTTAAGTAGCCTGTGGATTTAGAACATGCAAATAAAATGGTAAATTGATTGTTCTTTTCAATTAAATTCCTCTTCCTATTACATTTAACCCATTAACACTGAAGCTGCAGTGGTCTTGAGAAATGGCCATTTTCAGACCAAGAGAAGACTGTTCTTGAAAATTAGCCTCTGGCGCGATTGGTTCGATAACAGAGCCAGTCATTACAGTGATAAATTTTGTAAAATATTATATCTTGATCTGCAAATGGACATTTTCTACCAGAAAATTAAAATCGCACAAATTTGATATTTAACCCTTTAACCCTTGAATTTGTTCAAGAAAATCTCAATTTTCTCATAGAAAATGTCCATTTGCAGACGAAGAGAAGCTATTTTTGAAAATTTACCACTGGAATGACTGGCTCGGTTATCGTGCCAGTCATTCCAGTGGTAAATTTTCAAAAATAGTCTTCTCTTCGTCTGCAAATGGACATTTCTCAAGCCCACTGCAGAAGCCGTTATGGGCTGTTATGAGTGTTAAAGGGTTAAAGATTAATTCTCTATACTTCCCACACTTGTTACAGATCCCTCAAATCCCCGATCACCCAGAAGAGGATAATGAACATCATAGAGTACATGACCTATGAGGTTTTCAAGTACGCTGTCCGCGGTCTCTACGAGTGTGATAAAATGACCTTTACCTTATACGTGGCATTGAAGATTGACATTCAGGCGGGAAAGATTAAACGTGAAGAGTTTATGACCTTCATTAAAGGTATACTATTCAGAGCAGTTCATATATCTTCTATATGTTATAAACTTAATGGAGGGATCTAATCTGTCACTCAAGTATCTGACATCATAATGGACCTTTCCAGTTTTAGCTATGCCCCACCCATCACTTGCTAAGCTCCACCCACACCACACTCGTGTTAGGATCAATCGATCCCTGAACTATCTGACTCAATTTCCAGAAAACTATACAGGTAAAGCTATTGAATATTTTGGAACTAATTTTACTGGGCGCTGTTGCTGCCTATGGCAGCAACAGCGTCCAGTCAAATTAGTTTCAAAATAGTCAGCAGCATGCTTATTAAATAATAGACACATACAATTCATACAATGTGTCTGACTATTAAGAGTTAAAGACGGGCCAAATAGAATCATTTATGATGTAATGATTATGACATCATCCTACACGCTACTTAGTTGATTATGATGTCAGATTGATAAATAGGTAAACTGGAAAGTTTAATTATATATGTCACTTGTTATGTGTCGTCACAATGAAATTGGCTAGGTCTGTCACGAAATGGGCAATGGTCCATCATGACAGTGTCTGAATTGTGTGTTTAGCTGAATTTACAATATAATAAACATTCTGTTGAGTAGTTTGAAGCTTATTCGCCTTTCCAGATGATGTCATAATTAACTAAGTGACATGTAAGATGACATTTATAATCATTACATCTTAAATGATTCTATTTGGCCCGTCTTTAACTCTTAACAGTCCGACACACTGTATGAATTGTATGTCTACTTTTTAATAAACATGCTGTTGAATATAAATTAGTTCCAATATATATTCAATAGCTTACCTGTATAGTTTTCGGGAAATTGATAGTCAGCGAGTTTGGAGATCGATCGATCCAAGCACGAGCGAGGTGTGGGTTGAGCTTAGATAGAGATGGGTGGGGTATAGCTAACAATGGAAAGGCCCATTTGACTGGAAGCTGTTGTTAGCCACTAGTCTAATTATTATCAAAATATTCAATAGCTTAGCAGTGTAGTTACCGTAAAAATTGGGATTCTGGAAATTCAGCTTTCAAAGTGTTGAAATCAATTCAAATATGGGTAAAAAGTGGACGGGGCTTAGTTAGGAATTGACGTGGCATAGCTAGAAATGGAGCCCCCAATTCTGTTGTTCATATCTCCTATCATTGCCAATGTGTTCTGTGATAAGACTGTCCATCCATCCCCCAATGCCTTAGCGTCTGAATGATAACTCCACTAAGCTTGTTTGGATTGGTTTAACCCTTGAATTTGTTTTAAAAAATTTAATTTTCCCATTAAAAATGTACATTTGCAAAGCATGAGAAGACAATTTTTAGACCCCGTCAAAAAATTTGGCGTAATGGCGCCATCCATCCGGCGGGCCGGCATGCGGGCGGCCCGGCATGCGGGCGGCCCGGCAGAGTGGTTTCCGGATGGCCATCTTGAAAATTGGTTTCCAGATGATAACTCCATTACCATTCATCGGATCGCTTTGAAACTTCATAGGTTGGTTGGACTAGGTCTGGATAAGAAACCTATCAAAATTGACGATGATTTGAACTCCCAAGATGGCCGCCAGATATGGGCTGCCATTTTGAAAATTGGTTTCTGGATGATAACTCCATTACTGTTTATCGGATCGCTTTGAAACTTATAGAGTGGTTGGACTAGGTCTGGGGAAGAAACCTATCGAAATCGACAATAATCCGAAATCCAAGATGGGCGCTCGACAATGATCCAAAATCCAAGATGTCCGCCAGCCACCAGTGGCCATCTTGAAAATTGGTTTCCGGATGATAACTCTGTTACCGTTTATCGGATCGCTTTGAAACTTCATAGGGTGGTTGGACTAGATCTGGAGAAGAAACCTATCAAAATGCGGGTGGCGGCAGAGTGGTTTCCGGATGGCCATCTTGAAAATTGGTTTCCAGATGATAACTCCATTACCATTCATCGGATCGCTTTCAAACTTCATAGGTTGGTTGGACTAGGTCTCGATAAGAAACCTATCAATATTGACGATGATCTGAACTCCAAGATGGCCGCCAGCTACAGCCTGCCATTTTGAAAGTTGGTTTCTGGATGATATCTCCGTTACCATTTATCGGAACACTTCATAGGGTCGTTGGAATGTGTCTGGTGATGAAAGTTATTGAAATTTACAATAATCCGAAAACCAATATGGCCGTCAGTCAGCGGCGGCTATCTTGAAAATTGGTTTCCAGACAAAACCTTCTTGACCATTTAACCAATCACTTTGACACTTCATAAGTATAACTGGTCTGGGTCTGAGGAAGAAATAAATATTTTCTGATAGCTCTCATTCATTGGTTTGTCATCATTGCGGGGTGTTATGCGCCATTTGCTGAGCTCTTGTTGAAAATTTACGACTGGAGTGACTGGCTCATTTATTGAGCCAGTCGTTCCAGTGGTAAATTAAAAAAAATATTCTTCTTTTCGTCTGCAAATGGACATTTCTCAAGACCACTGCTGAAGCTGATTTTGGCTGATATGGGTGTTAAAGGGTTAAATCCATTGCTTTGATCTGCGGATGAACTCTGATACAAATGATTTGAATTCCAATATGGCATGTCATATCTTGAAAATAAGTTTGAATATTTTGAATGAAACTTATAGGCGCATTAGAGGCAAAGTAATGGCATAGACCTGGTAAAATACCCTAATGATCTGAAATCAAATATGGCTGCCGGTTATCTTAGAAATGGTTTCTTGGTTGATAATCTGTAAGTGTGGGTGTAGGTCATCAGTTTGAGCTTGCATTTTCCCCATGATTCCTTGCGGAGTATTCTCAATTGACCTTTCCAAGTTTATCCATCAATCATCTGACGTCTGACTAAGTGACGTGTATGCCGATGTCATAATCATGATGTCATGAGTGATTTGTCTTTAACGCATAATAGTCCGACACATTGTGCAAATTGTATGTCTTTGCTATTTAATAAACATGCTGTTGCATATTTTGAAACTAATTTGACTGGGTGCTGTGGCAACAACAGCACCCAGTCAAATTAGTTTCAAAATATTCGACAGCTTACATGTATAGTTTTCTGGAAATTGATAGTCAGGTAGTTCTGAGATCGATTGATCCCATCACATCAGAGATCGATCGATCCCATCACAGACATGGTGTGGGTGGAGCTTAGATTGAGATGGGCGGGGCATAGCTAAAAGTGGAAAGGTTCACTTCCTGTTGAATTTGGATATATACTTACTTTCTAATCCTTTAATGCAGTAGCTGGACAAAATAGCTCGAGTCTTGAGGAATGGCCATTTGAAGGCAATTTTTAGCCCACCTGGTCTGAAACATGTTAGTACAATTTTGAACATGATGAAAGAAATGTTCTGTTAGAATGACATCATAATGGATGACGTCATGAATGATGTCGATAAGTACGTCATGAACACGTATTTGAAGACGGTCTATGCATTGTTGTACAAATTGTATGCCTTTACTATTTAATAAATATTCTGTTGAATATTTTGAAACTAATTTGACTGAGTCAAATTAGTTACAAAATATTCAACAGCTTTCCTGGATAGTTTTCAGGAAATTTATAGGTAGGGCATTCGGGGATCGATCAATCCCAACACGGCGAGGTGTGGATGGAGCATAGCTAGTGATGGGCGGGGCATAGCTAAAAATGGAAAGGTTCATTGGAAGCCATTGTTGCCTAAGAAACGATGTTTTCCAACACTATTATGTTAAAAATATTCAACAGTACATTTTTTGTTGTTTTGGAAGCATTTTAAATTACATCTGAGCTGTACTGTATCGCCTTTTTCGATTTAACAAACTATCGACGACGATGACAGTCGAAATCTTTAATTCCATGAACTATTTCTCTTTTTTTAGGTGGTGCATCTCTAGATATGAATGTGGTGGCACCTAAACCACACAAGTGGATCATTGATCTGACCTGGTTGAACCTGGTGGAGCTGAACACGCTTCATCATTTCTCAGGACTTCTGGAGCAGGTGATAAGCTTAGCAAATTATCTCCCTTAGAAGATAATTCACGGTTCCCATTTTATCTAGCGTCGGCTCACTGATTATTTGTATGCATGCAAATTGATCAATGTTCATTAACCATTTAATGCTCAAACCAGTCAAAAACGGCAGTGGTCTTAGGAAATGTCCATTTGCAGACCAAGAGAAGACTATTTTTGAAAATTTACCACTGGAATGACTGGCTCAATAATAGAGCCAGTCGTTCCAGTGATAAAATTTTTAAATAATCGTCTCTTTTTCGGCAAATGAACAAATGGACAGTTTTAATTTTCTTGAACAAATTTGAGTATCAAAGGGTTAAGAGTGCTTGATCTTAGCAAATTCACTTGAAAATGCTTAAATTTTGCATCCAAACTTTTATTACCAGTACACTAAACTTTCAATATGTTCATTTGCTTTATTTTAATTTACCGCTGAATTGAGTAGCTCAGTAACAACCCATTTAAGTCGTAAATTTAATTTAAGTCTTCTTGTCTTGTAAATAAGCCATATTTTAACCCTTTAACACTCGTATCAGCCAAACACGGCTTCTGCAGTGATCTTGAGAAATGTCCATTTGCAGACCAAGAGAAGGCTATTTTTTTTTAATTTACCACGAATGACTGGCTCGATAACCGAGCCAGTCATTCCATTGGTAAATTAAAAAAAATAGTCTTCTCTTGGTCTGCAAATGGACATGTTATATGAGAAATTTGAAAATATTTTAAGCAAATTCAGGTGTTAAAGGGTTAAGACCACTGGTGAAGCCATGTTTCACAGCCATTGAAAAGTTACTTTGTCCTGCAGGTGAACCGTAATGAGAAACTATGGAGACTGTGGTTTGACAAGGAGGCTCCAGAGGAAGCAGATATTCCAGATGGGTACCAGAATTCGCTGGACATCTTCCGTCGCTTGCTTCTGGTCCGAAGTTGGTGTCCGGACAGAACTCTACCAATGGCGCGTAAATATATCGCAGATACGCTCGGGGAGAAGTACGCTGAGGGTGTCATTCTGGACATGGAAAAGATGTGGGAAGAGAGTGACTGTCGTACGCCCATGGTGTGTTTGTTATCTATGGGTGCTGATCCGAGTAACAATATTGAGGCATTGGCAAAAAAACACAAACACGGTACTGCAGTGTGCATGTGTATGCGCATGTGCGCATGCATACATGGGTTGGTGTGTGGGAGTGGGTGGGTTCCGGGATATGTGTACATGTTTAAATTTATTTCTCGTGATATCAAATATATTTGATATTGAGTATTTTGAAATTAATTTAATTGGAAGCAGTTGATACAGTATTCTACAGTTTTAAAATGTGATTTCCTTCAGATTGACCTACTGGGATTTGTGGATGCAGTACATATGAACATAATATGCTGTGTCAATTTCCTTCGACACAATACTGCTGGAGCAAAAAGAATCTTCATGCTAAATTGACTCATTTCATGGGGGGTGGGGGGGGAGATGGGGGCCATATATTTCAACAATCTCTGATTGTCATTCATCTTAAAGCCTTGAGTAAATTACCAGCTTTAAAACAAAATGTATAATATCTTCTCAGAGCTGCGTGCCATCTCTATGGGTCAGGGACAGGAGGTTCACGCCCGGCGCCTCATCGCACAGGGTGTCCAGCAAGGAGGCTGGTTACTTCTGCAGAACTGCCATCTAAGCTTGGACTATGTTAGTGAAGCTATGGATACTATAATTGAGACGGAAAATATTCATGATGAGTTCAGACTGTGGGTCACAACAGAGATGCATAACAAGTTCCCTATTAGCTTTCTACAGGTAATCATAATAATAATAATAATAATAATTAATAATAATAATAATTAACAAGAGAAACTCAGCTGGAGGCTGACATACAACATAAGAACATCCCCAACATGAGTGTTTCGGGAGGTACATATGGACGGATATACCTATGAATGGATGGGATTAGGCTAATCTTTGAGTATTGAACACTCATCTTGTCACGTTTCAAATGATTCTCTCTGAAATTGTAGGAGTTTCATTGAAAAAATATTTTGGGATGTATGTACATATGATGATGGATGGGATGGACCGATAAATTTGGTATATTAGTCTCATCTTTGGGTGGTGTACAATCGTCCTATCCGTTTTCAATCAATTCTCTCAAGCTGTAGGAGGAGATGCAGCGACAAGATTTTCAGGATTTACAGACGTAGATGTGGATGGACTGCTGAAAATAATTTTAAGATTAGGCACATCTTTCGGTGGAGTGCACACATTGTGTTAAGTTTCAAACAATTCTCTCTTAAACTGTAGGCGTTGCAGCCACAAGATTTTCGTACAGACGGATGTACGGACAGGGCAAAAACATTATACACCCCCCCCCCCCTGCACGTAGTACCGTTATAATAATCATTGATAATGACGATGATGAGGTGGTAGTGGTGGCTTCAGTTTAATATTATTTCTTACCAAACAAGTGCAACATGCTATAGTTGCGACTTAGGGAGCTTTGTCCGAAATGTAAAAAAATTTGGTAGGCTGACATATTTACCAACAAATTTACCTTTCCAGCTTTTGCTAAGCCCTGCCCACCTCTAGCTAAGCTCCACCCACATGTCGCTTGAGTTGGGATCGCTCGATCCCTGAACTCCCTGACTATCAAATTCCGGAAAGCTATACAGATAAGCTGTTAAATAATTTGAAACTAATTTGACTGGGTGCTGTTGGTAGTTAGTTTCAAAATATTCAACAGAATATTTATTAAATAGTAAAGACATACAATTCGTACAACAATTCATAGTCCTTCTTCAATTATGCGTTCTTGATGTACTTATCTATGTCATTCATGATGTCATAATGACATCATTGATTATGATGTCATTTTACACATCGCATAGTTAGTTGATTATGACATCATATGTCATAAATTGTCCGTAAATTGTCCGAAAAATTCCAGTCCGCATATCGAGAGAACCACGGTACGGAAACTGCCTTGTTACGGGTCCAAAATGATATTCTGAGATCATTAGATAATCATAACGCAGTTTTTCTCGTATTATTAGATCTCTCAGCCGCGTTCGATACAATCGACCACGAGATACTATGTGAACGACTGAGGAATAACATCGGCATCAGCGGTACAGCCTTAGCCTGGATAAAATCATATCTTACGGACAGACATCAATCAGTGTGCATTGACAAATCATTAAGTTCCAGCATTCGGCTAAAGTATGGTGTCCCTCAAGGATCGGTCCTCGGTCCCAGATTCTTTACTGTTTACTCTGCTCCTATAGCAGATATAGTGCGGCGACATAACCTTCAGGTGCATATGTACGCAGATGACACGCAGCTTTATCTAACATTTAAGCCTAACATACCTTGTCAGGAAACATCAGCTCTACAACAGGTCCGAACATGCGTCGCCGATATTAGCCGGTGGATGACCAAGAACAAGCTAAAACTCAATCCAGACAAGACTGAGTTCCTTATCATAGCGACAAATCAACAACGCAGCAAAATCGGCACTACGGAAGTTCAGTTAGTTGACAGCGTGATCCCGGCAACTACATCCGCTAGGAACTTGGGCGTGTATCTAGACCAGGCTATGAATATGGATGCACATGTAAGCTCTGTGTGCAAATCTGCGACTTACCATTTGCGTAACATTAATTGCATCAGAAATGTGCTGACATATCAGACCACAGAGACACTTGTTCACGCGTTTATCACATCACGATTGGACAATGGAAACAGTCTCTTATATGGCATCACCGAAAAATCCCTTGATAAACTGCAATATGTGCAAAATGCTGCGGCTCGTCTGGTAGTCAAGGTCGAAAAGCGTCATCACATAACACCAATTTTGAAAGATCTTCATTGGCTCCCCATCCGGAAACGGATTGAGTTCAAGATTCTGCTCTTGACTTGGAAATGTCTAAACAACAACGCTCCCGACTATTTGCAGGAACTTCTCTTGACATATGATCCATGTCGCAGACTTCGTTCTGTGGATAAGCTATTGCTCCAAATTCCGCGATCGAATTTACGCTCCTGTGGGGACAGAGCCTTCAGTGTTGTGGCTCCGAGACTATGGAACCAGCTACCTGTCCACATCAAATCCATCCAATCAATTAATGATTTCAAACAAAAATTAAAAACACATCTCTTCACAAGCGCCTTTGAAAATTGACATTGACACATGGCGCTTTACAAATGCTGTATTATTATTATTATTATGATGGATGGATAAAGTGGAATGGCTATTGACTGGTTGTGACTCACAACTACAGATCATTGTGACTGTCAAATGCGAAATCAATGTATGGTAAAAAATACACCTTTTCTGAATGTGAATATGATTCTTGAAAATCATGAAATCAGTTAAAAGAAGGTGAAATGATTTTTGAGGCCGAGTGGGACAACAAATAAACAGTTAGTAATATGAGTTCATGGACTTATCCCCTTAACCTTTTAAGCCTTGAATCTGTTCAAGAAATTATTTTTTTTTTTCAAAGAAAATGTCAATTTGCAGACCAAGAGAAGACTGTTTTTGAAAGTTTAGTATTGGAATGACTGGCTCGGTTATTGAGCTAGTCATTCCAGTGGTAAATTTAAAAAAATAGTCTTCTCTTGGTCTGCAAATAGACATTTCTCAAGACCACTGTCAAAGCCGTTAACACATCCAGACAAGAGATGACAAATACTTTACAATGTAAGAAATAGTCTGTTGAATATTTTAAAACTAATTTGACTTAAACCTGTATTCAGCAATTTCACTTCAAGAGTATACTTACCTCCCTAATACTTTTGATATTGCTAAATATTGGCTTTCACTCAATAAACACTCAGATTTAAAACAGTTAGGTGCCCCTACTGGGCAGGGAGTCAGAGCGTAGTCCGGCGGATGCCAGCCCCACCACCGCGCATGCGCAGACTAGCACTTCCTCTTTGCTAGATTATTGGCAAAGAGAACACACATGTTTTTCAGTCATAAGCTTTTCTTGCTCATTAACGTTGTTATTGGTGTTATTTTGGAAGTGATAAGACCTGATTTGGATGGCGGGAGGATACACTTCGCCACCGGAGGACGTTGGACCTTTAAATCAGGTGACTTCTAGTAAAATTAGCGAGTTTTCTTCCCGGTGTATTGTGTTTCCGGGACTCGCGTTTACCGTGATAAGCGCCTTAGTTAGTTGGTTTAGGTCAACTCGGTGCTACCTAGGACTAATTTCTCTTTCTGTTTCTGTCCACAGGTCTGTATGACGCTAGGTTGTGAAGTCACAGTACCAGAGAATTAGTATTCTCTCCACCATGGTTCCATTTCCTACTAACACTGTCAGGTTATCTAACCAAATGAAAAATTATGCCCAGTGAGTTGGAGGCCTGGTATAAAGGTCTTCTCACTTTGCCCTCTTGTTCCAATTCCTTCCCCATGAGGTGGAGAGAGTTAAGAGGCGTGCAGATGGTGGAGTTTCCGGTTCGTCACGTTGGATGGTTTGTCTATACAAAGTGTCAGGTATCTAGTCATTGATAATGTGGTGATGTTAATTATTGTAAACAATCAAAGGGAGATAATTAACATTTTTGCCAGTAAAGAGTTATCTATATGTATCTGATGGTTGTGTAGTCAACTTATCCATTCAGCATACAATTCGTCTTTGCACTTGGATGTTTTGTTGGGATCGAATTTTTCCTGTCACGGGATTAATGACGTCATAATCAGCTGGCTATGTATTTATTAGCAATTCAAGCGCTAGGCTGGTTTTTGATGTATATTGATCTTTATGATCGTTTTTCCTTCTCCTTGAGTTGGATTGAGTTTCTAAGCTTAACTAGTTGCTCATACTCCTTGTCCTTTGCCCTGTTTCAGGGACCGGGTTGCGCGTCCTGTGGACGTTTTATGCATGTGAAGTTCTGGCCGCATCTGTGTTATCGATGTAGCCCTTGTGGTCCATTGATTAATTGTGACATATGTAAGCACTGGGGGGGCGTGTTAATGTCCGAATTCTTGTGCTGCTTACAGGCGACGGACAAGGTGGTAGTGGTGGAGAAGAAGAAGAAGCGGAAACGAGAGGTTGTAAGTGAGAAGGGTAAGGGGAAGGTCTCGTCCGCGGTGGATATGGAGACCTTCCGGACCGAGATGTTGGGAGAGATGAGGAGGACAATAAAAGATTTGGTTCCAGGGTTGCTTCGTGGCATGCTTCCTGGACCAGATCCTTTATTGTCCTCATCATCGGCTTCGGAGCAGGTAATCCCCGCCTCTGGATCGATTTTCCTTAGTCCGCTTCCGTTGTCCGACGATTCAGAGGTGGCCCCATTAGAGGGGGCGTTCCACGGCCCTGGCAGCAGGCTTATTGCCGCGCCGATAGGGGACCGTGGACGGTTGTCGCTGGAACCCGCTGGCTGCTTATCAGTCCAGGGGTATCCGCACGCCGCGGTGGCCAGTACCTCCTATGGCACCGTTCCTGGTCAGCCCGGGTTAGCTCTCTTTGCTGACCCGGGGTCTAATCTTTCTGACCAGGGTGATGAGGATTACCTGCTAGGGTCGCCGTCTGACGACGTGGACATGGATGAAGACGTTTGTGCACCCCTCGCGGGGAATACAGGCGCTTTTTTCCTCGGTATTACTCACCCTGGAGTAAGGTCCGCGGTTCAGGTGGTGGCCCAGGGCGCTGCTGATGGCCAGCGGTACCGCATACCTCGGCTTGCCGAGAGTGTAGCTGGTGCTGGCCGGGCCCGTGGTAGAGCTATATATACCCCGCGCTCTACCGCGGTGCCTGCTCCTGGTCAAACCAGTGATATTCTCATGCCGGTGCTGACAGGCCCGCATGTTTTCCCTGGCTTGCCAGGTGTGTCAGCGTACCCGCCGTCAAGTACTGCTTGCGCTCAGGAGGAAGACGAAGGACCCCGTCTTGTAGAGCGCTCGCAGTTAGCCACGGAGGAGGATTGGTATGACGCTTGCCAGTGGTTGGTGAGCGTTAGGCCTGATCTGCCCGTGGAGCAGTCGGCTAGCCACCGTGTTCACACGCCGTGGTTAGCTGGGAATCCAACTGCTAACGCTATGCCTTCTCTGCCGCTGGCGGAGCATGTCGTTGACATGTTCAAGGCGGCGGAGGCGTCCATTAACACGAGTGGACGTCTCGCGAAGGCCCCTCGCGAGGTGGCCAAGCGTTGTCGCATCGTGCCCCTGGACTACCAGCGGTACGGTGTGGTACCCAAGCCCAGCGTGGATGACCGCGCGGCTTTGGGTGAGGATACGCGGCCAGGATCCCGTTCTGACGCGGGGGTCTTGTGCGCGAACGCGTTGCGTTCGGCGAATACCGCGTTGCGTGATGCGGAGGAGAGTGGGCGGGCTTCGATTGCCGCTCTGTCCCACGTCTCCCAGCTGTTACAGGGGGTAGTAACGGCATCCGCATCGCGCCAGCCAGGCCCGCTCGCGGTCCAGCGTACCATCCAGGATGGTATTAACCTGGCGCTGGACTGTATGACGCGGGCGGTGACCAGGAGTGTCAGGGCAAGACGCACATTTGCCCTGGACAATTTGTGCCCGTCTCAGGACCTGTATAATAGGCTACTCCGTACGCCTATGACGGGTCCTGGTCTTTTTGGAGGTGAGGGATGTCGCCACCTCCAGGAGACGGTCACCCTGGTGAATAACCAGAGGGCGCTGCGCGAACAGTTTGAGGTACTGCGTCGTGCTAACGTTCGCGCCGCGGCCCCTGCGTATCGTCCCCGGCAGGCTCGAGGTGGTGCTGGCCAAGTCAGAGGCCAGCCGCCGTCGCAGCGCCGGCCTCGGCCGCGTGCGATTCGGCCAGCAGTGAGGGGGGCGCAGGCTCCTCAGCCGCCGTCAGCCAGGCAGCCGCCCGTGCACCGAGGTGCGCGCGGGGCGGGGCGGGTCGCGCGAGGATCTGGGCGTGGTTATCGTTCCTGACAGGGCGCTTACCGCGGTAAGGACCACGCCGGTGTGTATGGCGACGGAGACAGTGCCGCTCTTGCATGCCTTGTGTCCACCGCGGTCCCTAGGTGGACCGGTGGGAGGCCGGCTTGCCGACCACATGCAAGAGTGGGAACGGTTAACTCAGGACCGTTTAGTCTTGCGATGGCTTTCCGTGGGGTATCATCCAGAGTGGATGACAGGCCCGCCGTCGCGACTGTCTCTGGTGCCAATCTGGACTCCCGTTCCGAGAGATCCAGATCAAAGGTTGTGTATCGAGGAGGAGATAAATTCCCTCGTACAAAAAGGAGCTATTCAGCCGGCACAGAGGTGTCCGGGCTTCTATTCAACCCTGTTCTTGGTAACAAAACGCACCGGTGGGTGGAGACCGATTCTCAACCTCAAGCCATTGAACAAGTTCATCGAGACGCCCAGTTTCAAGATGGAAACGGTGCGCTCGGTGTTGGCGGGGTTGGAGAGGGGGATGTGGACGGCGTCGATAGATTTGAAGGACGCTTATTTCCACATCCCCATCCACAGGAGTTTCTGTCGCTTCCTGAGATTTGCATTCCAGGGCAGACAGTGGGAATTCAGGGTGTTGCCCTTCGGAATTTCCACGGCTCCTCGGGTTTTCACCCGTGTGGTTCTTGCGATCACAGCATACCTCCGCAGGAGAAGCATAGCAGTCCACACGTACATAGACGACTGGCTGTTGAAAGCGCACACCCGGGAAACTTTGTCCGCCAATCTGGAGATTGTTTTGAAAATTCTCACAGACTTGGGCTGGATGATCAATTTCCCAAAATCAGAGCTGACTCCATCCCAGAAGTTTGTTTACCTGGGGATGTTCTTCGATCTGGAGACAGGATATGTTTATCCTACTCAGGAGAGGGTTCAAATACTCATCTCGTTGATTCAGTCAGTGTGCGACAGTCGTCATGTCCTGGCACGGGTTTACTTGAGAATGCTGGGGTTGATGGTTTCGTTGGAACCAGTCATTCCTCAGGCCGCCTTACGCAGGCGGCCGATCCAGTTGTTTCTCATGACACAATGGACCCAGAGTACAGGTTCGCTGGACTCGAATGTGTCAGTGTTGGCGCCTCTGATTCACCACCTGCAATGGTGGTTGAATACAGAGAATCTCTTACCGGGGGTTTTGCTAACCCCTCCCCACCCTCAGGTGACTGTGTATACAGATGCATCGATGGAGGGCTGGGGAGCTTGCCTGGAAGAATCCACGATATCAGGGCTTTGGAATCTGGAACAGTCACAGGAACATATAAATCTACTGGAGCTAAGAGCAGTAGTCCTGGGCCTGGAACATTTCTTACAGAAAGTTCAGGGCAAGATTGTTCTTATTCGTTCAGACAACTCAACAGTTGTGACTTACATAAACCGCCAGGGCGGAACGAAGTCGCCCAGTCTCTGTATGATGACATGGAAACTGCTATGTTGGTGTCTGGATCACCAGATTACCTTGAAAGCAGTTCATATTCCGGGAAGGTTAAACCTGCTTGCAGACTCATTGAGCCGAAGGATGAGTGTTTTACCCACGGAATGGCAACTAAATCAATGTGTGGCGGATCGTCTGTTCGACCATTGGGGGAAACCCAACATCGATTTGTTCGCAACGAGCAAGAATGCGAAGATGACGACGTACGTCTCTCCGATTCCGGATCCAAGCGCTTTCGCAACAGATGCGTTAGCTATCAGCTGGGGGAGAATGTATGCATACGCATTCCCTCCAGCAATCCTGATTCCAAAAATTCTTCAGAAAATCAGACAAGAGGAATGCCAAGTGCTTCTGATCGCCCCGGATTGGCCAAGCCGATCATGGTATACGGATCTGCTGGACCTTCTGGTCTGCAATCCGGTTCCTCTGCCTCTGATGGACGATATTATCTTCCAGGGCAAGGCCCTTCACAACAATCCGTCAATGTTCAGATTGACTGCGTGGATGTTGTCAAGGAATCTAGAATTAAGGAGGGCTTTTCTGAGCAAGCAGCCATGTTTATGGCCAAAGCCAGGAGGGGGTCAACCTCCAGAGCATATAATTATAAAATCAACAGATTTGCAGAATGGTGCTCAAAAAGATGTATTGATCCAATGGATTCATCTATTCAAGTAGTAGCTGATTTCCTCTGTCACCTCTATGATGCCTATAGCCTCAAGCCTAACTCTATTGCTGGTTATAAATCAGCATTAATGTCTGTTATTCCTTGCTTGGCTAAGAGGGGAAGTGATGAAGTAAATACATTGAATGTATTAATTAAAGGCATGGGCAATCTAAGACCAAGGAATCCTCCTGTGATTCCGTCTTGGAGTTTATCGCTAGTGCTTCAAGTACTAGGTGATAAGCCTTTTGAACCACTTAGTTCCATTTCTATGAAACTATTAACACTGAAGACTGTGTTTTTAATTGCTGCGGCCTCGGCTAGGCGTAGGAGTGAGATTCATGCCTTATCAGCCGAGGATGACCGTTTTGTGGTTTCAGGGGAAGGCCTTAAGCTGCTACCTAGGATTAATTTCTTGGCTAAAAATCAGTCGTTGAAATATCCAGGTCAACCTATTATTTTGCCTGCTTTAACTAGATATGATCCTAATTCTAAAGCATGGTGTCCCGTCCGGGCGCTGCGCCGGTACAAACAACGTACGGCGGCATGGCGCACCGACCAGTCAGCGTTATGGTTGTCATATATTGAACCCCATGGGAGGGCTTCTAAGGACACCATTTCCAGGTGGATTGTGGAGTGCATTCAGTTTTGCCATAAATCCGCCACCGGGAAGCAGGTTGACGTGGCCAAGGCTCACAGTGTCCGCGGCGTAGTGACATCCACGGCCCTATTTAATGGGGTCCCTGTGGATGATATTATGTCGGTGGCTCAGTGGCACTGTGAGTCAAGTTTTACAGACCATTATCTCCGTGACACCTCTAATCCTCTCGCCTTGTCGGTTTTGAAAAAATAAATCGGTTTATATTTTTTGAGGTGATTTCCTCATTACTTATATATATCACAATTAATTTATGGAAACACCCACTTTTTTGGGCCTGCATCAGTCTTTACCGATGGGAAGATGATGTCAGCAGCCATTTTCAACAAGGTCAGTCTTGTTCATGTGTTGTCCGTTGTTGATTGTATTGTCACGATTACCCGTTATTAATATGGTGATGGTTTGTGTATTTGTGTGGTTCATTGTTGAGAGTTACGAAAATGGAGTTTTTTCGTCTCTGTCCTGTAGTACATGGCACTTGTACGTAGAGAGCGTATAGGACATTGAGGTCAGTCGACTCTTCCTCCCAGGAAGGAGGGGGGGGGGGAGCGCATATGACATTCGGTCATCTCTCATACATCGGTCGTGTTATCCGATGGTTAGTCAAATCCTGACTGTTTTTTCTTACAGTTTCAGAAGTTTAAGTGCCTTAAACGCAGAAAAGCGTATTGGGATGAGCTGGTCTTTTGACCTCGCCTCCCTCCCGCCAGATTCACTTTCGAATTCTGGCAATATCAAAAGTATTAGGGAGGTAAGTATACTCTTGAAGTGAAATAAACGAAATCTAGGATTTCTTTTTTCACGAGAGAGTTGATACTTACCTCCCTAGATACGGACCCGGCCTCTCCACCCCACAGAGGCTCGGTCTTCAGGCTCTTAATAGTTGCATGTGTGTCAGCCAATAATCTAGTCAGAGGAAGTGCTAGTCTGCGCATGCGCGGTGGTGGGGCTGGCATCCGCCGGACTACGCTCTGACTCCCTGCCCAGTAGGGGCACCTAACTGTTTTAAATCTGAGTGTTTATTGAGTGAAAGCCAATATTTAGCAATATCAAAAGTATTAGGGAGGTAAGTATCAACTCTCTCGTGAAAAAAGAAATCCTAGATTTCGTTTAATTTCCATCATAGCTGTCTTGAAAATGACATACTGGAACTATGGTAATATGGTTTATAATTTTTAGGGGATGAGAGGGTTTTTTTTACCCGGTTTATGATCAAGCGAGATGTCCATTTGTGTGTCAAAACAAGTTTATTTTGAGAATTTACCACTGAAATGTCTGGCTCAATAACAGTGGTAAATTTTCAAAAGTTTTCTCTTAGTTTGCAGATGTACATTCAGCTATATTAATTTCAATTTTCTGGACTGCTCTTACCCATTAACGTGTTATGAAGGTGGTCATATCGAACATGATCATATGACCACTTGTCTTAAAGAACGATAATGTGGCCCCAAAGGTGTGCTCTCTCAATCGGGGTTCATTTTTCTGAGGTTTCAGGGATGATCATATTAAACACAACAATATATTTTTGTCCTTAGATATCCATCAAGTTCACAAATGAACCGCCTCAAGGTATTAAAGCTGGTCTCAAGCGGACATACGGTGGCATGACGCAAGACTTCCTTGACGTTTCTAACATGCCACAGTGGAAGCCTCTACTGTTCGCGATTGGCTTCCTGCACACGACGGTCCAGGAGCGGCGTAAGTTTGGTCCACTCGGCTGGAATATCCCGTACGAGTTTAATGCGTCAGATTTCAATGCCAGTGTTCAGTTTATACAGAATCATCTAGATGACATGGATATCAAGAGGGTGAGTGGAGGGAGTAATACTTTAACACTTCAATGGCTAAATTCAGTCAAGAAAATTCAAATATTTGTTTATTGAATATCCATTTGCCGGACAAGAGAAGACTTTGAAAATTTAATACTGGAATGACTGACTAGCTTGGTTATCGAATTAGTCATTCCAGTGGTAAATTTCCAGAAATAGTCTTCCCATGCCTGCGAATAGGCATTCTTCATGACCACTGCAGAGGCCGGTTTTGGCTGGCTTCACTTACCACTATGAAAGCGTTAATGGACAAGCTGTCACAGATATAACTTATCTAGAGGTTTTGATATATATTAATCTGCAAATTATGCGGCTATTTTTGAAAATGTACCGCTGAAATGACTGCCTCAATAATCCAGTAGTAAATTTTCAAAATTAGTCTCTTAGCCTGTAAATCGATATTTTCTATGAAAGCAAGAGGCCCCTTGTATCGCTCACCTCAAATTATTGGCCCCTGAAACAACCGAACAAAACAAGATGACCACTGGAAAAATTTACCAGTCAAATTCCTGTGAAGAAAGTTTAGCCAAGTTTTATTAAAATTGGCCCAGTCGTTAATAAGTAAGTCTATGATTTTCTCAGAAATTTGCAGAAAATACAAGATGGTTGCCAAAAACGCTATATTTTGATTGATTCGTGGCGGACATGTTTTTTTGATATATCAACTTTCCATGGACAAATTTAATGGTGTTTCGGCCCTAATCATATCTGCCAAATTTCGGCCTGAACCGCTCAGTGGTTCTAGAGAAGTCATTTTCGCAAAAACTAGGTCATCCAGGATGGCCACCGAACCATTTGGCAAATCAAGTTCCCACGAATAAACTTCCTTCAGCTCTTGCCCTAGCTGATGAATATTTCACGAGTTTTGCATCGATCCCCCATTCTACTTCGAATAATACTTACCAGATGTACTATTATGATAATGTCTATTATCTAGTCTTGCTCAAAATAAACAAATAAAACTCCGCACTCTCCATGGTCCTGCCCATACTGTGTCTGGGAATTACCATAGCCTCCAGGGTACCGAGTCAATTCCCAACAACAGTCAGATTCGTCTATTTTGCTCGACTTTACAGTCACGTTGTTCTGAGTCGTAATTTAGCTTGAATTTTTACATTTTGAGAATTCTACGTACGATTTGATCACTGGCATTATGGAAGGGAAAGGAAAATCATCACAGGGGCAGGTTGTATCAATCTAGAATTAATACATTTGTGCTGTAATGACTGTTTGAAATTTCCTTAAATTGGCACATTGTTTTAAAATGGTAGCCATTGTTGGAGTCGCTCCGTTACCCGTTAACTTTTTAATCTTATCCGGGTACTCTGCTAATTTCTCTTGCGACTCGGTCCTTCCAGGATGTGCCCTTAGCCAAGATGGCGGCGCCCATGATTAACGTTTTGTTTTGGTTTGGTGTGTCTATGCAGTCTGTTTTAAGCCGATCTTTAGCGCTCACTCAACTGTCGAGGGTGCTTATAGCGATCAGTCTTATTTTCTTGGCTATTTTAATGTTAGTTAATTACCAAGTTGTGTTTATAAAATTTTCACTCTAAAGATTTTCAAGTATTTCCTGCCTAAAACTTGATTATCAGAAAGTTAATGTTTTTAAAGTAATTTTAAATTACAATCAAGTTAATTGTGCGTGTTGCTCGTCATCATATCATGTGTAGCATTTTAATTCTTATTCTGAGTTCGCAGAAAGTGAAGGGGCAAGGCAAGGCCATGCCTGATACGCTTTGCTGGCGCTGTAACCGCTTCATGAAGCGGAAGTTCTGGGGACATCACTGTGTTGCCTTCGCGAAGTGCAAAGTTGGAAGCCCATGCGATGTATGCGCGAAGTGGTCGTCGGAGATGGTGGTAGAATTTGATCGCGATCGGCGTGCGCGTTTGGAGAGAATCGCGAGGGACAAGGCGGCCAAAGTGGATCAGGCATCAGTCAAAGGTCTGGAAGAGTGCCTGAATGAGCGGATGGACTCGGCCTTGGGTTTTTGGGCGGCCCAATTCAAGGCGGTGTTTGAGTCATTTCAGTCCACGGCCACGTTGATGCAGGCTGGTCCTGCTAGTTCTGCTGAGGGACATGCACCTGTCCTTCCTCTTGCTTTGGTTCAAGAGCCGATGGCGGAGGAAGAAGATATCCTCCTGATGGAAGACTCTGGCATCAGAGCTTTCACAGGTGACAGAATGTGGTACCTCCCGTAGGTCACCCACGGGTTTTGTATGGGTTTGCCAACCGGGTGGAGATGTTGATGTTCCATGGGGCATTTTTCACCCGGATTTCACTCAGTCCGGAGTGCTGTCGGAGCTGTGTTATACGGCTTCCGTGGGCGTTGCGGACGCGGTTATGATGGCTCCTCTCGGAGTCCCATCTCCGGCCGTAGTCCTGGCTCCCGTGCTGGAGCCGATGGATTGCGGTGATACCGTATCTGGCGATTCACTAGATACTGGAGCCGCAAGTAGTCGAGCCATGGACCCGCTTCGAGTGGGAGGTTTGGTCTGTAGCTCTCAGCATGGATCGTCGGTGGCCTTTTCATCAAGGGTGAGAAGGAAGATAAGAATGGTAGTCCATTAATGGACGAATCATATTTTTGCACAGAAGCTGAAAGGGTGCAGGTTCTTGGATGGATGTCCAACTGTCTCAGGTTGACATCAGTTCAGGGATCTCAGCACGATCCAGCGATGGAGTGGATGTCAGAGGGTGCGGCTACCGCTCTGTCGAGTGGCTCCTCGGCTATGCCGACTTCCCTTTGACACTCAGACTTCTGACATGTTAGAAGCCGCGGCTTACCGTCTCGTCCGGCCCGTTTATTCATTGCCCAAGACCCCTAAGGGGATAAGGAGTAGGGTCCGCTTTCCAGACCAGGCCTACCATCAGTATGCTCATGTTCCTCGGCTTTCAGTCGGGGAAAGAGAAGCGCTGAATAGGCCATTAGCTAGGAAAGCCAAGGGTCGTTCTCGACCCCTGGTTTCCCAAGCTAACAAGGATCCCTTCAATGAGATAACTCTCATTGAGGATGTGGTGAGAGCGGCTATGTCTGCTCTCTCGCACGGAAGCACCATCCTGCAGGGTATGCTGACCTGTGCGGCGGAAGGTGGGGAAGTGCCAGAGGCTGCTCCCAGAGTTGTGCGGGATGCCATGCTCTTATCCCAAGATTGCCTGGCCAGGGTGATCACCAGATCATTGGCGGAGCGGAGGAGAACGCGTCTCGATTGTGTAGAACCAGGAGCGGAGATGAGGGATGCATTATCTTCTGCATCCTTCATTGGTCCGGGCTTATTTGGCGGCTCGGCACGACAAGCCCTCTCCAAAGTTGCGTCTATGATGGCAGAGCAGGAGGTTGTCGGCAAGTCATGGAAGTCGATGAAGAGGACATGGCCGCAACAGTCCTACAAGCAGCATCGACATGAGCAGCAGAGGCAGCGCCAAAGATCACCCTTCCGTCCTTCTGGCCGTGATACCCATCGGGCATCCGGTTCACAGGGACCGGGCCGTTCATCTTCATACAAGTCCTCTGATAAGAGGTTGTATGAAGATGATTGGAAGGGTGGCGGCTAGGGTCATGGCGGCTACCGTAAGGATAGCCGTGGCGGCTGTCCCGGGCCGTCATATTCCAAGAAGCAGCGAGGTGGCCATGGGGGAATGTTTGGGAATTCAATGCGCTGCCTTTCAGTCTGACCACAGCCCCGAGAGTCCTCACCAAAGTGGTTCTTGCCATGACTTCTTACCTTCGCAGGAGAAACATAGCTGTTCATGCTTATATAGGCGACTGGCTGTTGAAGGCGGGGAATCCAGTGACTGCGCAACAATCTTCATGTAGTCCTGGCCTTACTAAAGGACCTAGGATGGATTGTGAATCTAGAGAAATCAGAATTGACTCCATCGCAGGAGTTTGTGTATCTGGGAATATTTTTCAATCTCAGGGACGGTGTAGCTTTTCTGGCGGAGAGCAGAGTCAAGAGTTTGATTGCAGTTCTGGAGTCAGTTTCTCTAGGAGCCTTTCTGATGGCGCGTCAATTTCTCAGAATACTGGGTTTACTAGTATCTCTGGAGAAGGTGGTTCCTTATGCGGCACTCAGACGCAGGCCGATTCAGATGTACCTAATGTCATTCTGGTCTCAGAGAACGGATCCGTTGTCTCTGAGGATACCAGTAAAAGAACCATTGATATTCCATCTTCAGTGGTGGTTATCAGAACAGAATCTCCTGCGAGGTGTTCCTCTACAACCTCCTCAACCGCAGATGTCCATCTTTACCCATGCATCGATGACGGGTTGGAGAGCAGTACTGAACAATCTGTCAGTGTTAGAGTTTGTGTATCTGGGAATATTTTTCAATCTCAGGGACAGCGTAGCTTTTCCGGCGGAGAGCCGAGTCAAGAGCAGTACTGGACAATCTGTCGGTGTCAGGGGAATGGGATTGGACCAATGCGCAGAAACACATAAATGTTCTCGAATTATTAGCAGTGGCATTAGCACTTCGAAAATTTGAGAACTTAATCCGAGACAAGCTTGTCCTAATAAGGACAGACAACTCAACAGTGGTGTCTTATTTGAACTGCCAAGGTGAGACGAGATCACCAGAGTTGTGCAGGATGATATGGAACCTTCTGCTGTGGTGCCAAGAGAGAAATATTATTCTTCGGGCAGCACACATTCCAGGAAGATTGAACATCCTAGCAGATGCTCTCAGTCGAAAGACGGTTTGTCGTCCGACGGAATGTCAGCTCAACCAGTCGGTAGCGGTGGTTCTCTTCATCGGCATCTTCAAACATTGCGCAAGTCAAATGTGGATCTATTTGCGATGAAAGGAAACTCAAAGATGGTCACATATGTGTCAGCGATCCCGGACCCACTAGCTCTAGCAGGAGACGCACTGGCGATAAGTTGGAAGGGAATGTACGCATATGCGTATCCTCCAACAGTTCTCATCCCAAAAGTTCTGGCAAAGATAAGAGAGGGCATATGCCAAGTACTACTGATCGAGCCTCATTGGCCAGGCTGATCATGGTTTACGGATCTGCTGGACGTGGTCTGCAATCCAATCCCTCTTCCAGACAGAAGGGATCTGATTTTTCAGAACAAAGGTCTGTATCTCCACGACAGACTGGAGATGTTCCAATTGACTGCATGGATGTTATCAAGCAGCGAGCAATTGAAGGTGGCTTTTCTGAGCAAGCAGCAAAATTTGTCGCTTCAGCCAGAAGAGGGTCAACCACCAAGACATATAATTATAGAAACAACAAATTTGCAAAGTGGTGTAAGAGAAGAGATATTTATCCCTTTTCTGGATCTGTTCAACACGTAGCAGATTTTTTTCTGTCATTTATACGAGGTTGACAAGCTTGTACCTTCAGCGCTAGCAGCATATAATTCTGCATTAGCTTCAGTTGTTCCCAGTCTGGCCACATCGAGAACGACACTTTGCATGAAGTTATTAAAGGAATGAGCAATTTGCGACCTAGACAGCCAATTCCTATCCCAGCATGGAATCTATCTCTTGTCCTACAGGTTTTAGGGCATGCTCCCTTTGAACCAGTTAGATCTATAGATATTAAACTGTTAACTATTAAATAAGTTTTCTTGGTTGCAGCAGGATCGGCGAGAAGAAGCGAAATTCATGCCCTTTCTGCCGAACAAGACCGTTTTGTCATTACGGGTGAAGGTTTAAGACTATTACCACGTCTTTGTTTCCTGGCAAAGAATCAGTCACTTAAATATCCAGGACAGCCAATCAATTTGCCAAGTTTAATTAGGCATGACCCAAACTCTTCTGCTTGGTGTCCTGTCAGATGTCTGAAAATGTATAAGAAACGTACTGAGGGGTGGAGAGATGACCAGAAATCTCTGTGGTTATGTCTCAAAGCTCCACATCTTCACGCCTTGAAAGATACCATTTCTCGATGGATAGTCGATGCTATTCAGATGTCGCACAAAATCGCAACAGGAAAGCAGATTGATCGGGCGAACGCCCATCAAGTCCGAGCACTATCAGCAGCATCGGCCCTTTATAAGGGTGTCTCATTAGAGGAGGTGATGTCTGTAGCATAATGGTATGCCGAGTCATCATTCACTGATTTCTACCTTCGCGATATCTCCAGCGCACTTCATCCAGTAGCCATCGCCAATTTGTTGAATCTTAACTAAAGCCACATCCGACCACTGTTTTCACATACATGGTAGCGTTCTTCCACATGCACTGAGCAATGGTGATGCACATGATCTGTGAACAACCATGAATTGGGCGGAGCTCCTGTGATAATCAAGAAAGATCAAGCACTCAGAAAATGGTGAGTGTTTTCTTAATTTAAGTGACTAATATTAATTTACTTAGTCGAATTCCCAGATTGATTAAGTAAAAAGTCTGGTTCAAGAGTATCTTATTCATTGCAACAGACAATAGATTCATTCAAATTTTAAAATCTAATCGATATACTGATATTTTTTTCAAAATTAGAAGTTGTAGTAGCTTCTTTGCACTCTCCTGGACCGCCCTAGCTGAGACTTGGGGCTGACATGGGTCTGGTGGGTGTTGCCTCCCCTTTTGATAGCCCTCTGGAATTTGTGCGGACAAATGGTGGGGGTGGAGGGGGTGAAGCGCGGTCTAGACCATGGAAGTTTAGCACTATGAGTCAGATGGCAGAACCTAAGCGTATGCTGGGGTTGTCTCTTCACAACCTTCTCTCTCGGATGGTAGATGAGAGCTGCTTCGAGCCTCACCTCCTCCCACCGGAGTTTCTTGGCTGTCGAAATCCGGAGTTTATCATAATAGTATATCTTGTAAGTATTATTCGAAGTAGAATAAAAAAAGGATCCGCTTTTGTTTCTGCGAGAATTGTTAATAGGACCATGGAGAGTGCGGAGTTTTAATTGTTTATTTTGAGCTATACTAGATAATATAGATTATCTTAATAGTACATCTGTTAAGTATTAACAATTCTCGTGGAAACAAAATCGGATGCTTTTTTTATGCTGTTTCGGAGAAGATTTTTAGAGACGTTTCTAAGTCGAGCAAAATCTAAGATGGGCACGGGCAAAATTGGCCGATCATCTTCCTTTGAACAAACTTGTATCCCTATTCCCTAAGGATGCTTCCGATTACATAAACTTGAAATCGGCCCAGCGGTTCTCGAAAAGACATTAAAAATTTTCCCATTGTTTTGGTATGGAAGTTTTTGGCGGGAAAAAGATCAAAGATGGCTGACAAACCGCTTATCCGACAGTTTGCAAATTGCAAATTTTAAATCAGAATACCTAAAATCCTATATAAAACCAATTTCGGCTTCAAAATCCATCAAATAAAAATATCTAATATGGCCGCCAAACATGCTACATTTTAATTGGTCCACGGTGGCCATGTTTTTTTAATTATCAACTTCCCTTGAACAAACTTTAATGGCCCAGAAGTCATTTTCCTGAAAACTAGATCTTCCAAGATGGCCACCAAACTATTTAGCCAATCAAGTTCCCTTGAACAAATTTGGTTCAGCTCTTCCCCTTGATCATATTTCATGAGTTTTGAATCGATCCACCAAGCCGTTTCGGAGATTTAAAAAATGTTTTCATCTTGATCTGACTATGTACAGTCAGCCCTGTCTATTTGCTTTTGTGGGTCGCAACATTGTGTTGTCACATGGTGGCGATTCTTTAAGATTGGTGGTTATACTCTGGTGATTCTTTAAGATTGGTGGTTATTCTCTGGTGATTCTTTAAGATTGGTGGTTATTCTCTGGTGATTCTTTAAGATATGTGGTCACAAGATTTATTTATAATTATTCATGCACTCTAGTGCTGAACAATGTTTTTATTGCTATTATTGGACTGTATTCGGACAGTATATGTAGCTAATCTAATTATGGACTAAAGTTCTAACAGTGTTAATAAATCAAGCTGTATATGTAGCCACAGTCTGTGGATGTTCCTATCAAGTGGAGGGATATATAAAGATTGATCGATCGATGGTGGTTTAAAAGGTTGGGTGGTCATGACTATCTTAACCCTTTAACACTTGAATATGTTCAAGAAAATTTCAATTTTCTCATAGAAAGTGTCCATTTGCGGGCCAAGAGAAGACTATTTTTGATAATTTACCACTGGAATGACTGGCTCGGTTATCGAGCCAGTCATTCCAGTCATAAATTTTCAAAAATAGTCTTCTCTTGGTCCGCAAATACACATTTCTCAAGACCATTGCATAAGTCGTTTTTGGCTATGAGTGTTAAAGGGGTAAGAAACTGGCATCATTTGACGTCTAAAGCCATTTAACGGTGACTGAAAAAATGGATTCACTTTCACATGGTAGACGTTATCAGACTTGAGTACCTGGGGTGAGAGTAGAACTATGTATAATAATTCATATGTACCTGGATTTATAATGTACAATGATTTTATTTTAATGCGCTGTGAAAGCTTTCAGTAATAACAAATACATTCTATTTCGTAGGGTGTATCATGGAACACAGTCCGCTACATGATCGGTGAAATCCAGTACGGTGGTCGCGTGACCGATGATTATGACAAGCGTTTACTGAACACATTTTGTCGAGTTTGGTTTAGCGAGCAGCTCTTTCAGAATAACTTCTATTTCTATAAAGGCTACTCCGTTCCAAAATGTCTTAAGCTGCATGAGTACATGGACTTCATCCAGAACTTGGCACCGACAGACACACCCGAGGTGTTTGGCTTACATCCGAATGCCGACATCACGTGAGTAATGTATATGTGTCAGTGCTAGTCTTGCTTGTGTATTGAGGGAGACATCGCTTAACTGTTTCGTTGCTACAAGCCACCAAATAATAATTCAATGAGCAAAAAACTCGTGACTTGCTGAATATTTTTTTAACAATTTGACTGAAAGTTGTTGGTGGCTTAGCCACCAACAACTTTCAGTCAAATTGTTTTCACAATATTTAGCAGGTCCAGAGATATAACCCTTGGAATATGTCGTCTGCAAAAACTCAGCTGGAATGTGTCGTCTGCAAAAACTCAGCTGGAATGTGTCGTCTGCAAAAACTCAGCAGTCGGATAGTTAACTCTTTGATGGTCAAGCCGACTAAAACCGCCCTCTGGAGTAGTCTTGAGGAATGTCCATCTACCGTTAAAGAGAAGAGTACTTTTTTAAATTTACCACTGGAATGACTGGCTCGATAATCGTTTCAGTGGTAAAATTAAAAAAAAAAAAGTTACCTGCAGACGGACATTTAATAAGGCAATATCTAGATTTTCTTGACCAAATTTGACCAGTGAACGGTTAAACTATTCACATAGACTTGCAGTATCCTCATGTTAGAGTCTGTAAAGGCCTGCTGTGTGGCGCAGAAAGCATTTACAAACTCTAACATGAGATTGCTGCAAATTTGTGTGAATGGATATGATTGGGTCAGATCTGTCAGCCAATCACATCTCTCGACACATCAGGCAGAGTGATTCCACACCATAATGATATGACGTGATGTCATACTCCTAATACACTCCAGCTCAGAAATAACTTAACATGTTTCCAAAATAAAATAAAACGTACTACGGCAGCAATATCTTCCAATGCAATTATATTCAAAATATTCAACGGAACACTTATTAGCAGCTAACATGCTTCTGTTTTTGGTTTGAAACAATTTATCTTATTTCTGAGCTGTACCGTATGATGTCTAATTCCGGAATGTCCATACCACAGCCGGGTCCCATAAGGAGAAAGTGTGTGTGAGGAGTCAAATATCTGCTGAATTATCCTTATTTTACTGTTTGCATGTTTTGTATAGCATGTTCAAAAGTTTTTCCTCACAATTCTAATGTGGCCGAATTCTGACATGTTTTTGTTTCGTCTCTGTTCCAGAAACATGTTGTTATTACTTAGTTGTGCAGTATTTTAACCATTTCTTGGCAAAGCCGGCCACAGCTGGCCTTTGTAATGGTCTTGAGGAATGTCCATTTGTATGCCAAGAGAACACTATATTTGAAAATTTAGCACTGGAATGACTGGCTCTGAGCCAGTCATTCCAGTGCTAAATTATCAAAAAAGAGTTCTCATGGCATCCAATAGGTGAATATTTAGATTTTCTTGACAAAATTTAGCCCTTAAAAGGTTAACCCTATTCTGATGCATACACTAAGAAAGATAACTCATGTGATATATGCAGTGAATGCATTTAAAAAACAAAAACTACTTTAAACCTTACATACCAGAAATGATGTTTATTATGATGTAAAGAATATTCTATTCGATAGTTTGAAACTAATTTGACTGGAGTTGTTGACGGCCTATGGCACCATCAGATTCCAGTCAAATTTTTTTCAAAATATTCAATAGCTTTCCTATAGAAATTGAGATGCTAAAGTTTCAAGGGTTAAAGAGACAGTTAAATCAATGGGATGTTTTCAAGACTTAACCCTTTAATGGTCAAATTTGGTCAAGAAAATCAAAGTATTTGCTTATTGAATGTCAATTTGCAGGCCAAGAGAGGACTATTTTTGAAAGTTTACTACTGGAATGACTGGCTCGGTTATCGAGCCATGCATTTCAGTGATAAATTTTCTAAAATAGTCTTCTCTTGGCCTGCAAATGGCCAGTCCCCAAGACGACTACAGAGGTCGGTTTTGCCTGGCTTGACCATTAAAGGGTTAATTATTCCTTCCAATGCTCATAAGAATTACGCCCCTCTCATATGAGCTGTAATTTAATAAGGACCCTCTGCAATATTTTTTTCATCAGATACCAAACCACTACGGCAAAATCAATTCTCGACACGATACTCGAGATCCAGCCTAAGGATAGCAGCGGTGGCACGGGCGAGACACGCGAATCTATTGTTTATCGAATCGCTGATGATATGCTCGACAAATTACCACCTGACTACGTGCCATTTGAGGTACAAAGTCGGCTTCAGAAGATGGGCCTTTTGCAGCCAATGAACATCTTCCTGAGACAAGAGATTGACAGAATGCAACGCGTGATCACGACGGTGAGACATATGCTGAACGACTTGAAACTGGCAATTGATGGAACAATTATTATGAATGAGAATCTCCGTGATGGACTGGATTCTATGTATGATGCACGTATCCCAAAATTATGGCAAAAGGTGAGCACTAGGAACGTTGGTATATTCTGTATGTGGTGGTGTGTGGTGCTGTTATAATCAACATTTAACCCTCTAACCCTCATATCAGCCAAATACAGCTTTTGTAGTGGTCTTGAGAAATGACCATTTGCAGACCAAGAGAAGACTATTTTTGAAAATTTGCCACTAGAATGACTGGCTCTTGAAGTGAGCCAGTCATTCCAGTGGGTCTGCAAATGGGCATTTTCTATGAGAAAATTGAAAATTTCATGAACAAATTCGAGGGTTAAAGGTCAAATTTGGTCAAGAAAATTTAAATATCTGCCTGTTGAATGTCCATTTACAGGCCAAGAGAATACAATTTTTTTTTTAATTTATCACTGGAATGACTGGCTCGGTTATCGAGCCAGTCATTCCAGTGGTAATTCTCAAAAATTTTATTCTCTTGACCTGTAAATGGACATTCCACCAGACCATAACAGAGGATGGTTTTGGCCGGTATGACCATTAAGGGGTTAAACACAGTTTGGCTAATGGTAGAGGAGAGTTGGGAGAAAGTCAGTGGAGGGATCCATTTCAAGTTGTGCCCCGCCCATTTCTAGATAAGCTCCCACTTTTTTTACAGGTGTTGGGATCGATTTGAACCTTTGAAACCCAAATTCCTAGAACCTAAATTTCACTGTAACCATACGAGTAAGCTGTTGAATATTTTGAAACTAATTTGACTGGTGGATGTTGCTGCCTATGTCAAAAACATCTGACAGTCAAATTAAGTTTAAAAATATTCATCAGAATGTTTATTAAATTGTAAATTCATCAAAGACTCCTACACTAGTAACATCAGCCAACTAGTGACGTAATTGATTATGACATCAGCATGGGAGATTGGATCCCTCCATTTTCTAGCTTAACCATGCAAATAATAAGAGCATGTGCTATTACATTGTGTTCTATATCACACTTTAACTCTTAGTACTCCGATGTCAAAATTTTAAATTTTCAAATTAAATTAAAAGATGAACTGGTGTTCATTTTTAAACAAATTTGGTGGAAGATGGTGCTGTCATAGACAGCAACATCGTCCACCAAATTTGTTTTAAAATGTTCACCCGTTTCTTTGCTACTGACACCGCATAAAATAGATTGTTGACATCAGAGTGGTACGGGTTAATGGTCAAAATTGATCAAGAAAACATTCTTCTCATAGATTAACCCTTTCACCGCTGAATTCTCTGTATTTCATTTTCAAGGCAAACATACAGGAAAACTGTAGAATAGTTTGAAATTAATTTGACTGGAAGCCATTGCTACCCTAGGAAGCTTCCAGTCAAATTAATTTCAAAATATTCAACAGAATAAGTTTTATATTGTAAATAATATACTTTTTCCGGGATTTGTCAGTGAAAGGGTTAACCATTTTAAGGTGGTCGCTTAAGATGGCTTTTACTGTATATCCTAATATTTTGTCATATAATCCCCATTAAGCCGTCATAAGTCACACATGCCAAGAGTCCTATCCATTGATCAAAGAAATTAGCCACTGTATGCAGTCGAAGGGATGTATAATAAGGTCCATACAAAATAATTTGATACGGAGAAGGTTAGGATGTGCGATCACTATTGTCCTTCAGGCATGATTTTAAGCCTTTAACACTCATATCGGCCAAAAATGGCTTCTGCAGTGGTCTTGAGAAATGTCCATTTGCAGACCAAGAGAAGACTATTTTTTCAAAATTTACCACTGGAATGACTGGCTCGATAACCGAGCCAGTCATTCCAGGGGTAGTTTCAAAAGTTTTCTTCTCTTGGTCTGCAAATGGACATAAGGTCTATATGAGAAAATTAAAATTTTTGGGAACACATTCGAGGGTTAAAAGGTTAATATAGCTGCGACCTATATATTTTCATTGTATCTATTTAGTTGTGACTCGCAACTAGTTATTCAGTTTGTCGGTCTGTCTGTCAAATTTTTGAGTGTTTGGCAAAGCTGCCTAAGTCGCATTTATAGCGCTTACTGCAATTTTATGTGTCTTTCATAAAACAATGTTTTTGAGTGTTTACATTGCCATATTTATTTCAGATTTCCTGGGATTCCAGTACATTGGGATTCTGGTTCACGGAGCTGATCGAGCGTAATAAACAATTCCAGAGTTGGTGTTTTGATGGCAGACCAAATACCTTCTGGATGACTGGTTTCTTTAACCCACAAGGATTCCTAACTGCCATGAAACAGGTCAGCTCTTATTCCGCCTTGTGTGGTACTACGAATCCTGGCTTTGAAGACAATCAATATCATGAACTGCTAAAACATTTTAAAGATAGCATAATTTGTTTTCAGCATCACTCTATTGATTCACTTTATGGCAATCACATACAGTAATCCATTTCCCCACTCTTTTGCGCATCTTGGAATCAGTTTAAAACCTGAAATCCCAAAAATATAAATTTCAAGGTAACTTCAATATATTGAATATTTTGAAACTGATTTGACTGGTAGCTGTTACGGGATCCCTCGTGCGATGGAAACGTTCATCATTTAGGCAACAATAGACGGGCTCAATTATTGATTACAAATCTGATAGCAGAGCTGCTTGTATAAGTATTAATTTTAAATGCTCTCTTGCTGGCTGGTGTACACAACAGCAGCTAGCATTGAAAAGATTGTCTATTAATTAAGCATTTAACCCTCAAGTCGGCCAAAAATGGCTTCTCGATAGCCGAGCCAGTCATTCCAGTGGTAAATTTTCAAAAATAATCTCATGCTATCTAAATTTTTGAGGTCCCAAGGGCCCCACACATAGAAATATATGGGTCCCAACCTGAAATCTGGGGGTAGCAACCTGAAATCTGGGGGTCCCAACCTGAAATCTGGGGGTCCCCACCTGAAATCTGGGCGTCCCAAACTGAATTTTGGGATTCCCTTGCAGTTTTTCTCATCTGTACTATACTTAGAGAGTACCGTGAGCTCATAACTATGAATTATAGGGGTGCAATGCTAGATTTAGGGGTTATGTTTGTGCACAAACCTATGAAACTAATTCGTATTTAAAAATTATACAAGATATTCAGGGGTCACATGGACCCACTACCACAACTTTTGGGGTCCCAAGTTGCATTTTGGGAGGATATACCCTCAAAAAGGACCCTTATGAGAAACCCTGAATTTGATGGGTTATGGTCAAGACAGTGGGAATTTTTCTTTAGCCAGTGTCCATTTGCAGGACATTAGAAAGTTAGAGAAATTCTCACTGAAATGCCTGGCTTGGTTATTGAGCCAGTCATTCCAGTGGGTAAATTTTCAAAAATAGTCCTCTTTTGTCTGTAAATGGGCATTTCTGAAGACCACAGCAGATGCCATTTTTTACTGCCTTGACCATTAACACTAATGCTTATATCACCCAAAAACTGCCTCTGCAGTGGTTTGAGAAATTCCCATTTGCAGACCAAGAGGACTATATTTTTTAATTTATCACTGGAATGACTGGCTCGATTATAAATTTTCAAAAATAATCTCTTGGTCTGCAAATGGACATTTTCTATGAGAAAATTAAAATTTTCGTGAAAAACTTCAGGGTTAAAAGGTTTCCAGTGCAATGGAGATTTCAAGTTTGTCCATCCATCATATGATGTCATAATCAACTACGTGATGTGTAGGAAGATGTCACAATCAATGACATCATGAATGACGTAGACAAATATGTAACGAACGCATAATTAGTGAGGGACTACGTGCCGTTGTACGAATTGTATGGCTACTATTTAATAATGATGCTGTTGAATATTTTGAAACTAATTTGACTGGGCGCACTCCCACAGACAAATTAGTTTCAAAATATTCAACAGCTTACCTGTATAGCTTTCTGGAAATTGATAGTGAGGAAGTTCAGGGATCGATCGATCCCAACATGAGCGAGGTGTGGGTGGAGCTTAGCTAGAGATGTGCGGGCCATAGTGAAGACTGGAATGGTCCGTTGTCTTGAAATGGGACTTCAAGGGGCAAAGGGTGATGGTATTCATTTACTAAGTCATGCAGTTATTATTTTCTCATATACAGGAAGTGACACGAGGACATAAAGGCTGGGCCCTCGATTCTGTCATGCTCCACAATGAAGTTACGAAGCAACTTAAAGATGACATCATCATGCCACCAAACGAGGGTGTCTATGTTTTTGGTCTCTATCTCGATGGTGCAGGCTGGGATAGGCGTGGCTGTAAACTGATCGAATCAAAACCGAAAGTGCTATTTGAGTTGATGCCGGTCATCCACATATACGCCATCAATAGCACCACTGGTCCTGATAGCAGAATGTATTATTGTCCGATCTATAAAAAGCCACAACGGACAGATCTGACGTACATAGCATCTATTGTGCTGAAAACTAATCAGAATCCTGATCATTGGATTCTGCGTGGGGCGGCGCTACTCTGTGATATCAAATAGATGTAGGGTTAGCACCTACTTGTACATAAATATAATGGTAAAATGTGGAGAGCCAGGATGCTGGAATTATAGTTGATGCTTCTCAAGAGGAGGGATGATAGGTGGATCTGACTCTGTCCTCCATTCAAGGACAAGTGCCATGTATTCTTCCAGCATCATGTCTCTACTAGAGCTGGGCGGTATTGACATTTACATGACGGTATCGGTACCATGAAAAAATACCACGGTATACCGTCATCTGAGGTTGAGGCATGCCACGAAATTAGAACAATTTTTTTTCGTTTCCTTTTCACTTCCATCTCCAATCAACGGTAAATATGGGTAAAATAAATTAATCGGCTTCCTGATTTAGAGAAGAACATTATGGCTATTGTGACTGTTTAGTTTCACGATTTTATTAGGCCACTATTTTTATTGACGTAAAATCATTCACGGGAATATCGGTCAAAGTGTGTGGTCAACTCGCTAACTATAACCCGCTGTTTGAGACATTGGAGTGCGTTATTTTCAATCTGGATTGTTCTTCATGATACTGTGATGACCCGAAATCGAGTATTGTCCCACAATGTTGAGTGTGATGCGCAAGCAAATAAACAGGTGCCAAAAGTTAAAAATATTTGTATGTACAGGTTAAACACACGTCCTCTGGTATGTTTCTTCACTCGTAACTCCATTGACGCAGTGCCGACTTGAAGGCGTCTATAGAAGGGGCCGATGCTGCAGCTGCTGGTAGACTATTCCACACGTGGATTGAAAAAAAGGAGTGGAGTTTGATGTTCGTTCGAGTGTGTGGAACCAACAGTCTATGCTGGACTCGGGTTTGGTGCTTGCTTGTGGTGATGGTGTTACCACGAGGTTGTACATCGACTAGCCCATTCATGATTTTGTACAGCATAGTGGCTTTGGTGACGTCCCTGCGTAATTTCAATGTATCAAGTGATAGCTTCGATACTAGAGCAGTGGCACTGCTTGTTCGACTGAAGTCACGGCATATTCTGCGAGATGACCGTCGTTGGACCATTTCAAGATCATTGATTGCAACTTGTTGATGTGGACTCCATACAGTGGATGCATATTCAAGGATCGGTCGAACAAGGCTTTTGTAGCACTGGCTATGTACTTTTGCTGGACACCCTTTAAGATTTCTGTACACTAAGGCACTAGCTCTATTGGCTTTGGCAGCAGTCGATTGTATGTGTTTGCTCCAGCTTAATTTGTTTGTAAACGTTAGCCCTAGGTATCCTGCGCTGACAACAGGTTCGAGGGTGTGACCATGTAGCTGGTAATTTGACACTATTGGTTTTCGGCATTGGGTAACTGTGAGGGAGTGACACTTCTCAACATTGAAGCCCATCTGACATACTTGCTCCGATTCACCTAGTTTAGTTAGATCTGACTGAAGGCGGTCAGCATCAGCTGTGCTAGCAATATTTGCATACAGGATGGTATCATCGGGGAAAAGACGGACCACAGAGTTGATGTTGTCACATAGGTCATTGATATATATTAGGAATAAACTGGGACCTAGAACTGAGCCCTGCGGAACGCCTGATATCACAGCTCCAATTGCTGATGCTTGACCTTCAACTAATACTTGTTGTGTTCTGGAGTGAAGAAAATTGCCAATCCACTTTAGTGTCTTGCTGCGGATGCCATAGTGTTCGAGCTTGACTAAGAGACGTTGATATGGAACCTTGTCGAAAGCCTTCGAGAAGTCCAGGAGGATGACATCGGTTTGTCCACCAGAGTCAATGGTTGATGCTGGGTCATCCACTGTCAGGATTAATTGAGTTTCACATGACCTCTTCTTTCTGAATCCATGTTGAGCGTCTGCAAGAATTTGATGGGTGTCGAGATGATGGCTTATTTCACTTCTAACAATATGTTCCAAGAGCTTGCAACATATACAAGTTAATGAAATTGGGCGATAATTTGCAGCACAACTTCTATCCCCTTTCTTGAACAGAGGCTGGACAAATGCGTGCTTCCAGATGTCTTGTATTTCGCCTCTCGAGAGTGAGTGATTGAAAAGTAGGGTTAGTGCTGGAGAGATCTCATCAGCTACAGCTTGGAGAAAATGACCAGGGATGCTGTCTGGTCCGCATGCCTTACAAGGATTCGGTTTGGTCAGGAGGCTCCTAACACCTGCTACTGATACACCAATATCTGGTATGTCCGGGTGTTGACTGATGCCTAGTGATTGGATAGATGACACAACAGCAATCTCGCATTAATTGCTATTAATGCGTGCGACAAGCAAACGATAAATTTTATTTTGGCAGTCGAGTGCATTGATAAACAGAGTCCAGACAAAATCCGCGAGTATTTAAACGACGCCAGTGTTGTACGCTTTTATTTCTGTTGGAGTCGTATATTCGGTTACTCGCGAAAACAGGCCTATACACATGCATATAACACAACATTGAATATAGCCGATTCCAAAGCTTCTGATAATTACCAAATACCTGAGGTGCAGATTCATTACTCGCCATGCTTCACGTGAACAATGCGTGTAAAAAGCTATTTCCGCGAACTTCTGATGTGTAACCAGTTGAAAAATGAATTACAAAAACTAAAACACTAATTTTTAGGTGTCGTTACTTAAACTGGATTTAATCCTTAAAGAAATTTTTTAAAACAAGCCAGAAAAATAAAAAATAACGACTTCAACGCTGCTAGTTGTTAATAAATTAGCACATGATCAAAATGGCACGAACAAATACTACGTTTTAGTAAATTTTTATTGATAAATTCAGCATAGTAATGTATTTTCCCACTGTCTAGTTCATGAACAACCAATCAGATACGTCTTTTGCGACATTGCTGTTGTGTTTGAATAGCACGCAGTTTGTATGTTATTTTGTTATTCTAGGTGTTTGTTCGGTGACAAAATGCTGGGAGTAATAAATTACAAATAATAGAAACAGGAATAGGGAATATATTATAGTGTACAGGCGGATGGCCAGAGAATGAGTTTAGATGTTTTAAATAAAGCAATTTTACCGTGAGACTTTCAAGACGTACGTTTGACATACAATTCTGCCTGTCATTATTTTGTAATTGACGTCTTGATGTTTGTTTTTACAACGGCCCTTTCACCTCAACTCGGATAATAGTTAGGGATGCCTGTATTTTTGGCACTATTAGCACCTATTTACCCTTGGTCAAGTCAGATTTTATGAATATATTTCTCAAATATTGCTCAAACATTATGGACGGTATTCACAGTATTTGGAAATGTCAACGGTCACGGTATCGGTTCACGGTATACCGCGGTCCTCACGATACTAGCGTCAGACCGCCCAGCTCTAGTCTCTACCAGTTTTAACCATTTAATGGTCAAGCCGGCCAAAACTGGCCTCTGCAGTGATATTGAGGAATGTCCATTTGCAGAGCCAACTGAGCCAGTCATTCCAGCAGTCAATTTTCAAAAATAGTCCTCTTGGCCTGCAAATGGACATTCACTAAGCTAATATTTTGATATTCTTGACCAAATTTTACCTTTAAAGGGTCAAATAACCCAGTAAAAATATGTCATTAGCCAATACAGATGATCTCCAACAGCAGCAGCTTCTACACTCCATATCAAATCTAATTCTATGTGCAGAAGAAGCAGAAAACTAATTCAGTAAGTAAGCCGTTGAATATTTCGAAAGCAGTTTCACTGAATGCTGGTGGCCTCTTCATTTCAGAACATTAATCAGAATATTTGTCATGTCATATTATATATGGCCTGTAGGTCTGAAAGGAATAAAAGTATGTGTTAGAGCTTATAGAATAGTAACTCATTATACCCACCTTTTTAAACCACCACATTATACCACAAGTTATAGTATAGTAATCACTTTATACATGTGTTTGTGCATCTGTCCCAGATTTTTGGTTTGAACCAATAGCTTCAATGCTATAGTCACCGAAGTTGGTATATAGATGCATGATAGGCGAAAAATATCTCCTGTATCAAAGGTATGTCATCACGACCTACTTTTCATTGTTCATTGAACATCATGGATTCTTCTTGTCCAAAACAGTTTTAAAATTGTCCTTTAGTGCCCAAAGTTTGTGTATGTGTGGTTTATCAGAAGTTTGTTAATGTGACCTAGGTACATTTCACGGTTCACTGAACATACAAAATTCTTGTCCTGACTGTATGGTCATGAGGTTTTCGTATACAGTAACCAAACATGGTGTATGGATGCATACTTTTCACAATTCAACGAACATCAAATACATGTAAATTGTTTCCAACGCTGTGTTGTCAACACGTCCACCTATGGTCAGGTCACCAAGCGTACATTATAGACTAAAGCTGTGAAGTGTATTACACAATGTTACAGGAAAATTGTTATGGCAGGGGTATTCATTGTAATGCATTCTATCACTAAAATAATACTTTATTATTATTATTATTATTTTATAATAATTTATACATATTGCCTTCCATATAAAATATTTGATATATATTTAATTATACATGCCATTTATTTATTTATTCATATATTATTACAATATGTACGATATATTTTTTTACATATCATAAATTATAGTAAACTGTTGCTACAGCTACTACAGCATTGCTTAACCTTTTAGAGCTCATATCAGCCAAAAACAGCTGCAGTTGTCCTGAGAGAAGTCTATTTTTGGAAATTCACCACTGGAATGACTAGCTCGATAACCGAGCCAGTCATTCCAGCGATCAGTTTTCAAAAATAGTCTTCTCTTGGTCTGTAAATGGACATTTTGTATAAGAACCTTTTTTTTAACAAATCCAAGGGTTAACCTTTTAATGGTCAAGCCGGCCAAAACCGGACTCTGGAGTTGTCTTGGGAAATGTTCATTTTCAGACCAAGAGAAAACTATTTGTGAAAATTTACCACTGGAATGATTAGCTCGATAACTGAGCCTGTCATTTTAGTGGTAAATTTTCACAAATAGCCTCTTGGTTTGCAAATGGCTATTTCTATGAGAAAATTAAAAAAATTTGAACAAATTTGAGGGTTAAATGGCCCATAAGGTAACCTTTATAGACAGGTTTTACTGCATATATTTTCATTCGTATATATATATATTATATTATTATATAATTAGTTATTCTATTATAATCAATTTATTATACAACTTTATAAAACTATGTGATCATTTACTCATTTCTGTATTTATTAATAACATTTTAGTCAACAGATCTGATGCATCCATTAACTATTTTTCTGTGATATATTTTGATATTTATCAACGTATTAAATAATCAAATTTCTCTTTCTACTGATAGTTGCATTAGGTGAAAGTCACATTAAATCCATAGGAAACAAATCTGTAGATTAATTATTTAAATTATTAATCCTAGTACATTTATAAAGATGTTAACAATTTTATTAAAACTTAATTTAATTTACCCATTACACGTAGTTACAAAATTAGTTCAATTATAAATTTATTGAATCAATTTAAATTTGATCAAATTAACAGGTTAATTAAATACCGTTATATAAACATTGTTAATCCTTTTGGTAACAAATTTCATATGTTGATATTTACAAAGCTGATGCTGATTATTTGAAAACAATTTGACTAAAATTATTGTTGTCTAATGAAAGAAAGGCTGTTTTAGTTATATTACTTTCTAAATATGTAGCAAGTTTCATTTTAACACCGTTCATCTATCCACACACTGGGACCAGAGTCAATGTTACGGTTTTCTGATAACAGTTTGATGGATTATGAAGGTATAAACATAGATATCATAAGCACTAGATTGCTCATCCCCCATACCTTCACTATGGGATGTGTTGTAGAGAATGCCAGTATTGGTAGTTCAGTAAAGCATCACTGCGCATCAAGAGATATTTTGGTGCATTGGCACCTGTATCCAGTCCGTACCCGATTCCATCAATCGCAACTAAAATGTGTCGCTTTAACTTTTGAAATAATCATCCCAAAATAGTACAATTATGAAGTGTGTTGTTGCGATTATAACCATGAATATTCCATATGTACATGCGCAATAAAAACAATACATTGCGATTGATTGGGTGAAAGCATGAAGGGTTACCAGTTTTCGTAGATAGTATCACCTTGTTACCGGTTTTCGTAGACAGTATTACCGTTAATATGATATTTGTTAATGTTAGTAAATTTGGGTTCGCAATTTTAATCTGTTATTCTATTCAAATGATTAATACGATTATTAAGAAAAAATATGATTTTGGAAGCGTTCTAATATTCTTTTCTAAACGAGATTGGTCAAGAAAATACAACTGGAAATCTCTGTCATATGACTTGTGTACTCATGTATTAAACATTTATGCTGCACATTTGAAGACCCTCTGGCTGATCTAGAGAATCCATATGTCTCTCCGTCTGTGCAAACATTGATAGAAGGTCTGTTATAACTAGTTAAGTGATTTCAAATCAATTTTCCATCCACAATATACTCCAATGGACCTTTCCAGTTTTAGCTATGCCCCGCCAATCTCTATCTAAGCTCCACCCACACCACACTCGTGGTGGGATGGATCGATCTCTGAACTGCCTATTAATTTCCAGAAAACCATACAGGTAAGTCGTTGAATAGTTTGAAACTAATCTTGGCTGTGCGCTGTTGCTGCCTATGACAGCAACAGTGGCCAGTCAAATTAGTTTCAAAACATTCAACAGCATGTTTCTTAAATAGCAAAAACATACAATTCGTACAATGTGTCGGATTATTAAGAGTTAAAGACAGGTTTAATCGAATCATTCATGACGCCATGATTATGATGTCAGCATACACGTCGCATAGTTGATTATGACGTCATATGATTGAGTGAGGAAATGGATTCATGAATTGCCATTTTGGTCAGGCAAGACAAAATTAATGTGCGTGTAACCTAATTATGAACATGAATTATATTAGGTATCCCATTTGTTGTACCCCGCCACAAAAATTGGCGGAGTATTATGTGATGGGGTTTATGGGTGGGCATTCTTTTTGCTCATATTTATGTACACAAAATATTGTGTCAGAGGGTAAAAAAAGGACGTGTGCAAACATGAAATAGGTTATCGTGGAAATATTTGTGGACGTGATATGCAAGAATTGATTGCACAAATTTTGGCATACTTGTACAATTTCTGGAACTTGCATGCCATATGAAGAATAGCAGGCTGTGATACTGATAAAGTTAATTAACCCTTTAACCCTCGAATTTGTTCAAGAAAATATCAATTTTCTCATAGAAAATGTCCATTTGCAGACCAAGAGAAGAAAACTTTTGAAACTTTACCCCTGGAATGACTGGCTCGGTTATCGAGCCAGTTATTCCAGTGGTAAATTTTCAAAAATAGTCTTCTCTTGGTCTGCAAATGGACATTTCTCAAGACAAATTGCAGAAGCCATTTTTGGATGCTATGAGTGTTAAAGGATTAACAGGAGGTTGTGATACTGCTAGAATTAATTAACAATGTTTATATTGAAGGTAATGACCATTAATGAGAATAAAATAATCATAAAAACCAAAGTGTTCTATTATGATCATAAAGTACAAGCTGTCATCCATTATTGGCCCACCTGACCCGAAGGGCCAAGTGAGCTTGTGACATGGAGGCCAGCCGCCGTCTGTCAAATCGTATTTCCTCCTTTATGCTTTGACTGATTTCAACCAAATTTGGCTGGAACGTTCCTCTGCTGGTAGGCTCCAGAACTTCTATTCAGAATTTTGATTGGTCTATTTTTTCGGCGGCCTTTGATTTTCCCCCCCAAAAAATTGGAAATAATTTAAAACACTACTCCTTCAATATAAATGGCCAGATTTCAGCGAAACTTGGGTGGACAAATTCTATACTGGTAGTCTTCGACACTTCTAACGAGAATTTTGATTGGTCAATTTTTCAGACGGCCATCTTGGATTTTCTGAAAAATTTCTGCAGATCAGTTAAAAGCCTACTCATTAACCACTAGACTGATTTCAAGCAAACTCGGCTGGAAGGACCCTAGAGTGGTATGTTTCAGAACTTGTATACAGAAGTTTGATTGGTAAGTTTTTTCGGTAGCCATCTTGAATTTTCTGAAAAATGGAAAACCGTTTAAAATGCTACTCATGAAGTGCTTGTGCAATTTCAACCAGACTTGGCTTGTTATGCGAATATTGTCCTACCCTTTGAAATACCAGTGTCTAAATTCCAAGATACCAGAAAGCTGTATAATATTTTGAAATTAAATCAACTAGATCCTGTTGCTGCCTGGCAGCAACAGCTCCCTGTCCAGTTAGTTTCCAAATATTCAACAAAACATTCCTTACTGAACAATTTGCCGTTTGAGGCATGGAATGGCTAAAGAAGTAAGCACTAATAGTTACAAATCCTTATATGCATGGTGTCTTTTGAAAATTCTACAATGAGTCTCCGGCCATTTCATAGTGAAGCTCAAATCAACCTCTGCAGTAGTTTTGGGACATCTTCATTTGTACAGAATATTTCTAAGCATTCACCACTGGAATGACTGGCTCAGTAACTAATAACAGGACATCCATGTTACACTGACGGGATATTGGTGAAAGTCTTGGCATTTTGCGTTTCCAATTTGTATCAAGATCACAATGACCGTGACCTGAAAAGTCTCAATGTCTGTGCTGCTCCTCCTGGTTGAGGTAACTATATGACGATGCTTAATTCCAGTAATTTGGTTAAATCTGAAACAAAGGCCAGACGAGCTAAGCAGAACCAAACTGTTAAACTCTGCATTTTATAGAAATGTTACAATGACCTTGACCTCTGACATCAATATCATTGTACTTCATATAGCTAAACGTGTGACCAAGTTAAATTCAAGTAGGGTGAACCAATCCCGAGATATAAGTCATGATGTTGAGCTAAGCCAAAAATTTAAACAAAAATAATTAATTGTACATTAAGGTCACAGTGAACTTGACCTTTAACCTCATGATCTCAACAGGAGTGCTGCATCTGGGTGATATATGTACCCATGTGTCCAAGTTTAGTCACAATAGGCTGAACCAATCCTTAGATATAAAACAATATGTTGAACAAAACCAAAAACTTAAACAGAAACAAGAGACCATTCTCTCAATGTCACAGTGGCCTTAGCCTTTTACCTCATTATCATTGTGCTCCATCCGGTTGATATATGTAATCATATGTCCAAGTTTCATCCCAATAGAGTGAAGCCATAGCGAGATATAAGAGATGATATATTGAGCTAAACCAAAAACTTAACCATAAAAAAGTTATACCACGGTCACTGACCTTGAACTTTGACATCATGACCTCAATATGATAGTGCTCAATCCCCTTGATATAAGGAATCATGTGTCCAAGTTAAACCCCAATATGGGGAGCAAAAATTTCAAATTTTTTTGGTAAATTTTGATGCAACGTGGCAAAAATGATGTGAATATGACACCCATATGATAGAGGTATTCATTTTTAGCTATTCACAACCTATTTGTAGTTTTTGCTAGGCTCCACCCACTTTGTACATGTGTGTTGGAATGGATTTTATCTGTAAACCCGTCCAGATTCTCAACTGCAAGCTAATTATACAGGTAAGCTGTTGAATATTTTGAAACTAATTTGGTGGGGTGATGCTGCAAATATTCCACAGAATGTTTATTAACCGTTTAACACTCATATGAGCCAAAAACGGCTTCTGCAGTGGTCTTGAAAAATGTCTATTTGCAGACCATGCGAAGACTATTTTTGAAAAATTTCTAACGGAAATGACTAATTTGTTAAATAAATTTCTATTTTCTCATATAAAATGTTCAGTTGCAGACCAATTTATCACTGGAATGACTGGCTCGGTTAACGAGCCAGTCATTCCAGTGATAAATTGGTCTGCAACTGAACATTTTATATGAGAAAATAGAAATTTATTTAACAAATTTGAGGGTTATAGAGTTAAATTATAAATTCATCAATGACACAATTCTTGTGACAACCTTTAATATTTGTGATGGAGCTACATCACTGATTCTGACATCAGCTATCATGTGATGTACTTTGTAATGAAATTAGATAATTCAGCAACATCAGATCCCTCTACTATCAGATGCTTACGCTTTAAAAATGGTGTGGGTATTAACTTGAGTATGAGATAGACATGCATTGTACACGTTTATTTCGATGGGAGGAGCTGGCAAAAAAGGTTTTCCGTGAATCTTTGCATCTATTCTATGCATATGGGTACACTTACTATCACTTAACTCTTTATCCCTCGAATTTATTCAAGAAAATTTCAATTTTCTCATAGAAAATGTCCATTTGCAGACCAAGAGACTATTTTTTTAAATTTGACCACTGGAATGACTGGCTTGGTTATCGAGCCAGTCATTCCAGTGTTAAATTTTCAATAAGAGTCTTCTCTTGGTCTGCAAATGGATATTTCTCAAGATCAGTGCATAAGCCGTTTTTGGCTGATATGAGTGTTAAGGCGAGAAGTCCGATATGTCAGACAATTTCTAACCACATGACCCTCTGCTGTGATCCCAAAATGCACATCTGGACAACAATAGAGGGATACATTTCTAACTAAGCTCCACCCACTATATGCATATTTGATTCAATTTATATACTTTGTACTTTTAATTCCCAGAATCACAATTTCAAGGTAAGCTGTTGAATAATTTGAAACTAATTTGACTGGGGTGTGTGTTTATGCCTATGGCACCAACAGCTCCCAGTCAAATTAGTTTCAAAATACTCCACATAATGTTTACTAAATTATGTATGTAAATCCATCACAGACATACAATTCAGACTGTGACTTTCGTGATAGAGATAGACATCATTATGATTGTTACATCAGCTTAGAAATGTATTATACTTGAGTGACAGATTGGATCCCTCCATTCTGATTAAATCATGGTACGAGGATAACCACACCAAACACACTTAAGATAGAACACATGATTAAACAATGCTCAAAAAGTTTGTCAGTGTTATATAATTTTTGATATATTACAAACTTCAAAAGAGGAATGTAAAATATATAAAATATAAGATTTGTAAAAATCAGAATGCTGGAAGAACACTGCTGTTTACAGATTATCCCTTTAGCCCTCATATTAGCCAAAAATGGCTTCAGAAGTGGTCTTGAGAAATGTCCATTTGCAGACCAAATGAAGACTATTTTTGAAAATTTACCAGTGGAATGAGCCAGTTATTCTAGTGGTAAATTAAAAAAAATAGTCTTGGTCTGCAAATAGACATTTTCTGAGAAAATTGAAATTTTGCTGACTAGATTTGGGGGTTAAAGGGTTAAACATTCTATATGATCAGCAGCTGTCACATAATGTTTGTATCACGTAAGAAATAATCTATCCACACAGAAACAACTGCGTCGGATTCCCGTAGAAACTTCACGTACAATGTAATGGTCAACAGCTATCCAAATCGGGCTATTTGCTGCTGAATGATGCCATCAGTGGTGCAAGTTGACCAATTCATGAATCCATTTCCTTACTCAATCATATGACATGATAATCAACTACGCAATGTATATGTTGACGTCATAATAATGATTCAATTATGCATGTTTCTAATGCTTAATAGTCTGACACGTTGCACGAATTGTATGTTTTTGCTATTTAAGAAACATGTTGGTAGCAACAGCACCCAGTCAAATTAGTTACAAAATATTCAACAGCTTACCTGTATAGTGTAGAAATTGATAGTTAGGTCATTCAGGGATTGATCTATCCCAACACGGTGAAGTGTGGGTGGAGCTTAGCTAGAGGTGGGTGGGGCATAGATAAAACTGGAAAGGTCCATCACGGCCTACATCTGCTGTTTCCGATATCCAATCAAATGAGCTCATCAAGATATGTGTGATAGAATAAATCAGAAACATCAGATACAAGCCATGATTGGTCAACTTGCACCACTCATGGCATCATTCAGCAGCAAATGGCTAGATATTGTTGCAAAATTAGTGTCATGGAGTTGCTATGACATGATTATGATGTCATTGAACAATTTCCTTTGGGTGAGTTCTGCAAAATGCTTGTCGTGACAGAATGTGACATCATAATCAATTTGATTCAATAGAGGAATCCAGTCCATCAGTCAAGTATATGACATCATAATCAATTACGTCACAGGTAGGCCGACATCACAATCAAATACATCATGAATGGCATATTTAAGTCTGTCACAAACACTTAATAGTCTGTCAAGTTGTACAAATTGTATGTTTTTACTATTTAATAAACATGCGGTTGAATATTTTAAAACTAATTCGACTGTGGTACCAACAGCACCCAGTCAAATTAGTTTCAAAATATTCAACAGCGTACTTGTATAGGTTTCTGTAAATTGAGATTCAGAGAGTGCTGGGATCGATCTATCACAACACGATCAAAGCGTGGTTGGAGCTTAACTAGAGATTGGTGGAGCATAGCTAAAATTGGATTCCTCAAGATTAGCATTGCAAAATAGTGTCATGCTGTAGCCATAGCATGGTTATGATGTCATTAAGCAAATTCCTTTTGGCGAGTTCTGCAAAACTCTTGTCGTGCCAGATTGTGATGTCATAATAAATCAATTTGCTTCAATTACAGTATCATAAACATGCCATGCTAACAACATGAGTTACCCCTCTGATAATGCAGGTTACTGGACCAATATAACAGGCCCAGTAAGCTGTGTTATCAGCGACATGACACGATTGTTGCTAAATTCTGCTAGAGTTGCACAAACGACTTGAACAGAAACTAGTGTTGACAACACTATCCCAATCGAATGTGCTTGACTTGTTCATTGACATCACTTGTTACACCTCTGAATACTGACATGTCGGAATCTTGATTTTAAGATTAGCATTCACGTATGCTGTTGACTATTTCGAGTTTACTTTGAGTGGAACCTGTTGCAGCATGCAAATAGTTAAATAATCCTTTACTGGTAAAGATTTTTTTTAATTTTTCATCTTTTCCCAGGCCATTTGCAAGGCAAGATAATGCAATTTAAAAAAAATTTATCACTGGAATGACGATTCCAGCTCAATTATCGAGCTAGTCGGCTTGATAAGGCTCGATTATCGAGCCAGTTATTCCAGTGGTAAGTTTTCAAAAATAGTATTATCTTGGGCTGCAAATGGACATTTCTCAAGACCACTGCAGATCCAGAGAAATTATTGTCTGGTGGCTTGCAGCAGTCAGACATTTAAGTTAGCACAAGTTGTTTATAATGTATGAGTGAAAAACATAGATTTTCAGCGGTATCCTGCCCTTAGCACTGAACGTAAGAACATTTGCTCATGCATATACTGTGATATTTCCAATGATAAAATATACTTTGGCTATTGTGACAGAAATAATTTCAATTTATCCTTGTCCAGTAATGTCCAGCAGCTGGTCTGGATATGGCATTCCAAACTGGCTGCACATCTTTTTCAGAGTCTTCTCATATTCCTGGTTTAATCTCGCAGACTGTTGCAGAGCAAATTTCAAATCCTCCACCTCTTCAAAGAATCCCTGTAACAGAGAACAGGCACAACAATAGGAAACAAGAGAATCAGACATTCCAAACCAGCATCCTTCAGTTTTTAACATATTCTGAAATTATAAAATTTTCCAGAATTTTCAGATTTTCTAGATCATGACTAAAGTTGGGGAATCCAAGATGTTTGTCAAATGAATGTCCATTTATCGAGTAAGTCATTCCAGTGAAATTTTTTTTTTAAATACTCTTTTCTTGGCCTACAAATGGACATTTCTCAAGATCATGGATGGATCCATTTTTAGCTAAGATCCTCCCACTTTTTTTACAAATGTTGAAATCAATTTATATACCGGTACTTTGTATCATGAGTTCCCAAATCCCACTTTCATGGTAAGTATATAATTAAACTGTTGAATATTTTGAAAGTAATTTGAATGAGGGCTCTTACTTCCTCTCGCTTCCAGTCAAATTATTTTCAAAATATTAAACAAACATTATTAGCTCACCTGGCCAGAATGGCCAAGTGAGCTTATGCGATGGCGAGCATCCGTCGTGTGTGTGTCATCTGTCGTCCGTCAACTTTTTCTTTAAACGACTTCTCAAGAACCACTAGGCTGATTTCAATTATATTTGGGAGGAAGCATTCATGGGGCATAGAGATCTAAGTTTGTTCAAACGAAGCGGATCGGTCAAAATCCAAGATGGCCGCTAGTCAAAATAGCCGATTTTTAGAAACACTAAAAAATCTTTTCCGAAACCTAAAGAGGAATTGATTCAATAATCATAACACATCATCTATGGCAACGTTAGACCCAAGTTTGTTCAAGCCCACCTTATTGGCCTATTTGCTTGGCGGCCATCTTGGATGACGTAGTTTTCCCGAAAACGACTTCTCCCAAACCGCTGAAGGGATAGAGCTGAAATGTATTAAATATGCTTAGGGACCAAGGGCCATTCAAATTTGAAGCCAAAATTGGTTTTATATATGTGTTTGGGAATTCTGATTTCAGATTTGCCATTTTCGAAACTGTTTTAGCGGCCATCATGGATCATTTTCCAACTAGAAACTCCCATGTACTACAGCAATAGGAAATTTCAAGTGTATTTGGCAGAAAACATACTTAGGGCATAGAGATACACGTTTGTTTGGTCTTTAATTTGCCTGGCGGCCATCCTGGATTTTCTAAATGCCTTTAAAAATCTTCTTTTCCGAATCCGCATGGGGGATTGATTCAAAACTCATGACAGGTTATTTACAGAAACAGCTGAATCCTGTTTGTTCAATGGAACTTGATTGCCTAATGCTTTAGCGGTCATCTTGGATGACCTGGTTTTCATGAAAACAACTTCATATCCAGAATCGCTGAACGGATAGGGCCGAAATTTGGGAGATATGATAAGGGACTAAGGGCCGATAAGTTTTGTTCAAAAGTAGTTGATACATAAAGAAACATGGCTTCTGTTTTCTTGTTATAATTCTGCTCAACTCTGTAGGGTTCTACTTATTGTTGATGGCCTTTCTGGTTGAAATGCCTATGATGCAGGTGAGCGATACAGGCCCCTTGGGCCTCTTGTTATTGTTACATCAGTTACTAGTGACGTGATTGATTATGATGTCATATACTTGAGTGACGGATCGGATCCCTTCACTGCAGAGGTCATTTTTTAATTTCTTGTTTTTCATTAAGTCCACTGTCATGGACAGATCTAATTTGAAAGAAATGCAGCAAATGTTGGTGGACGTATGGTACAGAAAATTATTGTAAAATTTAGAAATTTGTCATCCATATTGGATTCTGCATTCAGATGAATTTTGATGATATTTATTTTGAATCCTTTTAACACTCATAACCTTTTAACACTCATTAGCCAAAAATGTCTTCTGCAGTGGGGTCTTGAGAACTGTCCATTTGCAGACCAAGACGACTATTTTTGAAGATTTACCACTGGAATGACTGGCTTGGTTATCGAGCCAGTCATTCCAGTGGTAAATTTTCGAAAATAGTCTTCTCGTGGTCTGCAAATGAACAATTTCTAAATGAAAATTGAAATTTTTTAAAACACTCTAACTAACTAGAATGCACAGTCAATGGTGCGCCTTCACAAACCCGCATACTGTCACTAATTTTATGTTTCACCCCACCCCAACATCCCAGGTGGTGCCTAATGTAAATGTAGTGTCACAATATGCAATGATTTACGTAACTCACATAACAAATTTGCTTGAATTCTGACAAATGGTTTGGGAGGAGATAGTTGGCCAGACAAATGACAGTTGCAATATCCTTTCTTTCCAAATGCCACTTTTTCAAAATGTGTGGACATCAGGGCTGGGATCAAATACTTTCAAAAGTATTTAAATACAAATACTAATACTTTGGAATTCTTCAAATACAAATACTTGATTTTTGCAAAGTATTTAAATACAAATACTGGACATAATGAATACTGACCCTAAGGACAACGGACAACTGAATATTTGGAAATGAGCTAACACAGCTGATCTAACAATGGATGACATTAACTGAAGCAAGAATCCGATTAAACTTACATCATCAAGATCCCTGAGCTCTGTCTTGAACTTTGCATTCTGTCTCTCTAGCTTGTCACATTTTCTTAGAGCATGTTTCAGCCGATCATGCTCCATCTTTGTCGCTGAGAAGAGAATTGTAAAAATTTAACTCACCTTTTAACAAAATAGGAAGAGAGAATTTGGTGCGTGTCAGTGGTGAGAAATGGATACGAGGAAGAGATGCCTCAAATACCTACAAGTAAGTTACCATGTGTGCATTAAAACCTGGACAGCTATTTAAACCTTTAACACTCGAATTTGTTTGAGAAAATTTCAATTTTCTCAAAGAAAATATCCATTTACAGACCAAGAAGCTATTTTTGAAAATTGACCACTGGAAGCAGTGCTAAATTTAAAAAAATAGACTTCTGCAATGGGACAGTTCTCAAGACCCATTTCTAGCTAAGCTCTGCCCACCTTGTATATGCATTTGAATCAATTTTAACACTTTGAATCATGAATTCCCAGATTCCTCATTTATGGGGAACTATATAGCTGGAAAGGCTGTTGAATATTTTAAAACTAATTTGATTGGGAACTGTTGCTGCCTATAGTTCCAGTCAAATTAGTTTAAAAATATTCAACAGCTTTTCTAACTGTATAGATGTCTTGTAATTAAGACACTGGAATATATCAGTGGCTCATGGGTTAATCATAGCATCAGAACATTTCTGCCTTACCTATTGGAGAGTTTTCTGGAACTGCCCGTGAGTGACCTCTCTGTTTGGCTTTCTGCCTAAGCTCATATAGTTGTCTTTCTAATTCTGTACATCGAGACTTCTCTTTTTGACTACGCTGCTCCAATGCGTTTATTTTGAGCTAAATGACAACATAACAACAGTAGTTAGTTGGCGGGTTGGTAGGTAGGTAGGTAGGTTGGTTGGTTTGTTAGTTAATCAGTCAGGCACTCACAAAAGCTTGATCTCGGTTGAAGTTTAAAGAGTTTTTTTAATACAGTAATCAAACTTGGTGTATGCATGCATTATAGCCTAAGGCATGTAGCGTAACAAAAGAAGTTCAATGTGACCTACTTTTGATGTTCATCCGCAGCTACCGAGAGTCTATCCAGCTTGTGTATAATGTACATTCTTTTTCTCATCTTGGTACATTTCTCTTGATCTGTAAATAGACATGTACTCTTCAAGGCTGCTGCAGAGACTGTTTGTTGGCCATCTTAACCATTATTACAGGGGCTTTACTGGCTACTGCGATAACGTCATCACACTTCACTAGGATAAACTTGTAAACAGCCTATTGCTTAGTATCTTATCTGTGAGATCCACAGTCTGAACGATCTGAGAGATGATTTTCAGCTCCTTTGATACTTGTCCCCGGGTGAGATCTGGATTGACTTTGGGATGACCAAATTTGGGCATGGGGTGTCATGTGACCTGGTGTGGGAGCCGTGTCTGGAGGTCATGGATGGTGTTGGAGGCTGTGTGTTAGCAGTACTGGCAGATTTGTGTTGGCAGTACCGGTAGTATTGGGTGGTGGGCCTTTTTGGACGGTCTTGGTGGTAATGGTTTGGGGTGTAATGTTGGCGGTACTGGCAGGTTTTTGGCGGTACTGGTATTTTTGACTGTAATGGTGATGTGCCTGGTTTTTCGGCGGTACTGGCATAGAGCCTTTTTGGGGTGGTACTGCTACTCGTGTGGTTTTTCCACAATTTCATTTCCCATGTTCTTGCTCAGAGGGTTTTGTTTCTGTGGGCATGGGGCGCTGGCTGCAGAACAAGCAGTTTTGTCCATGCTATCTGGCCTGACAGTGTCTTCCTTTCATGGATGCGCAATGTTCGTATGGCGCTGAGTATTCCTCGGAATAGCGCAACATTCAGTTAGAATTAACGGGATGTAGGCAAAGTAGACAAAATGGTGGTGTTTGAGGGAGGTTGGTGAAAAGGCTCTGATTTAAACTCAGAATTTGATCAAGTCATCATAAAGTAAAAAATCAACAATAAAAAATAAAGATATAACATATACAACATTTAAGATTTTAAATTTGACAAATTTCTTCAGAGAAAAAAAGAGAGTTAAAAAGCTGACATTACAGCTGTTAGTTGTTGATTGAGAGCCGTGTCTGTGAAAAAGAAAGGCACATATTGTTGTGTTCATGAATACAGTTATGTAAATGTAATTAAGAGATATTCTGGGACTCGTTTTCATGACTGACTTGGACTGAACCACTAACCAGAAACGCCAAAACGGCATTTATGCAAACTGGCGAGACTTGCCGCTCACAATTTCGGGTTAAGATTCTGAACCCACAAACATTCTAAATTGTGTTAACTTTAGCAATTAATTTGATCATATTTCGATTTAGACTTTAATTTCAGTCTATGTAAATCACAGATGACCACACCAACTAAAAATATTGACGAGATTTCGTGATTCAAATAAGTTGTAAAAATTCTGTAAGATTCTGAACCCACAAACATTCTAAATTGTGTTAACTTTAGCAATTAATTTGATCATATTTCGATTTAGACTTTAATTTCAGTCTATGTAAATCACAGATGACCACACCAACTAAAAATATTGACGAGATTTCGTGATTCAAATAAGTTGTAAAAATTTAACTGGGTGCCGTCATCTTTAAATTTATGAGTCAGTATCCATTGGTAACAAAGAACTGAGATTAAAACTCCTGGTTCGATGAACTGCATCAGTAAATCTTCCACTTCCTGAACGCCAAAACGCAGGAACTACGAACCGCATCAGTGATCATGAACCAATTCAGTTGCAAAAACGGGCCCCTGCATTCGAGCATGTTTCACTTTAGAAAGAAGTCGTCACCGTGTTCTATGAATTGTGTGTGGCTGATCATATGTTTCAGAATTTTGACTGGGTGAGAATTTGATTAATTAGCCCTTTATCTCTCATATCAGCCAAGAGCGGCTTCTGCAGTGGTCTTGAGAAATGTCCATTTGCAGACCAAGAGATTATTTTTGAAAATTTACCACTGGAATGAATGGCTCAATAAACACACCAGTCACTACAGTGTTACATTTTCAAAAACAATTCTCTTGATCTGCAAATGGACATTTTGAATGAAAAAATTGAAGTTTTTTTGTGCTAAATGGTTAAAATATAGCATCTGTGGCAATTCCTGTTGAAAAGGAAATCTCTGTTTTGGAGTTTATTGTGGTTTTTAACATTGTGTCCACTTGTCAGAAAAGTTTTTCTGGTACTTGCTGGATGGACCTGCTTTCCGGTGTTTTCTTGTGTGTATTAGACATGCGTGTGTGTCTGTCCAATGTCGCACTCACCTTTTTTTTCCCCTCTCGTACAAAGCGGGTGTCCCAAAAATGTCTTTAAAGATTTCATCCATGGATTTGTGAATGACAGCTTCTCGTTTTTATGCCATGGCTACAGTCCGTCGTCGTCTGTCCATCAACTTTTCCTTTAAGATGTATCTCCTTCTAAATCACTTAGATGATTTTAATCAAATTTGTCTAGAAGGATCCTATGAAGGTCGCCTCTAGTAATCTGTTCAGATTTGTTTCTGGTAAATTTTTTAGGTGAAAATCTTTGATTTTGTATGGTAAAGATTTACTGGAAAGTGTCAAAATGTATGTCCTCCTTAGTTTCTTGACAGATTTCAGCCAAATTTGGCTTGAAGGGCCCTATGGAGATAGGTTCTAGAAAATCTGTTAAAATTTTTGATTGGTTAATTTATTTGGTGAAAATCTTAAATTTAAAAAAAATGTACCTGAATGTGTCAAAATGCATCTCCTTTTTCTTAATTTTTTTTCTTAGCTTTTTGACAGATTTCAAGTAAATATGCCTGGAAGGATCCTATTGTTATAGGACATCTAATCAGAATTTTGATTTCTAACTTATTTGGGTGAAAATCTTAGATTTTGTAAAAATTTTACCAGAAAGTGTCAAAACATATCTACTCCTTAGCTTCTTTACAGATTTGGGCCTCTTGTTTGTTGTTATACTGCTCATGGTAGTGTTTTGCACTAAGAGTTTCTTTTGTGTATAATTTGTTAGAAGCTCATTAGTGGTATTTTGATTGTCCTCCTTACCCGCACTATTGGTACTGAAAAGGTGACCTGACTCAGAGTGGATGGGATTGGCATTGTGGCTGTGCTCTTGGTAGAAACAAAGCTATATGTTGAGTCTGAGATGGAGCCCAGTAGACTGAATGTTGAATGCGTTTTTGAAGGCTCACCAGTGTCGGTTGCCGTATCCTGAATTTCCATTGGTATTTCCCGCTCATGTATGGACTTGGCATCATTGCACATATTTAAGTCTTAGGAATCTTATGTTGTATGTATCGCTGAGCCATGGTAGCTAATTGTCATTGGAGAGTGAGTAGACATGTTTCTTCAGACTGCTTTTCTGTGTATATGAATAGTAGCAGTATTTACACTGATATATGGCCATCATGCTGACTTGTTCTACAATTACTGATATTGTGTACATTATGAAGTCATCGATCTCTGCCGATGGTGGCGTCATAAACAGGCTGTCCTGGTTCGATCCATTGTGCGTGTGCAGAAGCGGAGTTGACAGTGGGGCCATCTGGACAAAGATCTTTAATAATTACAGGTAGTGTAGGTCTGCTGTGGTGCCAGAGGGAGCACTTGAGTACCATTGTGTGAAGTTAAACTTCATGTGGTTTCACATTATCCAAGTGTTATCATCGGATCCAGCAATCCCCAATGGACCTCTCCATTTTTAGACATGCCCCACCCGTCTCTAGCTAAGCTCCACCCACACCTCACTCATGTTGGAATCGATCGATCTCTGAACTCCCTGACTATCAATTTCCAGAAAACTATACAGGTAAGCTGTTGAATATTTTGAAACTAATTTGACTGGGTGTTGTTGCTGCCTATGGCAGCAACAGCCCCAGTCAAACAAAATATTCAACGCACGTTTATTAGATAGTATAAACATACAATTCGTATGTGTCAGACTATTAAGAGTTAAAGACAGGCCAAATAGAATCAATTACGGCGTAATGATTACGACATCATCCTACATGCCACTTAGCTGATTATGATGTCATATGACGTCAGATGATTGATGGATACTCTGGAAATGTGAATTCCACACCATGGATAAAAAAAAAGAAAGCCACTGGATCCATCAACTTCACACAATGGAACCAATTACCATCAATCTAGCACTATAGGGACCATCACTTCAGTGCTGATGACCCTCTGGTACCATACCAAAAGTACACTACCTGTCATGCCTGTAGTTATTAAGATTTTACTAGCTAAGCTTGTAAACAATGTATTCAGGAGTGCATATACTTGAGAAATGTCCATTTGAAGATCAATGTAAGAATATGTTAGAATACTAAACAACTGGAATGAATGGCTCATTAAAAGTGAGGCAGCCAATCCAGCTGTAAGTTGTCTAAAATAATTTTCTAAAGGTTTGTAATTTGACAATTTATGAACAGCATTTATTTTCTTGAGCAATATTTTACTAATATGACCAGGTGTTCAAAGCAATATTACACTCACATTCAATGAATTAATATTTTCCAGGTGAGTCATGTTTGACTGCAATTCTCGCTCATAGCGCTTTAGCAGCTGACTATGCATTGACAGAAATCTGGCAAAAAAAGAGCACAGTGACAAAGACATCTTATTTTTTTCTGATCTGAAATTATACTTAATTGATTCTTTAGAAATTTGGTGTTTCAACAAAATTTATTTTACATTTTAAAAGTAATAAAATAACGTTATAACCGCCATTGTTCTGTTATCATTGCTAGGCAACAACATGAGAAGCAATATATTGCCAGCCTTGTGTTCCATAGGGAAACCACAACAAAACATTCTGCTAAATTGCCTTCGCAGAAAACATGTTTCTCGTATGGAATGATACATTTTTTTAGCGCTCTGCTGTTTCGCGAAACATGTCTGGAGGTCACTCGCAAAAAGCAAAACATGTTTTCAATCTGTGACGTAATTGCATGCGAAACAACATCATAGAGGCATATATTACATCATAGGCATGTCGCGCAAAGGATGTTGGGATACCATTTTCTTAGCAAACATTATCGTTCCATATAGAATAGTTTTATTCCAGAGCGCTCTAACAGAATGGACCTATTTAAACTATTTTTTTGCAGCCCCTATGGAACGCAAGGCTGTATTCAACTGGGACTTTTCCATAGAGTAAATTTACTCATGCAGTTGCCAAAATGTTCTCTACACAAACGTACCAGTCGAATGAAAAAACCCTAGCAGTATGGAAGGTGCAGAAATCGACTAAATCGCCTAAATTTTACTATCTTGAAAATAAAATCCACCTTTCAGCACTGTTTTCAGACATAATGAATGCTGACTAATAGTAGAATTCGGCTCCTAATTCCCACAGTTTCATATTTTGCATCAGGTGACATACTTCACGAAACATGCCACACATTTTGGCTCTGGCTTGTTTCGTGCTCAAAAAAAAAAAATATATTCTATGTCGCCCAGTCGAATACAGCCATTGTTTATTTCTTGACATCAGTAGTGCATGGACATAGCTACTACCATGCCTATGCTATTTTTAAAAAAAAGATTTTTAGGATCATGACCAAATGTGTGTAATCCTACTATATTGTCGGAGACTAGCGTCGGATAGAGAGGCTTTGAGAACAAATAAACTCATTCTTCAAACACTTAATAGCCTGATAATTATTTCCTTGTATAAACATTGCCGTATCCCTTTGATGGTCAAATTTGGTCAAGAAAATGTAATTATTTTCTTATTGAATGTCTATTTACAGGCCAAGAGAATACAATTTTTGAACATTTATCACTGGAATAACTGGCTCAGTTATCGAGCCAGGCATTCCAATGATAAATTTTCAAAAATTCTATTTTCTTGGCCTGTAAATGGACATTCCACTAGACCATAGTAATGGCCGGTTTTAGCCAGTATGACCATTAAAGGGTTACAGTGTGACTACAGGTTCCTTCCACCAGCTGCTTTTATTTACGCTTCAGGTGACTACAGGCTCTCTCTCTCTCTCCCTCTCTCTCTCTCTCTCCCTCCCTCCCTCTCTATCTCTCTTTCTTTCTCTCTCTCTTTCTTTTTCTCTCCTCTCTCTCTCTCTCCATCCGTGTTTCTGTGTGTGTTGGCAAAAATACTTCTAAGAGGGATAGGGATTATTACCATTAACTAAAAAAAGTGAGAGAACACTGTGTGGATGGTCCCCACACAGAGCGTGGACGTAGTGAGAGAGTCCCCACAAATGTGAGAAACACTGAGGGGACATACTCTCTGATTGGCAGTTCATGCAGTGGCAGCAGTATGTGGATGGGAGATTACACCGCCGCCTAGTCTGTGCACATGAGTGTTCATCATATCAGGTGTTTGTATGCCTCACGCAATACTTTTTTTAAATGAGTGTGAGATAATTTTGTGGGGACATTCCAACGTGAGAGGTGAGAGAGATGAAAAAACATAAAAAAAATTGAAAAAACATGCATCGTGGGGACACAAATTCTAAATACATTTTTTGGACGTTTCACGCTTATCCCGATCGTTTGAGCTACCGTAATTGTGGGGACAGGGCATTGTCCCCACAATCCGAGCATGTCCCCAGAGTGTAGGGCCTAGACATGAAAATGTCCCCGGAATTACGGTAAAACAACGTCTCTCTCTCTCTCTCCTCTCTCTCTCCACGCACACACAAATGTCATAGTTTTCCATTTGTTTATGTTGCATATTCCATAATCTGAACAGTTAGCATAAAATAAGACAAGTTTTCTCTTAATTTGTTATTCTATTTATCTATAACCTTTTAACACTCAAATTTGTTTATGATAATTTCAACTTTCTCACGGTGAGTGTGCATTTGCGCACCGAGAGAGGAATATTTATGAGAATTTGCCACTGGACTGACTGTCTCTCTTACCTAGCCAGCCATTCCACTGATTCCAGTGATAGGTATTCACGGGTGGTCTTCTCTTGGTCTGCAAGCCGTTTCTGGCCAGCTTGATTGTTTAATGGTCAAGATTTTTCAAGAAAATAAAAAATTTGCTGTTTAAGTGTCCATTTGCAGGCCAATATAAGACAATTTTTGACAATTTACCACTGAAATGACTGGCTCCATTATCGAGCCAATCATTCCAGTGGTAAATTATCAGAAATTGTCTTATCTTAACCAGTAAATGGACATTCCTAAAGACCACTGCAGAGGCCGGTTTTGGTTGGTGTGACAATTAAAGGGTTAATTATTCCTTTACAATCTGCCACCTTGATGTATTTATTGTATCATAGCCTCATGGCAGGGCTCGAAAAATCCATGTTCCAGCAGCCCGGGACAAACAAACTTTCCTGTAGGGCCACTTAATTTTTTTTCAATTTAACATTGCATTCATAGGGAGGGCAACTTAAAATATCAGGAAAAACTAAATTTTCAAGCTCTGCATGTGCATGGGAGAGACGGTTATAAGACACATGTCTTATTGTGCTTCCATTTGAAGAAAAATAACTTCTTCTAAAAACCAAACCACTTTCAGATCGTCCAAGAATAAACTAAAAATCAGTAATCATTTCAGCGTCCATTTCCGCTTTCTCTCAGATAAGGGATGTTATAAATATATATATTACTCATGTCAGATAGCTTACTTGTTGTTTTTCTCCATGTCAGAACTGGCTGCATTTGACTGCAACTCTTGTTTCTTCTTACTAGCTCCAAGGTTGCTAGATAACAACGACTTCACTGGGTCTGTCTGCACATATACACTAAAGATAAATAATAAACTTCTATTATCAATATGCCATACGCTGGAAATAATATACCAATGTAGGTCATAATAACTTACAGTTATCTTTTTGTATTACATTGGTGCCATATGCAATATCAGTAACATTCAATTCAGTTCACATAAATATTACTCATCTGTTTTGTTGACATCAAGACTCCTGGGATAAGTAAAATAAGAATGATGTTCAGTGAATGCTGAAATCTACATGGACAATGACATTGTGTACGTATATTCACAACCAGTGTTCATCCCGGACAGTGGAATCTCAGGATGGAGCGACAAACAAGAGTACCAGCTGGATATGTTAGACAACACATTAGAGTCCCCCTTCACCCACGACTCATCCACAAACTCGGTGCTACGGTCCTACTGGAAATCATTAATAACCTAAATTAAGGTAAGAAACTATTTAAAATTAGTTGTATTTTCCCGCCAAAATACTGCTCAAACAACACCAAAAAATACCCTGTCCCCACATGTATTTTTGACAATGATCACTGAATCCGATGAAATCCATAAATTACTGGATCACAACATCCCAAATTGCGGACAAAATCATTTCTCTGATGAGCATAGCTTCAACACAAGCATGAAATGCCAACAGTCTGGATAAACAATGCAAGGTCTTAAACACCGTTAAAACATAACCGACTGATGTCACCTACTTCTACCTTTATAGAAATCTGCTCAAAAACTGTAACCACACAGATCAATGCCAATAAAGCAGTCTCTGTTTTATTCAACACACAAAAAATGGGTAGCGAGAGAAATAGAATGTCCAAAAATTTGAAAATCGGGTACCCCTTTGTAGCATCAGATTGTGTATTCTCTACAACCAAGTACAAACTGCCCAAATCCTGGGTACACCCATGCCATCAGCAACAAACTGGGTACAAGAAACCAAATAGAGTTTCGAAATCTGGGCACAACTTAACTCCTTCCCGGGTATACAATTTAATATTTCTCTCATGAATCTGGGTACATCTTAATGGATCTCTGGGTACAAACCTACTAGAACAATAGAATTGGTCACCAAAATCTGGTACATCCCCACAAAACCGGGTACATCCGCCTACACCCAGTGTATTAACAGCCTATAAAATGAGCGTGCAAAACAGTGCAATGACATCCGGACTCAAAGGACACTACCGTTAGTGTCAGGACAACAATAGGAGCTTACAAGCTGAACAGAATATACATATGTCTTTAATGAATTTACACATTAATAAAAATTCCCTTAAATATTTTGAAACTAATTTTACAGCAACATCCCTCAGTCAAATTAGTTTCAAAATATTCCACACCTTACTTGCATAGTTACCATGAAATTTAGATTCTGTGAATTTGTGATCAAAGTTGCAACATGCGTAAAATGTCGGCAGAGTGTATCTAGAAATGGGCGGAGAAAAGCTAGAAATGGTTCCGTCTATTAGGTGTCTGGAAATGTTATTCAATCACATATCAGTACATTTATAGCTACTACTCACTCTCTAGATGTAGCATAATCCTTCAGCACTCTGTCAATTTTCTCCCGTTCACGATATGCTCTAACTTCCTTGTCGAGGATTGACCATGCCTTTCTCACACTATGCAATTTATGCTTCAATTCCTCATTTTCTGCAGACAGCTGTAAAAATATAATACCAATGAACGACCTAACCATTTGCCAATTAGCCAAATGCTAGTTAAATTGAGATCTACTTGATAGAAAGCAGGATAAATATTTAAAATCATATTAAATACATAATTTCTATGTAGAGAATCATTCAAATGAACAGCATCTTTAGATAAATCTTTATGTAAGCGAGAAGTGTAACTAGTACTTATATTATGTTTTTATTGTGACCAAATAAACCCTGAAATCTTAATACCTCGGATTAAAAGCATCCATATTGGCCAGCTGTTGAACATTTTGACAGAAATTTGACTGGACGCTGTTGTTGCTTTAGGCAGCAACAGCTTCCAGGCAAATTAGTTTCAAAATATTCAACATAATCTTGTATCTGTAAATGCAGCTTTCAGTTGGCGAAAATAGTTCAGATTTGGCTAAGAAAAACGGTAGTTGGCTAATATATTGGCTAATAATTTGTGAAAGCCAGGTCTGTCCCTGTAATATGTAGTTATTTAACCATTTGACCCGTAAGCTAGCCAAATATGGATTACGCTTTGGTCTTGAGCAATTTCCATTTGCAGACCAAGCAAAGATTACCTTTGAAAATGTAACACTGGAATAACCGGCTCAATAACCGAGCCAGTTATTCCAAAAGTAGTTTAAAAAATAATCTCTGTGATCTGCAGACATTTTCTATGAGAAAATTGGAATCTTCTTGAACATAGTTGAGGATCAAAGCATTAAATCTGTCATTCCTGTCATAGCAATATTTCAATGGAGAAATCCAGTTTTAGCTATGCCCCGCCTATCTCTAGCTAAGCTCCACTCATGCTTTGCCCATGGAGGTATCAATCAATCCCTACATTCTGTGAATCTCAATTTCCACAAAAGCTATATGGGTACGTTGTGTTAAATAGTAAAGCCATACAATTCATACAACCTGATGGACTATTAAGTGTTTAAGATGGCCTAAATCGAGTTATTCCTGATGTAATTATGACATCAGCCTACACGTCAAGTAGTTGATTATGATGTCATATGATTGACTGGGAAACTGGATTCCTTAATTTCAGAGCAACCATGCAGGTACACTATTGAACAGTCAGATTATATTTCAGACTAGAGTGGACAGTCGATGGCATGTAATCGTATATTCACACATTCACCACTTTACTCATTTCACACACACGCACGCATGCATGCACGCACGCACGCACACATATAATATTATCGCTTCTTAGAAAATCTTATGTCCTATTTCTGCTATTCTGGAAAGAAGATAAAAAAAATTCATCTTAGGAAGGTGTTGCTTGTTCAGTGTATAGCAAATTTCTCTTCCGCCAAAGCATCAACTTCATTAAATTGAAGAGTCAGGACTTTGGTTCTGAAATTTGGTAATTATATAATAAAACTGGATGATCCATGAAAAGGGAGTCTAAACAAGCCAAATTTTTATTACATTTTACAAATTAATAAAAATTTAACAAATGTTCACATCAATTATCCATAGGCATATTAAAATTTTGGTTAAAATCATAGATTTTGACATAACAAAGTTTGCAGCATAACATCATTGCATGAATCATCAATCATGGGGTTTCAGATGTACATGTTTTCAGATTAAAAGAAAGTTGTGTCTCATAAAGTCACCCAGCTTAACAAACATGAGTGTTTCTTATGCATCGAGCTCTCATGGCAACATGCGACATAGAAATACTACCACTACAAAAACACATACCGGTAGATGTATTGTATTGTGAATTGTATTGTATTATTATATTTTTTCTATTTTTTCCTTAAATATTTCATGGTCAAATTTTATCAAGAAAATCAGGTCAAGAGAACATACTTCAGGAAATTCATAACTGGAATGACTGGCTCGGTTATCGATTCTCCTGACCTGCAAACGGACATTCCTCAATACCACTGCAGAGGCCGTTTTTGGCCGGCTTGACCATTAAAGGGTTAACTCAGTACCGGATCTGTATCATTTGTATATTGCAGAATCTATTCATGTTAACTCTTGTGTCTCCAGTGCCTCAAGGTGCTCAAAATTCTACTTATATCAATTAACCCTTTAATGGTCAAGATTTTTCAAGAAGATAATAATTTTTACAATAAAATTAAAAAAAATAACTTTCTGTTGTCATACAAATAGACATTACTCAAGACCACTACAGGTGCTGTTTTTTGGCTGGCTTAACCATGAAAATGTTTTTAAAAATCCATTTTTTCCTTAGCTAGTGTCTATTTGCCGGCTCGGAGAAGACTATTTTTGGAAATTTATCACTGGAGTGACTGGCTCATTCCAGTGGTAAATTTTCAAAAATCATATTCTTGAATAAAAAAATGGATATTCCTCATATGTCTGTTTAATACTTACTTAGGTAACATTATTACAGATGCGCAATGAAAAGAAGTTCTTTCTAATTTTAGTCCTTATGCCGTGTATGAATAGCTGCTCGCTATGGCCCCTTGTTCTCTGGTCTTCTTGTGATTGGAGCATTGGGTGAGGCTTTGTGTCATGGATGTCTGTCATTACTTGATAGCCCTCTATCGTGTCACTTCTTGCTCTATGGCAGACTATGGTTGGTAGTTTTAGTGATAGGAGTCGTTCGTTGTATGGCATCTCCTTCACCGATGGTATGAGTTTAGTGGCTCTTCGTTATATGCCTTCAACTGCTTTGATATGCATCCTTTTGTATGGGTAGCATACCACATTGCCATGTTGCAGGTGTGGCCTCACGAGTGCCTTGTAGAGAAAATGAAATTTCTTGCATCAATGTGGATAAATGTCTTTATCACTCCCATAATTCTTGTTGGCTTTGTTAACTTTTAAGGCAACATGCTGATTCGGTGTCAGGTTCAGATGAATGGTGACCCCCAATGTCCTCCACACTATTTTCCAAAGCGGTTATCCCTCCTTCAGTTAGCATATTAGTCTACCACCACCTTCAGTGTTGTCGAGATCATCATGACTGTGCATTTACCTGGGTGGAATTTGAAGAGCCCGAGGTCTGACCAGTCCTGCAGATTGTATAGGTCTTCCTGAAGGCCGCTAGCATCTTCTGGATTGGCAATTTCTCAAAATAGGCTGGTGTCATCACCGAACATATATACTTCTGAGAAGACCGAGACACAATCTGCTAAATCATCTATGTAGACTAGTGTAGTCATATTTTGTAGGTGTTCGCACTAGCCTGCGAGGGGACTTCCCTCATTAGCCAGTGGGAGCATGTGCAATGATGTCCGTCAAAAACGACGGCGGTCGTTGCACATGCGCACTCCCAATCTTTGAACGTGGTCCATTTTTTATTCAAACTCATCCGCGACGAGGCGAGTAGGAATGCTCTAGCTATCATTGCGTGTATGCGCATACATTAGTCGTGATGTATTTTAGGCCTGTAAAATTCTCTAACATTACCTGTTGGATAATTCGCGCCTGCTCGCTTATTTAATAACGGACTGAAAACAATTTAATATCGCCAAAACCATCTTTACTTCAGGATTCAGAAAATATTTTCCGATTTTCCATAAAATTAAAAGATCTCCATCACATAAAGATGCTGCTGGACAGTGCTGACCTAGCATCACAGACCGGTGCAGCCAAAATTGATAGTAAGGTGTGTCATCCCTGACAGTAAGGTGTGTCATCCCTGATAGCAAGGCGAGTCATCCCTGATAGTGAGGATGTGTCAGGCCTGATAGTAAGGATGTGTCAGGCCTAATAGTAAGGTGTGTCATCCCTGATAGTAAGGTGGGCCATCCCTGATAGTAAGGTGTGTCAGGCCTGATAGTAAGGTGTGTCATCCCTGATAGTAAGGTGTGTCAGGCCTGATAGTAAGGTGTGTCATCCCTGATAGTAAGGTGGGTCATCCCTGATAGTAAGGTGGGTCATCCCTGATAGTAAGGTGGGTCATCCCTGATAGTAAGGTGTGTCATCCCTGATAGTAAGGTGTGTCAGGCCTGATAGTAAGGTGGGTCATCACTGATAGTAAGGTGTGTCATCCCTGATAGTAAGGTGGGTCATCCCTGATAGTAAGGTGTGTCATCCCTGATAGTAAGGTGGGTCATCCCTGATATTTAGGTGGGTCATCCCTGATAGAGAGGAGTGTCATCCCTGATAGAGGTGTGTCATCCCTGATAGAGAGGAGTGTTATCCCTGATAGAGGTGTCTCATCCCTGATAGAGAGGAGTGTCACCCCTGATAGAGGTGTGTCATCTCTGATAGAGAGGTGTGTCACTATTGATAGTAAGGTGTGTCATCCCTGATAGTGAGGTGCGTCATCCCTGATAGTAAGGAGCGTCATCCCTGATAGTAAGGTGAGTCATCCCTGATAGTGAGGACGTGTCATCACTGATAGAGAACTGTGTTATGTCTGATAGAGAGGAGTGACATCCCTGATAGAGGTGTGTCCTCCCTAATAGAGGTGTCATCCCTGATTGGAAGGTGTGTCATCCCTGATAGTAAGGTGAGTCATCCCTGAGAGTAAGGTGAGTCATCCCTGATAGTGAGGCATACCATCACTGATAGTGAGGATGTGTCATCTCTGATAGACAGTTGTGTCATCCCTGATTATGACAGTGATGAGTGTCATCCCTGATAGTAAGGTGTGTCATCCCTAATAGTGAAGGGTGTCATCCCTGATAATGAGGTGCGTCATCCCAGATAGTGAGTGTCATCCCGCATAGTGAGGTGTGTCATCCCTGATAGTGAGGAATGCTATCCCTGATAGTGAGTGTTATCCCTGACAGTGAAGTGTTATTCCTGATAGTGAGGTGTTATCTCGGATAGTAAGGTGTGTCATCCCTGATAGTAAGGTGTGTCATCCCTGATAGTAAGGTGTGTCATCCCTGATAGAGAGGAGTATCATCCCTGATAGAGGAGTGTCATCCCTGATAGTAAGGCATGTCATCCCTGATAGTAAGGTGTGTCATCCCTGATAGAGAGGAGTGTCGTCTCTGATAAAGAGGAGCATCATCCCTGATAGTAAGGTGTGTCATCCCTGATAGTAAGGTGTGTCATGCCTGATAGTAAGGAGTGTCATCCCTGATAGTGAGGAGTGACATCCCTGATAGCAAGGTGTGTTGTCCCTGATAGTGAGGAGTGTCGCGTCATCCTGATAATGAGGCGCGTCATCCCAGATAGTGAGTGTCATCCCTCATAGTAAGGTGTGTCATCCTTGATAGTGAGGAGTGCTATCCCTGATAGTGAGTGTTATCCCTGACAGTGAGGAGTGTCATTCCTGAAAGTGAGGTGTGTTATCTCTGATAGTAAGGTGTGTTGTCTCTGATAGAGGAGCATCATCCCTGATAGTAAGGTGTGCCATCCCTGATAGTAAGGTGTGTCATGCCTGATAGTAAGGAGTGTCACCTCTGATAGTAAGGTGTGTCATCCCTGATAGTAAGGAGTGTCATCCCTGATAGAGAGGAGTGTCATCCCTGATAGTGAGGAGTGTCATCCCTGATAGTGAGGAGTACTATCCCTGATAGCGAGTCTCATCCCTGATAGAGCGGAGTGTCATCCCTGATAGCGAGGAGTGTCATCCATGATAGTGAGGAGTGTCATCCCTGATAGTGAGGAGTACTATCCAGGATAGTGTGTGTGTCATCCCTAATAGAGAGGTGTGTCATCCCTGATAGTGAGGAGTGTCATCCCTGATAGAGAGGCGCGTCATGCCTGATAGTGAGGAGTGCTATCCCTGATAGAGAGGAGTGTCATCTCTGATAGAGAGGAGTGCCATCCTTGATAGAGAGGAGTGTGCCATCCCTGATAGAGAGGCATGTCATCCCTGATAGAGGTGTGTCATCCCTGATAGTGAGGAGTGTCATCCCTGATAGTGAGGAGTGTCATCCCTGATAGAGAGGAGCGTCATCCCTGATAGTGAGGAGTGCCATCCCTGACAGAGGTGTGGCATCCCTGATTGTGAGGAGTGTCATCCCTGATAGCGGTGTGTCAATATATTGAATATTTTAAACATAAATTGACTAGAGCACCGCAATCCTACTAATAAGATTCCATTATGAATGCATGATAGTCCTGATTGGGCAAATCCCATTATTTCAGACTTTATAGACCCCCAACTCTTAACTTTTCAACACTAAATCCAGCGAAAAGCCTTCTGCAGTGGTCTTGGAGAATTCTAATTTGCAGGCCATGAGAAGACTATTTTTGAAAATTTAACACTGGAATGACTGGCTCGAAAAGAAAGCCAATTATTTCAGTAGTAAATTTTCCAAAATAAACTCTTGGTCTGTAAATTGACAATTTCTATGAAAAAATTTAAATTTTCTTGAAAATATTTGATGGTTAAAAGGTTAATCAATGTTAATATTATATAAACTACTTTGAGAATAAAGTTCAACGTTGAATATTTTGAAAATAATTTGACTGGAAGCGAATGTGAAAGCAGTAAGTAATGTTTATCAGTCAAATTAATTTCAAAATATTCAACATTACTACATCATTTTTCTGAAATAAATTATTTCTAAATAAATCCTTTCACCGATGAAGCCTTATAGCAATCATACGAGAAATTCAGCAAATTTTTGATGAAGTAAGAAATATTCTGTTAAATATATTTAAAATAATTTGACTGGAAGTAATTGCTGCCTAAACGAGGAAGAATTGCCAATTAAATTATTTTCAAAATATTCAACTGCTTAACCATCCTACTGCTACTGGTCCACAACAGAAAACCATACCTTGCCTATTTATTAATCATGTCATGTCAAATGTATTTTTATAGAAGGCTTCAATTTTCATTTCTGTCATGTCTGGGTTACAGATGTTCATGGGGTGGGTTTTTAAAAATGTATTTAAACTCAATTTACCTGAAATTTTAAGGATATCATTGATACATTTTATTACTAGGATAGCTGAATCATGTAACAGGGAACATTTGAGCTTGGAATCACCTTTGGTTAGAATTCTGTGGAAATATCAACTTTTTGCATGCTTACCATTTAACGAGAAAAGCTGGAAGAGAATAAATGCTTGCTTCCAATGAGCTAATGTCTTATCTTTTGTTATTGGTTAATGTTTTCTACCAACAAATATTTTTTTTGTAAAACGCTGTAGTTTTGTGTAGAACTGTACGGAGTTAGATGGAGATCTGCGTCCTATCCGTCACCCGGTGTGTCGGGGGCGAACCATATGAGATCCATCTCCGGGGACTAACATTTGCCTGTCGTTAGGGTTAAGTTTCAAGATGCCCAGAGATGCACTGCTGGCTGGTTAAAGTAAATATATTTTCGCAGTCCTTCCTACTTTGACGGGGTTATCTATGCTAACTGGTATTCGAAAACACAGAGGTGCATACGAAATTGACACTTTGGTCTTCACCGCTTGGAAACCCCAATAATTTCCCAAGTCAGATCTTGCCAATGTGGCGATGGGAGTTCCAGACAATTAATAAGCCTTGCAGCTGGAGGAGCGTAGAAAGAGACAATCACTAAATATAATAAGAGGCCCTAATAAGGTAACTGGCCAATTTTACACAATCTAGCCAGTGTGCTGTGTTATGTATCTGCTAGATCCGGAAAAGAGGCTTACACAAATGACTCCTAAGGAGCAGTTGTCACTAACTACTTTTAAACCTATCCTATCGAGTTAGAATAGCCAGGTTTAATCAATCACATGGCAGGTTCACGCAATGAGAACATGAACAGTGACCTCAGTGTAAAATTAATGATGGGGGAAAGTGATGCAGATTTATTGTTGCATAGTATAGCCTAGTGTACTGCGGTCCTAGTATTTTATATCAAATAAACAAAACAAGTAACTAGAATGGCTGCTGCCATATATATATATAGAGAGATTGGCAGACAGCTGAACATTAACCATACTGTAATCAGTCGTTTGATTGCAAAACATGGGCAAACTAACGAGGTGAAGGACAGGCCTAGATCTGGAAGACCGAAGAAGACTACTGCCCGTGATGATCGAGCCCTAGTACGCCTTGTTAGGAGATCTCCATTCACCAACAGCAGAGTGCTCAGCCAGCAATGGGAAATGCGCAATAGAGTGTCAATGTCTACCGTCAAAAGGAGACTGTATGCTGCTGGCATGAAAGCTAGGAGACCTGTCAGACGTCCTCTCCTCACTGCACACCACAAAGAGGAGCGCCTGAGGTGGTGCAACGAAAGAAGACACTGGAACATGAGATCCTGGAGACGGGTACACTGGTCCGATGAAAGTCGGTTCCTGCTTCATGCCACAGATGGTCGAACTCGTGTATGGAGGTCCAGACGCACGGCGTACGACCAACGTAACATCATGGAAGAAGTTCCATTTGGTGGAGGTTCCGTTATGATATGGGGGTGCATCTCATTTGATTGTAAGCTGGATCTGTTGACTGTACCTGGAACACTAAATGGACAAAGATATCAAGATTCCATACTGGATAGAGTTGTGGTCCCTCATTTTGTAAATCATGCACCTGGAACCCACCCTATATTCATGGATGACAACGCCCGACCACATCGTGCTAGAGCTGTGCATGAATACCTCCGCCAGAATGCCATCGAAACCCTACCATGGCCAGCAAGGAGCCCTGACATGAACCCTATTGAGCATATCTGGGACATTCTGGGAAACATGGTGAGAAGGAGGGATCCTCCTGTGCAGAACCTACAGGAATTAACAGACGCACTCCATCTTGAATGGCAACGAATACCACAATGGCGTATCAGTCGGTTGGTGACCAGCATGAGACGTCGTGTCCAGGCCGTCATCCAGGCACAAGGTGGATATACCCGGTATTAATAATGACAGTCTCAAACTCGTGCACAGATGTTAAACTTCGTTTTCAGACACCATTAATGACAATCTAGCCACGTGTGTCAACTGTAGGGCAATAGCTGTCAGTTGTGTCAACGTAACCATATTCAGGCCTCGTTTTCAAGTTCAAACAAAAACATACAGTCTTTCCCCACCATCATAATCAGCATTCCTCTAGTTGCATTATTACCTCTTGCACTAAGATGGATGGGTACATAAATGTTTATGCTATTGCTTTCTTCATAGCACATGAATATACCCTCGCATGTGCGTAAAAATAGGGTGGTGCTTAACTTTTGCACAGGTGTATATATATATATATATATATATATATATATATATATATATATATATATAAACTATAACTATCACAGCATTGTCAATAAATCAGGTCATAGGACCTTGCGGTGCTTGTTAGCCGTAAGCACCAAAAAATAAGGATAATATTTACATTAAAGATATAAATTATAAAATGAGGTCTCAGACAACCGGTCGGTACCTATTAGTCATCAGTACCTGTAAAGGAATGAATAAATACAATACAAAAATATAGCTAAATGAGTACCTATTAGTCATTGGTATGGAAAATGTTCATAAGTCACCGTGGATGATGCATTACAGATGAGGAACACGAGATGGCAAGATTCTGAAGTTGCTGGGAAATCTCCGCAGGAAAACTGTTGATGTGGCTCACTCTCAAGGATGGTGAAAAAGAACGATTATAGTTGCGGATGTCCACTAGACAATCAGGATAGCTCATACAAATAACTTAAGCAGAATGTTGGAAAGTTCTGTACTGCATCGGAAGTTTGAAAGTTGCCCATAACATAAAGGGCTACAGTAGAAAGTTGTAACTATACAATGCATGTACATTTCTGGGTACACCATACATGGTACACCGCATAGCTCTTGCAGCATGCCAGGCAGAGTCCCACCAGACTGCGGCCTAAAAGTTAGTTAACACACGACACGCTGCGCCGAAGTTTGCTCGCCACTTTTCAGCATGGTTCGGCAGATCTGACGAGTTGTCCACCAAGATTCACCACTCGTTCTACATACTGGAGAAGTTACATCGGGGCCGCGAGGCCCATCCGCAGGAAGGCTCCTCTAAAGTGTTGGAAGTGAGGGACTCTTCTATTCAATCAGTTGCCCCCGGATGGCCATCCGAGGGCCTACAAAAACTAGATGCGGATGTTCGATTGCGGGCCAGAGACTAAGAACTGAAATCCGAAAGGCACTGCTGCAGTTATAGGGGAACCACAGTCAGTAAGCAGTTACCCACGTCTTGCACTGCTCTGGCCACACAACCTGCCACTTGTTCTCTCTCGACGAAGTGTCGTCTCGATTCTTGGCTTTGTGCTCCTTTTATACTACTCGTGATGTCATAGGCAGGATGCCCAGCCAATCAGTGGGCGATCTATAGCCAATCAACATGCAGATAGGAAGGGTGAGGACGCTATCACATGTTAGACATCCTCCCCATTCACTTAGTACATACACATGTTTACGACGTCCTTGTAATATTTTGAAAATAATTTCAACGAGCTAAATTAGGATAACTCAGCCATTTCTGGTCCAATTTTAAAAAGGTAAATAGTTTTAGAATCCTCGCCTCATTCCGGTCCTGATAGGTACCAAGAACAATGAGAATAGTGGAATTTAAAGAAATTATGTGCACCAACCCGGTACACTTTAGTATGCATTCTCTCCCAATGCTGACACGTGTTGTCAGGCAAGCTTAGATGTTTCCAGAAACCTCTCTCATATGGCTTTATACACGCATACTATCCTACTATGGGGGGGGGGCATGCTTGGAACGTACCAGGAGCGGTCATCCTGTACCCCGCTGAGCTGGGATGGTCCGTACCCATCCGGCCGATCCGCGCTACACTAGGCAGTTAAGCAGATTGTTGATGTACAGTTTGTATAGGTTTGTTCGTAATATGCTACCTTGCCTGAACACAATTTGCTCTGAGCACTTACCATACCATTTCACTGTTGTGGTAGTACTTCTGTGAAGGTCTGTGATGAGGGTCCAAGCGGCTCCCTCTATTCCAGCAAGATACAGTTTATGCGCAAGACTTGTGTGGTTCACTACATCGAAGGCTGACTTGGCATCAAGGAGAGCAACGCGTGTACTAGGCTTCTTGATTCGTGATTCAGAGGTAGCCTCCTGGAGCATCAGTGCGCTGTACATTGGAGATAACCCGGATGTAAACCCAAACTGAAGAGGGTTTTGCGGACTTTCTGAAGCATTTCTAGAGTTTTACAAACTGTTGACGTCACTGTAATACCGCGACAGGATGTAACTTGGTTAGGACTGCCTTACCATTCTCGTCACGGCTACATCTTGATTCTCACCCCTCCCATAGGTTTACTATGAGATTTCGATTTGACACAAAATCTGGTTAAAACACTGTAAATAAAATTATCTACAATATTTTCAATGTCTACAACATTTTAATAAGTGAGTCAATACTTCGAGTTCGAATGATGCTTTTTTCGCCATACGAAGTAAGCAGTAAAATTAAATGAGAGAAATAAACGCGAGTTACCACTTTTCATGAGGGGTAAGAATACGGACATAGCCAAAATGGTGACTCAAATGCCTGTGGACGACTCATTGGATGCTCAGACTAATTCATGAACCGGTAGATTTAAGAATGTTCGAAAACTAGTAACATCACATAAAACGCCTGGCATACTAACCTTGATACAGGAATGGATATGCGGGAATTCCATTGCAATAACTGCGTATACTTGTCACACACAAAAATTACATATTTCTCGACTGAGTCTTCAGACCTTACACCAGCGGCTGTAGCGTCATTAGCAACTTATTCTTCTTGTTCTGTATATTCCTCCTGTCGTACGAGGACCGAAAATTGTTTACTTGTCATCAGCGGTGGATGCCAATAAAATCACGGAAGAAACGAAGATCGTTTTTATAAATTTTAACAAGTTTTCTACAAGTTTTTATAAGTTTTATTATACAGTCTCGTGAAAAGTGACAATTAGTGTGTTTTTAAACAAATTACTACGTGTGTGTGTGACCTTATTCTACTGAGACAGTCGTGTTTAGGCATAACTTTGTATGTTTGTGATTTAATTTGTTTATATGCCTACGTCATGCGTGATGTCATTCGTGACGTCATAATTATATTTCCATAGAGACGTTTGTGCGAATGATGCAATAGAGTCTTTATTACGCGGTGCCTAACAACGTCAACGGGATTAATACAATATTAAAGTGACTTTCTAGTTACGCGTTTTTACGGCCTGTTGCCAGAAAGAACATTGCTACATGTATGAAAGTTAACCGTATATAAGAATTAAGGCTATAACTATACGTGCGTCGATCAAGTCAATCAGTCAATTACTATACTGTTTTTTTATATCTGCATTGCCCTGCCGTCACGGGAAATGATTTTGTATAACAGAAACAGTAGTCAGTCTACAAATAATTAATTAGATTTGCAGCTGTCTGACTACACTGTAAATCCGTCAACAAAGGCTTGATCTTAAGTAAACCTTTGCCTGAACAAAGAGCTAGCAACGATAATCAGCCCTACGTTCCGTGAGAATCAATGATAAATGCAGTCAAACATGGCTATAGCACCAACACGGACTTCCACTAGATTAGCAGACCGGACAGCTGCTTTAAACCATGCATCAGTAACATCTACATCAAATAATAAGCACACAATAAAAATGACAAACTACACATTAAACAGACCAAAAGCACTTGAGAAGAAACTAAATGCATGTGACAAGACCTCAGTTGAACACTTGATGAAGCCTGGCAAAAATCTCCTAGTGGAATGTAGTGCAGCATCATACGAAATGATTAAGAAGGAAATTGTTTGTTGCATCGATAGCCTATCAAAAGATAAGACTACATCACTTTCTGCTATCACAAAAGACACAGTTGATACCAGCAACTCTCAAGTATATCAGACAATATATATGACCAGGGCGACGAGCTCGTGTGGAAAGAAAAGTACAAAATGTACAGTTAGCCTTTATAATTCCACATCGAAAATTCTAGCAAATGGTAAAGAGGTAGACTATTTTGTTGAGGAAATCTTTGATCCGATTCTGAGGAAACTAAGGTCTGCTGGAAATCAGATAACCATTCTTAACAGAGAATTCAAAACCGCAATTCAGTCAGCAGTTAATCAGATAAATACTGCTACCAAGAAGGAACAGCATGGCACCTCATACACAGCAGTGGTAGGCCTACATCATCCATCATCATCGTCTGAAACTAATTCCGCAGCAAAAGATATGTACACATGCCCAGTGTGCACCAAGCCATCAGAACTGGAAACTATTCAATGTGACAATTGCTCAATGTGCCTACATTATTCATGTGCAGGGCTAACCAAAACCAGAGTTAACCAGATCATGGATGAAGTTCCATTTACATGTAGCTTATGCACCAACAACTTACTGTATGACACGAGTGTTTCTATCGCACTGTTCCCTATTATGACTGCATCGCAAGAAACTGCTGTAGAGGATTACCATGTCAGAGTAGATAATTCAGTAAATACATATAATACATCGGATGCTGTAGTGCAACAATCGGTTCCTCAAAGTCAAATAGCATCAGACAGGTTGACCTCTATTGAGGAAGCTCAATTGATCTCCACTGAAGCAGCTCACATGACCACCAAGCCAAGAACATGACAGACCTCTTCAAACCCGCGTAGTGGAAAGAACAATTCTACTAGTTACGAAAACCAGCTGTCACAATTTAAGGTGTTTATATCAACTTTAGAGCAAAAAATAAAGGATCAGAACAGAACAATCTCACTGCTACAGGTCACTGCTGAAACGAGAAACTGCCCTAATTTCTATCCACAGTCATATACCACCGATCTCTCTGACATTTACAACCGTTTTGACCTCCTAGAAAAACGCATAGATCTTATCATGGAACATCATAAACTAATTCAAAGCACCAATGAAACAAACTTCATAATAAATAAACTAAACCAAATAGAGAACAAACTCAATATTACAGCTTCGCCAATGAGCCAAATGTTGCAACAGCAGCCTGTGCAGACACAGCCTCAGCCAATACTGCAACCTCAACCAATCTACCAACTCGCTGGTCAACAGACATATCAAGGGCCATTTCCATCATCTATACAATCAGACCATCATTATGTGTCACAACAACAATCTGTGCCGTCGCTACTGCCAAACTATCTTCAAGCCCAGCCACCATCTTATAACACTCTTCCAAATCTGTCTACTCGACCACCGAGCTGTCACGATGTTCAGTCACAACATTATGATATGCCTGTGCACTGTGAATCATCACATCATGAAATGCCCATGCGCCATGAATTCTCAGAACATCCTGACATGTCTGTGCAATTTAAATCCATGCAACATCATAACATGCCCATGTGCTGTGAAACCTACCTACATCATGACATGCCTGTGCGTCGTGAATCATCACAACATCATGACATGCCTGTGCGCCATGAATCCTATCTACATCATGACATGCCTGTGAATCGTGAATCATCAAAACATCAAGATATGCCTGTGCACCATAGATCATCACAACATCATAATATTCCTGTGTGCCATGAATCATCACAACATCATGATATACCTGTGTGTTTTGAATCATTAAAACATCATGAGATGCCTGTGTGGCATGAATCATTACAACATCATAATATGCCTCTGAGCCTTGAATCATTTCAACGCCATAACGTGCCTGTATGCCATGAGTCATCACAACATCATGATATGCATGTGCACCGTGAATCCTTAAAACATCATAACATGCATGGGCATCATGAGTTCTCACAACACCATGACATGCCTCTACACCGTAAGCAGTCACAACATCATGACATTCCTGCGCAACGTGGATTCTCACAATATCATAACATGCCTCAGCACCGCGAATCCTTAAAACATCATGACATTCCTGTACATCGTGAATTCTCACAACATCATGAAAGGCCTGTGCACCATAAATCTTCTCATAATCATGATATGCCTGTGCGCCATGAATCTTATCATCATCATGCCATGCCTGTGCGATGCGAGCCCACACAACACCAGATGTCCGAGCAATGTACATTCTCATTATATTGCAGCAATTACCAGCAGAAGGCATGTACAGATCAGAGTAAGATACCACCGGCCATCTCACATAAAAGACAGATTCAGTCACAAACCAAGGCAAAGGCAGTGAAAACACTACATAAAGACTCAAGCAGTATGGTAAATGCACAAATAACTCCAGCCGAAAGCAAATTGTTACCTAGCGACTCTAAGCATTCCAAATCTTCACATGGTGATAACTATCTGCAACATTTATCGATGACTGGCTCAATACAGGACAAAATAGCAGACATTACCAACCTGCATATTAACAACAAAAAGGATAATTCAACCAATGTATTAAGAAGATCTAACAGTTTAGATAGTACACTTGCTGATGCACATGATTCTTCAGCTCAGGCCACTCAAACTGCTCATCTGCCAACACAGCCTTTTTAGGGGCAACTGGTCTCCACACCCGACCCCCCCCCCCCCCCCCCCCGCAAAAATACATTACCATGCAAGGAAGTAAACATCAAACACCAGATCCATATCTCCGTTAATGCTCAACAGAAGACAGACCATCAATTTCTAAGATTGACTACATTCAATGTAGAAGGAATCAAGGGTAATCTACCATGTGTACAAGATATTTCGAAAAATACAGATATACTATGCCTATAAGAACATTGGCTGTGGGAGTTTGAGTGGCGACATTCAGAAATATCTACCCAAATTCTACTACAACACGAAGTCTGTAGATTCAAACACTCCAACATGCAAATTCGAACGTCGTAGAGGATATGGAGGAGTTGCCATACTCTGGCGTCAGGAAGTCAATAATTTTGTCAAACCGCTGAAGGAAGGAAATGAAAGAATATGTCTTCTCGAAATTAATTCTGAGCCTATGCCATACTTACTCATTAATACGTACATGCCTACATCTGGGTACTCAGACTCTGCGGACAAATACTCTGAATGCTTAGATCTCATATATACCATCGTGGAATCATATCGCCTCACCCATAGCATTATCTGGTGTGGAGACATGAATGCTACCATTCTACCGAGAGACAATAAATCAGATAAACTACTTAACAACATTCTAAAGGATCTAAACTTTGTGACAGTACCATATATGCCGACTACACCAACATACAACCACGGGTAAAGCTCCTCACAAATCGACTACTTCTACCATAATCCTACAAATATACTGAACTTGTCCATTGCCAGCATGCACTGTATCAATACCTCTACACATGTACCAGTCTCCTGTTGTATTCCTGTCAGAAGTGTCACAAAACTCTCCGCTGCAAAGAACAAACAATCAATTTACAAACTGATTTGGAAAACATGGATAAAGATGAGTACCAGTCAACTCTAGCAAGAAAGCTGAGTGTCATACCTGCATGTAGGGAAGACTGTAACATTGACACATTTGTAGACAATATTCAAAATGCTCTCAAGTGTGCAGCCAGCACTACAGTCCCATCCAGACAATTGGTAATGCGTGGCCCGAAATGGAAGGCATCTCCAATAGTAAGGGACATATTCACCCAGGGTAAGCACTTATACAAAAACTGGATTGAGGCAGGTAAACCCGGACCAGATCATCCTACTTCTATGCAGTGTAAAATATTGAAACGACAGCTCCGCTCCCAACAGCGTACTGAAGCCGCGGTAGAGCGAAAATCACTGTACAACCGAGTAATGGTTGAGTATGGTTCTGCAAATTTCTACAGGCTTATTAATCGAACAAAGACAAGGCGTAGTGATACTGACTCTTTAGTTGTCAATGGAGTTCCCACTACAGATATGGTAAAGCAACGGAATGGACTTGCAGCCTTCTATGATGACCTAGCAAAACCTTCCCAACATGTAAACTTTGATAATGATTACCATGCACGAGTTAAGATCGACCTTCATTTGATCCAATGTACATATGCCCAGAATCAAGAAAGACTTCCTACAGTAACACCTACCGAAATCTATGAAGCAATTTCAAAGCTCCACACTGGCAAATCCGCAGATGAATTTGGCCTCAATGCAGAGCACTTTATTCATGCAGGACAGTCAATTATACCACTACTGGCCAAGTTGTTCAACTACATCTTTGAGTCGAAACAGATTCCAGACATCTTCAAATGGGGAATTATTACTTCAGTACATAAGAAAGGAAAGGACCCCTCAAATCTGAGTAATTACAGAGGTATCACTGTAACATCTCTACTGGGGAAAATCTTTGAGCATGTCATCCTTGACAAAATTGAAGAGTCGTTACCATGCAATCAATCATCTCTGCAGTTTGGATTTACTAGAGGACTTTCGCCACTTATGGCTGGTTTAATACTCTCAGAAACTACTACAGAATGCAAAGATCTACATGTCCCGCTGTATACCTCCTTCCTAGACACTCAGAAGGCATTTGATGTGGTGGATCATGCATCCTTAAAGTGTAAGCTGTATGACGAAGGTATAAATCTACACTTACTGCAAATTACTGATCTGCTCTACCGGGATCTTACTGCGAAAGTGAAGTGGGGAGGTTCTCTAAGACACTCATTCCCGATACTGCAAGGTGTCCGACAAGGGGGCATCCTCTCTACTGGGTTGTACAAAGTTTACATTAACAACCTGCTGCAGCAATTAGAATCTTCACAACTAGGAACATTCATGGGAACTCAGTATACAGGATGCCCAACAGTTGCTGACGATCTCACCCTAATGAGCAACTCAGAATTTGAACTGCAATGTATGCTTGATATTGTATATCGTTACTCAACTCGTGAGCGATACCTAATACATCAAGAAAAGTCTACAATACTGCACAATTTAGTACGCACACAATCTGTTCCGCACTTGCCTAAATGGTGTCTTGGCGAATTAGAAATATATGTCTCTACAACAGCAACTCATTTGGGGTTATCTCGAACTACAAAACAAGAAACGAAGATCAATGTGCAAGAGCGTATATCTTGTGCTAGACGCACACTCTATAGTCTCACTGGCAGAGGTTTGCATGGCTCGAATGGTATATCAACAAAAATTGCATACCGTATCATCCAGCTTTATGTCATCCCTCGACTACTCTATGGACTAGAGATCCTTGTACCACAAAAACAAGAACTTGATCAACTAGAAAGCTTCTTTATTGACATACTTAGGAAGATACAAGCCCTTCCAATGAGGACCGCGAAATGTGCTGTACTCCTTCTACCTGGCGCTAGACCAATCACTGCAGAGCTACACATACGTCAGCTGACACTTTTGAGGAACACCCTGGCATGCCAAAACAAGCCACTTAACCACATACTAGTAAGACAGTTGGCGTATGAGACTCCAAAATCGGGCAGTTGGTTTATTTATATTAAGAATTTTCTAGAGAGATACAACTTATCAAACATCCAAGAGCTTATTCTGAATTTACCCTCTTAAGTTAAAATGGAAATGAGTAGTAAAATCTGCCGTGGACAGCCAATGGAACGAGGACTTACAGTTTGCATGTGAAACCAAAAGTACACTTTAAAACTGTAACACTAAAGACTTTTGTATTGGGAAATGCCATATATCCGTGCACACTGTAGACAATGACAACAAGGATGTAAAACGTAGTGTCATTAAAGCCAGCCTCATCACAGGAACCTACCTAGTACAAGCAACACTAAGTAAATTCAACCAAAACATTGTGAACCCCACGTGCCATCTCTGTCAGTTGAGTTCTGAAGATTATCAACACTTCTTGTTACACTGTGGTGCACTCCATCAGTATAGAAATCAATATTTATCACTGCTCAAGAAAACCATCATCGACCACCTTGGCGAGAATTCCTGGAAATATATCTCCAGCATAGAAGATCACCTCATAAAACTTATTATCGACTGTACAAGTCTAGTCAGGGCTGGATTACTACCTAACAACTTCTCATTATTATGTGAATTGGAATGTATAACTAGAAAACTATGTTACAACCTGCATTGCGGTAGAAGCTTCCTCTTTAACCAGCTTCCACAACAACATTAATCAACAGTAACTGCTGTTAACTGATATCCTGAATCAGAACTGTATTTATATATAATTGTCCATGCACTCTGGTGCTGAACAGTGTTTGTGTTATTATTATTGAAACGTATTCGGACAACATATTTAGCTAATCTATAATTGCGGACTAAAATTACAATTATATAATGTTCATAAATCAAACTGTAGTTTACGTAACCACACGTGGGTGCTCCTATCAAGAGGAGGGATATACGAACAACAACAACAACAACTGCCACGTAGAAGTTTGTTTGCTATGAACGAATGCTTTGATATGATATGATATATGATGATATGATATCGTGTACAGCTGAAATATATAGTCATGTTGAAGCCTGTCAGCTGGTCCTAGCATTCATAACTTAAAACTAATCTCCACTAACGTAGATTGTTTACAATTCATAGTTGCGCACATCCGGGCATCTTGAGATCGACCGCCATTAAAGTTGGGGCAAGCTTACTACGTGCTAAAGAGGACTGCCAATACAAACGCATAGTTTATATTTTCCATGAAGTTCAAACCATTAAATCATGTGCCTGAGAATCTGTAATAACCCCGCCAAGTATTAGAAAACATCAAATCATGAATGAATTTTGCAAGACATTAAAGAAAATGTAATTAAGGTTTTACGGCCAATTGCCTGTAATATTAAATTAGCCCCTCCAAAAATGGCGTCTCTCCCAGGGTATTATGGGAAATTTGATTGTGATGACGTCATCGCGATTCTATGAATAGTATATGTTTGGGTCATAACTCATTCTGGAATTTAAAGATAACCCAGAGTAGTAGTTACAGATCTCGCTTATAAATAAGCCGCTGTGCTATTAACATACAATAAATGACAATACAAGTGTAATTTTAACATGAACTGATGCGGTTCCACACCCAGTCCATGTTCCATCAAGTTTATGAACAGGCCTGGATTACCATACACAGTTCCTGTCCCTATAATTTTCTAGACATTGATACATTTACAAATGTAATAACTATATGGACTGGTGTGGTTCCACACTTGGTCCACGCTTGCTCATGTACGTGAACTGGCCTGGATTACCATACCCAGTTCCTAACTTATAGCATATTGAAATTATTACTACCAGGGTAGCAAGAAGCATTGGCATCATTCGCAGACTGAAACCCTATCTAACACGTTATATTATTAAAAACCTGTACTGCAATGATACTTCCTCACATCACCTACTGCAATGCTATCTGGACTAATACATCTCAAGCTAGACTAAAAAACTAAAATCTTTGCAAAAGCAATCTATTAAACTATTCTCACAAACAGTAGGTGGCCAGGATATCTTTAAATCAGAAAAAGGTCTTAAAACTTGAGGACATTGGAAGGCTCCAATTATACACAATCTTAAGGGACTTCCACAATGGCAACTTACCCTCATCCTTATCTAACATCTTTACGCTCAATACACAAGTGCATCCTCACAACACAAGAACAAGAAATAACCTCCACTCAACACACCACCAAACAAAAGCAGCACAACAAAAACCCTCACACAAAGCAATTCAGTTATGGAATAATACAGACACAAGCACACGCACAGACATCATAAGCTACAGTCTTTTAAGCAGAATATCAAAAAGAAGATTATAGAAACCTACTAGACTGGAAAAAATACTTGCACCCAGTCACCAGAACAAATAATAATAATAATAATAATAATAATAATAATAATAATAATAATAATAATAATAATATCTGTCATAATGGTAACTACCAAACTACTACCTCTACCATCACAGCCTAAAAAAATTTTCTAATACTTTGTCAATGATAATAAGAATATGTAATATAGAATTAACTTAAGCAAGATAAGCACACATCCCTCTGTCATGTCTCCCTGTAAATATGTTGTAAATTGTCATACGTCTATTAACTGTTGGACTGCTGCAAGCCATCGGACAATAATTTCAATTGGCAATGACTCTGGATTGGCTGAGTATTTTGGCAACAATTTGACTGAAAGTTGCTGGTGGCTTAGCCACCGACAACTTTCGGTCAAATTGTTTTAGAGGTACTCAGCATACCCTGAGTTAGGCTCCATGGAAACTGTAGACTGCAGAGGCTTGGCAGCGAGACAGTTAACTATATGTATATATAGGACTATAACATGTTAACCTTATGTATTCAGTATTCTTATGTCCTATATTGTTGTTATATGTTATATGTAGGGGTCCACCACCACATACGCTCTGCCTTTGGTGGACTACCTGTTGTGAAACTGTAAATGTATATTCTATATCAAAATAACTAATCTTGAACTTGAACTTGTTGATATATACAATGATTCACAATGCAACTGTAGTATGGACTACATGTAGATACTACACAATGGTAAATAAACAAATGAATTAACAATTAACCCAGATCTTGTGCAGTACACATAGAACTTTACATAGTGATAAGCGAATGTAATTGTACTATGGACTGATGTGATTTCACACCCTGTCCATGGTCCCTCAAATTTATGAACTGGCCTGGATTACCATACCCAGTTCTTATCCACATGGTTAACATACAGTACAGTACAATACAGTAATAAACAAATGTAGTGTTATATCCATTGATGATGTCCAATTATAACTCTATCATTTCATATGGCAAACATGTATTGTGCCTATTCGTTGTCAAGTCTTGATTTGAAGCTATTTAGTGTTGGAGCTGTTACGACGTGATCAGATAGAGCATTCCATGATTCTACTATCTTTGAGGAGAAAAACTGATGACGAAGTGCTGTCCTACAGTAGTGTTTCTTAAATTTATAAAGATGACCTCAGGCTCTTCTGTACATCAGACTCAGCAGTCTCAGGGTTCTTAGTTCCTCATACTGAAGTGTTGACAGTGATGGGATAAACTTTGTCGCCCTCCTCTGAACACCCTATAAGATCTTTATATCCTTAACATATCGTGGTGCCTTGACTATGTTAGAATACTTGAGGTGGGGCCTCATTTATAAGTTCTGTCCAATTTAAATGCAACAACAATATTTACATGTTGAACATTTTGTAGATTGGATACAGTCTGGATATATTGAGAAGTCAGGAAACATATTGTATAGTCTCTTTCTGCGTAGAGTGTGAACGAGTGTGTGGCTTAGATTATAATATGCATGTCAGATGGTAATTTCTTAGTTGAAATAGTTCTTATGCTGAATTAGGTTTGGCCTATGAAGCTCAAGCTTGGTTACAAAAAACATTTTATAGATGTGCCCATTCAGGGTTTTGTCCAAGTACAGGCAAGTCCAAATATTTAATTTTACGGATTTGTACAAGGGTCTACAATTACAGCCACTCACTTATGGAATAACACTAAACAGGAAAGCCGGGACAAAATACTGCTACTACTACTACTACCTACCTACCTACCTACCCACCCACTCCAATCCAGCCACTATGTCTGGATGTTTCCAACTGCTAACAACTATTAGTTCTTTTCAGTCATCATAGAACCAAGCTACTGGATGATCAGGAGAATGAACACCATGTCCCTCCCCTCCCCACCCTTGACCAAGGATGATCCCCACTAGCCAGCATCCTGTAAGCATCTTATCAACTATACAACTACAGTACAGCTCGGGGATGACTTGAAATACTTCCAAACAAAAAAGAGTACCTTGTTGTTAGGATAATTTTAACATCAATACGAGAAATGTTCTCGTGTATTTTAAATGAGGGTGGATTGGAAGGCATTGCTGCCTATAGCAACAATGTCTTCCAATTCAATTATATTCAACAGAACGTTTTTATTTTACTCTTGAGATGAACTGGTTATTTCCGAGATGTACTGTATAATCAGTCAACCAAAAATATAAATGTTTGTGTTGTCTTGTAACATCACCGCTACAACTACTACTTATACATGTATTAATATTTTATTTAACTTGCCTACGTCTTGCGATTGTATGCTATGTGTACTTAGGTGTTCTGTTCGTTTATAGTTAATATATAACACACATAAAATGAAATAATTAAAACAATAAAACATGTGATTAACTTAGAATGTGTAAATGTAATGACTGAACTGTAGTTTGTTATGTAACTGTCCTGTCTAATTTATTTATATAGATGTATGTATATATGTGTAGTGTCCGCCAATACAATATGCATTGCCTTCGGCGTACAATCTAGTTGAATCCATGACTTATATATATATTTCTACTGAATAAATAATATTGAATCTAGAATCTTGAAAAAACCCATACCTATGGTATTAACACAGATACTAGAATAGTTATATCGTCATATCTAAACCGCTTATTCTAGGCCTGGTGAATCAATGTTGTTATTTAACTGTCATTCACTATCATGGATATTAATAGTGCGACCTTAGATGACCTTCTTGCACTAAAGATATTGTGATGGCTCGGACCCAATGGGAGATTGATATAGCGGCTCAGGTTACAGTGGTGTAAGGATTTTGCTCATGAAATGTTCCATCCACTTTCTATCAGATAAATATTGTGCAGGACAGGATAATGTAATTACTGCTCTGCGGGAGGTAATGACCACATACAGACAGGCATGGTGTAATACACTTCAAAGGACTGTTTTAGTGGTGGACATTACACCCAGTTATTCTAATCCTGGATTTGTTAAAAGACCATGAAGCCCTTATTGATCTCCCTAATCTATCTGTTAAAAATAATGGCCGAGGTGTTTCATGCATTCCACCATGAAATATTATGGAAGAGATTCAAATCGTCTGTTATGTTACAAGAGAGGCCTGTCGTGTGTCCATTTGAAGCAGTATGTTTCAGCAGGTTGCAAAACACCAAGAATCCCTAGTTCCGATCCTCCTCCAAAATAACTCGCTATCATTTGTCACCATAAAAAATCATTCCCTGGGTACAGTGGTTGAAGAAGTCATGGATGAAGATTGTGATAATCCTGACACTAAAGTGCAAACCATGATGGCAATAAGTATCTGCCAGGACATCTACAAGAGTTGTTTCCTCGGTCTGTAAATTCTAGAAGGCATGACAGATTCCCAGTTGGTACCACTACAAGAACTATTGATTAATTATCAACTGTCAATCTTCAGGTGTTCGAGCGCTTCCATGCTAAAATAATGCAGGCGATGTTTCTTAGATAAATTGTTCTAGTAAAAAGGGCATAGCCATCACGACTGACAACATTCGTTACATGGCTTCATTGCCTGTTTCTTCTAACAAAACTGAGCTAGAATCTATTCTAGGGTATGCCAACTATCATCGGGAACGCATTGGAGGATTTGCTACAATGCTAGCTCCTTTGAACTCTATAACTGGATTAGTCAGATTTTCTTTGGGAGACTGAGCACCAGCAGGCTTTCAACAAGTTAAAGAAGGCTATGTCCCTTTGTCCTTGGGTATTCACACGCAACAGGTATGTTCATCCTGGATGTACCAACACTTCATTAACTGTGATTGGGGCAGAGCTATCACAGGTAGGCTTGCACAATTATTCAATTTAATTGACAATTGCAATTATTGAAAAATAAATAATTGTGGACAATGCTAAATTCAATTAATTGAATAATTGACACATATTGAATTTAAAATTGTAAATATATTTATGTTGAACGTCATGTATGGAAAGCACCATACCGAGCGTATAAAATGGTATTGTGGACAATTGTGTGCTGGATGTTCAACATCTTTCATGTATGCCTACATTACAATAGAAATTTTTTAAATGCATTGGAAAGAATTTGACTAAGATTTTTGACTATCATATACATGTAGCAATAACAAATTGATTTCAATAAGATAATCTTTTTAGGTATCTTGAGATTAATTTGACTGAAAATCACTTTCAAAACGTTTACTGGATTGCTAACATAACAGTGATTCTAAATATCTCTAGTATATTCTTTAATATGCCTGCTTTAGCAAAATGGTTAATGGTTGAACTTGAGTCTTTTACCAACGCACTGATATGAATTATCTGGAGTATTATTGGTGTGCTTTGATGCATTAAGATGAGGCTAGACTTGCTAATCATTAGCTTACAAAGAAAAGAACTTGTTGTTAACACACATCTTCAGTGTGTCTATGATTTAATTTTACTTGCTATTCAAGTGCTATGTTGTTTTTAATCCATTTCATTTCAAATGTTAATATTTAGTTTATTTCAATACAAAAACAATGTTTACATATATCATCAGTGCTACAGTTCAGATATTAAAAAATATTAATTATGTTTCAGTTTCAGCTCATTTTAGGCAAAGTTGATTGATATTTTGCTAGCCAACTTAGTCAGCTTATAATGGTAACAGGATGAACTGGCAACCTGCTTTTGTTCAAGTCGAGTTTGGATCTTAACCACATTCTTCCTGTATTCTGAGAAAGATGTTTTCAAATGAGCCCATTACGAAACATGCTGAATATTTTTAAAAACAATTTGTCTAAAATGTGTTGCTTGCTTATGTGGCAATTATTTTCAGTTAAAATGTTTTCAATATACATGCATGTAATCAGTAGGGAAATTATAGCCGTATTATAGCTACAGACATCTATATATATATATATATATATATATATATATATATATATATATATATATATATATATATATATAGTGTGAATTAGATACAGTTTTATTCTTTTAACATGTCTAACTTTCACAAGTTGTATTGCCAAGATAGAAACAATATAAAGTAACATTGTTTCTCAAATGTACATCAGTATTTCATTTAATGCGTCTGTAAGAGTTAATTTTTTTGACACAGGATGGATAAGGGTTAAGTATCAATTAATTGAATAATCGCAATTATTCTTTGAAATAATCGCAATAATAAACTTTGCATAATTGTGCAAGCCTAATCACATGTACAAGATGGGATAGAAATTGTAATCGGTTTCGCCAGCAGAATATTGTCAACTCAAAGGAGGTAGGGTTACTCAGAAGTGGTTGTTGATGGTTGTTTCATGCACCCGCCAGGATCAGGTGCTTACTTGGCTGAACTTTTATTGTCTGGACTGACGACCACAATCTTGCCTTGCTAATGTGTTTCAAGAATCTTGAAGGGCAACTGGCTAGATGGTTAGACGAGTTCTCCCAATATGATATGAGCACCCTGCACAGGAAAAGTGGAAAGTCCAGTAATGCTGATAAAAAGGTGCTGATCTTGTGGGACGACAATGTGTGTGGTCATCTTAGATGGCCGATAGAGTTGTAGATAAGTATCCATTTGCGTAAGTAATAGCTTCACGAGATGTGAAATTGAACATAGATATTTAAAGATGTTTAGATATATATAATGTTGCTTATATGGCAGTTGAGCTTATTGTGCTGAAATTTATGAAAATTAGATTCATAAATCTCTATATATTCAATCTATCAATTAGAAGTATTGTGTATGTCTTTTATGCCGCTGGTGTAAATTTTAAAGGTTTTGCTAAACAGTGACATAACAGCAACAGCTTAATGCAGCACAGTTTTAAACTTAATACCAGCTAGCCAACAAACAACACATTGAATACTGTAGACTGATCATTCTGCATAAAAAGGTATAATGCATACTAACAGCTAGACTTGTGCCATAATTATGCCTATTGTCCAGTGATGCATACTACTCAGCTTCCATAGATCATCACACTTTCCCCATGCCCTGATCTTAGTACATACAATAACACGATCTATGCGATATCATGTTATAAGAATCCAAATAGGCTTGTGTGATTATTGTTTTGAGTTATCACAATCGATTATTTAAAAATAATGGCGATTACTCGATTAATCAGTCTGGGAACAAATTACCCAGATATAACAACAAAGACATATCAATGATGAAAGATAGAATAGTGTTTATAAATGTCCATTTGCAGTCCAAGAGAAGACTATTTTTGAAAAGGTATCAATGGAATGCCTGCTCGATACTCTAGCCAGTCATTCCAGTGATAAATTTTCAAAAATGTTCTCTTGGCCTGCAAGTGGGCATACATTCGCTGAGGAAAATGTAGATTTTCATGACTGACCGCATTAAAGAGTAATCAAAAGGTAGGTTTTAAAATATTTCATGCATTAGAAATTATTAACAAACTCTTTGATTATTTAATTTTTAATCATATAAATTCACGATTTAAAACATAATTTCCATTTTCGATTTAATCACATAATTGTGCAAGTCTAAATCCAAATATCTCTGCATATGATGTGTGGTGTACCAAAAAACAGAATGGGCTTGACATGCTGGATGCGGTCTTACTAGAGTGGAAATCCTGTATTTATTGTCACCAAGACATTAGACACTTCTCCGCTAATCTGAATAACTAACTGCTGACGGCATGCTGGGACGTACAGGCAATCGCCAAACCAAGTTTGGTCAAGATACAAACTGTCCATCCAGAATAAATGGAATTCAGTTTCGCACATCCAGGCATCTTGAGATCGGCCGCCATTGTAGTGGGGGCAGAGTTACTAAATTCTAAAGAAAACTGCCCATAGCAACGCATTGTTTACATTTCCCATGAAGTTCAAACCATAAAATCCTGTATCTGAGAACCTGTAATAAACCTGCTCGGCATTAGAAAACTTTCAAATAAAGAGAAAATTTTGTAAGATAGTAAAGAAAATGTAATTAAGGTTTCACGGCCCATTGCTTAGCCCCTCCAAAAATGGCGTCGCTCCCAGGGTATTATGGTAAATTTGATTGTGATGATGTCACCGAGATTCTATGAATAGATACTGTGCTAGACAAATCAGCAAAACCTCATGAAAGATGTCAGCATATAAAAAACCCTGGGAAGATGTCAATAGAGGGATCTGACCAGTCACTCAAATATCAGACGTCATAATCAATTCACCTTTCCAGAGTACCCACCCATTATATGATGTCATAATGAATTGGGTGATATGTAGAATGACATCATAATGAATGACGTCATGAAAGAATATTTGAAGACGGTCTATGCGTTGTTGCAGAAATTGTTTGCTTTTACTATTTAATAAATATTATGTTGAACATTTTGAAACTAAATTGACTGGGCAGTGTTGCCGCCATAGGCAGCAACAGCACCTAGTCAAATTAGTTACAAAATATTCAACAGCTTCCCTGTAGTTTGTAGGAAATTGATACCTAGGGCATTTGGGGATCGATCAATCCCAACACGGCGAGGTGTGGGTGGAGCTTAGCTAGTGATGGGCGGGGTATAGCTAAAAATGGAAAGGTCCATTAGGTCACATGTTAACGGGCGTCGCAATTAAAATGACATAAATCTGTCATGAAAATCGAAGTCAATCATAAAAGTGTATGAATTGTATGTCTTTGATGAATTTACCATTTAATAAACATTCTCTTGAATATCTTCGAAACAATAGCCACCAACAGCAATGTCCCCATGAATTAGTTTCACAATATTGCACAGCTTACATGTATCATTACCTTAAAATTGCGATTCTGGGAAGTCAGGGTTCAAAGTATATAAATTTATTCAAACACACGTGCAAACAGCTTATATAGAAATTGGTTTCCCTATTGGATTGCTAAGCCAAGCCAGGCTTCACATTAGCGTAGGGCTCAACAAGAACCAGGTCATAGAAAATGTTTTATTGAGTTTTCATATACGAAATAGGGCATAATAATGCCTTTCTACAATTTAACATGTACACTATTTGACAAATATTTACAGCAACATAAGGAAAACTGTAACATTAATATGGCAAATTACAAGCAGTTATTAGCAAATGAGAACATAAATGTTCAGAAGTTACTCTGTTAAATTACTGTCTACTTGGCTTCTTTTAAGCGTGGTGGTGGTGGAGGCGGCGTTGTGTGTTAACACTCGACTTCACGTCACTGAATGACTAAGCTGTTGACTAGTTTCTGACTAATAAGGTACAGCAATGTTGCTGTCGATGGTAGTGTTTGACTGGGGAGGTGGGCATGGTAATGTATGAGAGAAAGCAATCTCGTACAGGTAATGAGATGCATAAATGAGCATGCCGACCCTTGTTAATTAAAATTACTATAGTGCAGATTTTCATGTTTCAGATATAGTATATAACATAAAGATTTACTAAGCATTTATGTATGTGAGAGTGTAGGTTAGGCTTGCATATAGTAGGATAGGGAATATTATGGTAATGACATTTCCGGGTAGGGCATGATAGTAAATCAGGCGAAGTATGGAATTGTATGGCAGGGGATGACTGGGTCTGGCATAGCCGGGTATGGTCGGGCAATAGCTGGGGACAGCAGGGCAGGAGTGTCACTATTAACAGACAATGTACAGTACAGCTCAGATATATCTTAAATTTCCAAAACAGAAACATGATAGTTAGTACAACTTTGAACATGGTGTAAGAAATGTTTCGTTGAATATTTTGAAAATAATTGGATTGAAAGACATTGCTCCCTTGCATAGTTTAATATAAAGCATTGTGACATAGGACACTCATGCTTTGACAGTATTGTTTTAATCTTACTAAACAAAATGGCTGTGGGTTTTATTTTGCAATGTGAATCGGGACAATATTGGAACTCACTGTAGATATTTTTCATTAGTAAATAATTTGCTACCTTTCTCCCTGGATAACCTTCAAACATATAGATTGTGTCAATTGTGTTTATAACTGAATGAGTCAAATTCAAAATAACATAAAATAATCATCATTTCTGATGACTATGTGACATTTTAGGCTATTTCTGAGCTGAACTGTAGGTGCATTTAGCCCTTTAACTATTAGGAAAAAAAGAAGCTTATTATTGACCATTTGCAGGCCCATAGAAGACTATTTTAAAAAATTTTACCACTGGAATGACCAGTGTTAAATTTTCAAAAATAGTCTTCTCTTGGTCTGCAAATGACCATTCATCAGGAGCACCACAGAGGCCAGTTTCGGGGTAAATTAGTTCCATAATTACACTAGAGTCGCTTGGCACCAATATCTTTGCAATAAGACACGTTACGAATATATCTGTGACATTATTTATCCAAAAGATATCTCATTTACATTTTACATACATGTACAGGAAGGACAACCACTAGATAATTCATAAAACACGATAAAATTATATACACGCTTTGTAATTAATCATGATTGATTTTAAAGATATAAAACTTAATGGCAGGACTTACACAATATAGCTCACCCTATTCATAATAAACTCCTAAAAATAAGCTTTTAGGACAGAAACATGAAAACAGGGAAATATCATTAAAATATATGACCAGTAAACAGATTTTTTGCTAAAGGCAACAACAATTTTCAATCAAATGGTTTGCCAAATAATTATCATGGTTTTACGCACAGTATGGTTGGAGTAAATGTCATCTACAAAAAATATGAAAAAAAAAAAATTCTGTATTTAATCAACTAGTCAGGATCACTACAAAAAAATCAAGGCTTTACTTAACCCATTAACCCTCAAATTTATTGAAGAAAATCTCCATTTGCAGGACAAGGGAAGACTATTTTAGAAAATTAACCAATAGAATGACTGGCTTGGTTATCGAGCCAGTCATTCCATTGGTAAATTTTCTAAAATAATATTATCTTGCTCTGTAAATGAACATTTAAATTAAGATCACTGCATAAGCTAATTTTGATCAGCAAAAGGGTTAAGCAGTTTTGAAAGTAAGATACACAGATGACCTTCCAATATAATTATGATTTCCCAGTACAATATATCATTACTGACTAGTGTATGCAAGGATACACTTCTAGTATGGCATAACAACAATATGTTGCTACCAGAAATCATTATTTTCTATGCAATACAATATCTGTATCATTTGACTGGCAGCAATACAAGTAGTAATAGCAAAGTAGTATTTTGCCTGACAATGATCATGATGATGATGATGATGATGATGATGAACTAAATGTATTAAAATATTTTTCTATCTCTCTAGGATCTTTCAGGCCAGGTGAGCTAAAAAAACAAAACAAATCCATGCAAGGTGTAAGAAGACTTTTTTGGTGAAAAGATTACGGCGACAGAACTTTGGCTCAAGCAAAGGTATCACACAAACAGCAGCTGAATCTAAATAACATTTAATATTTTCATATCTACTGAGACAGGTAACTTACTGTATTATTACAATATAAGACTAGAGGCCCGCACATAATAAAACAAGATGGGCCAGGTCCTACAGCCACAGTATTTGAACATAGACTAGAATACCGGTAATAAACATAAACCTGATTAAAAGATTACATGTCAGGGTTCTTCCATTAACCCTTTAACAGTCAAATTCATTCAAGAATTTTCTTAGAGAAATTGTCCATTTGCAGACCAAGAGAACTGTTTTTGAAAATTTGCCATCGAGCCAGTCATTTCGGTGATAAATTTTCGAAGAGTCTTCCCTTGGTCTGCAAATGGGCATTTCTCAAGACCACTGCAGAAACTGTTTTTGGCTGATATGAGTGTTAAAGTGTCCAAGTTTGGAGTCAAATTGGACACATGTATTTAACATTTTCTTGGTGAAACAGGCCATAACAGGCCTCGGAAGTGGTCTTGAGGAATATCCATTTGCAGGTCAAGAGAATACTATTTTTGAAAATTTAGCACTGGAATGAGTGCCTTGATAACTGAGCCAATCATTCCAGTGGTCAATTTTTAAAGTCATCGTGTGGCCTGCAAATGGATATTCAATGCATAGTTTGATATTCTTTACTGAATTTGTTCATTAAATGGGTAAATGATTTAGGCTAAGTCTGGGTAAATGATTTAGGCTAAGCCTGGATATGTTGTCGAGGTAATCCGATCAGAAGTACTTGCGCATGCGTACTGTACAAACATCTGGGAGCAAGTGTCATTTCTGAACGCAAAAGAATATAATCGGATTAAAATATGGTAGCTTGAAAAGAAATGTAAACACTGTTACATAGTTACTGTACTCTTGTTAAAAGCTGGCATATTTATTTACATACATGTGCACACTTTTACTCACTCGACGCGGCAGTACTCAAGTCGGATAATTTTCACCACGTGATACCGTAAGTCGATTATACTCTCGTCGTTCGGATATGTGATCGGGGTAAGTGGGGTACCTCGACAACGAACCCAAAATCAACCTTAATAGAAGTCACAGAAAAAATGTATGATGACCACGGAAAAGATCGACTATTGATTCACATTTTTGCATAAAAGTGAAGCCTTCCACCCTATGGTCATTAAATCCATGTTTGATTACAGCCTGCCACCGGTTAACCGATGTCTGAGCTTCCATGGAGCATTCCAGTTTTAGCGCTGCCCAGTCCATCACTAGCTAAGTTCCACTCATGCTTTGCCCATGTTGGGATTGATCGATCCCTGCACTCTCTTACTCTCAATTTCCAGAAAACTATACAGGTAAGCTGGTGAATATTTTGAAACTAATTTGACTGAGTGCTATTGCTACAATAGGCAATAACAGTGACTGCTCAGTCAAATTAGTCTCAAAATATTCAACATAGCTACGTCATCCATGATGTAATTGATTATGACATCAACATTCACGTAACAGAGTTAATTATGATGTCATATGATTGATGGATAAACTGTACTCCTCCATTTCGTCGGCATTTTCAGAAAACCAGGATTGCCACTGAATGAACTGATCATTTAAATTTCTGACACTAAGGACCATACAACCAAGTTTTATTCACATCAGTTCAACGTTTAATAACAAATTTTTGCATAGACATTCTGAAGCCTACTACCATAGGGCCTTTTCAGTCATGTTTGGTTGAAGTGTCTAGCAGTTAATGAGTAGTCTTTTAAATGTTATCCTGGGCATTTTCGCAAGTCAACAAATTTACCAATCAGATCTCTGAGTTTGGAAACATATTTCGCCTTTGCTGACGAGACGACGGTCCTTTTATCTGAAATCAACATATAGGCTTAATTTACAACAATTCCGAACATATTATATTAACAAGTTCCAGAATGCAAACTAGATGCTATTAGTCCAGTTGGTGAAATGTTATTATGGAACAATGGCAGTGCATTTTAGTCTTTCAGTGGCTGTTTCTTGAAAAATGTTGACTGAAATTGATTAAAATTTTAACACCACAACAGCTGTTCTGATAACCTATGACAACAAGATTCAAAAGATGATACCCTTTTTTTAAGACTAACATTATTATTTTTATTATGATGATGGACGCGATGAAGCAGATTTATGTGCGAAAGCGTGTCGAAAAATAATGAAGCTAGTCTGAAAACGTATTGCCTTCTGATAAACTAGAATTTTGCAACTTTGGTACTGATAAGAAAAAATAAAGTAAAATAAAATTTAAAATGGAAAGAAAGTTTTTTAGTAATGCCGAGAACTTTGATTTTGCCCACAATATAAGATACGTCTTCTGCTGACCATGGTCAAGCTATAATATAAAACATGCATCAAATCTGTTTAATTTGATTGGCACCATTTGAGCCAACTTGAAACAGCGAAGTCTTGACGTTTTGACTAAAAAATAATAGGCATTTTCCTAAAGGACATATCAAACAACTCATGAAGCCTAAAAATATACATAAAGTAGAAGCCAAGATATTAAGGCGAAAACAAACATCTGGAGTCAGTTACAAAAACATAATGAGGCCAGCTTTCACAAAAGCTGGAAATAACAAATATTTACTCAAAATAAGGATCACAAAACAAAGATTGTCGATCTATACTGCAATGTCTACATTACCATAAGCACATTTCTGATGGACAATAGAGGCATTTGACCTGTCAACTAAAGTATCTGACCTCATAATCAAATACATCACATGTTAGCCGACATCATAATCAAAATGCCGCTGATTTGTCACAAAAATGTACAAATCTGTCATAAAAGGGTACAAATTGTATCACTTTGATGAATTTACAATTTAAAACATTTAACCCTTACAACTCTGGTGTTAAAATTTTAAATTTTCAAATTAAATTAAAAGATTAAGTGGTGTGTTCATTTTTCAACAAATTTGGTGGGAGATGGTGCTGTCATAGACAGACAGCAGCATCTTCCACCAAACTTGTTCAACAAGAGGCCCAAGGGGCCTGCGTCGCTCACCTGGAGAACTATGCATTTTTGTCAAAATTGTTGGTGGGTGGTTTAGGAGTAGTCTTTTAAATGAGGTTGTGGACAAAACTATGGCCGCCAAACATGCTACATTTTGATTGGTCCACTGCAACCATGTTTCTGATTTAGCTTGAAAAAACTTTAATGGCACTCAGTGCATAAACATATCTCCCAAATTTCGGCATAATCCACTCTGGAGTTGTTTTGGCAAAAAATAGGTTATCCAAGATGGGCGCCGAACAATTTGGCCAATCAAGTTCCGTTGAACAAACTTGGTGCAGCTCTTTCCCTAGATGATATTTCATGCATTTTGAATTGATCCCCCAAGCGGTTTTAGAGACTTATAGACATTTCTAAAAATGGACCAAAATCCAAAATGGCACGAGAATACATTTTAAATTTCCCATTGCTTTAGTATGGGAGATTTTGGCGGGAAAATGATCCAAGATGGCCGCTAAACCGTTTAAACAACATGGCCAATTTGAAATCACAATACGCAAAAACATATAAAACCAATTTCGGCCTCAAAATCCATCAAAATAAAAAAATCCAATATGGCCGCCAAACACGCTATATAATGATTGACCCACGGCGGCCACGTTTTTTGACGGATCAACTTCGCTTGAACAAACTTTAATGGGCCTTAGTCCCTAATGAGATATCACAAATTTCGACCTGATCACTTCGTTTTTGCGAAAACTAGGTCATCCAAGATGGCCGTTGAACCATTTGGTTAATCAAGTTCCCTTGAATAAACTTGGGTCAGCTCTTGCCCTAGATCATATTTCATGAGGTCTGAATCGATCCTTAAAATGGTTTTGGAGAAGATTTAAAAATACATTTCTAAAAATCGGCCAAAATTCAAGATAGCCGGCGGCCAAATTGGCTGATCGGCTTCGTTTGAACAAAATGGAATCTCTATGCCCTAAAGATACTTCCTGCCAAATATAATTGAAATCAGCCCAGTAGTTCTCGAGAAGACATTTTAAATTTCCCATTGCTTTAGTATGGGTGCTTTTGGTGGGAAAATGATCCAAGATGGCTGCCAAACCGCTTATCCGACAGTTTTTTGATGGACCAACTTCTCTTGAACAAACTTAACTGCCCCTTAGTCCCTAATCATATCTGCCAAATTTTGGCATGATCCCTTCAGCGGTTCTGGAGAAGTCATTTTTGCTAAAACTATGTCAACCAAGATGGCCGTTCAATCATTGGACCAATCAAGTTCTCTAGAATAAAGTTGGTTGAGCTCTTGCCCTAGATCATATTTGAGGAGGTTTGATTCAATCCATCAAGTCGTTTAGGAGATTTTTTAAGACGTTTCTAAAAAATCAGCCAAATTCCAAGATGGCCGCTGGCCAAATTGGCCGATCGGCTTTGTTTGAACAAACTTGGATCCCTATGCCCTAAGGATGCCTCCTGCCTTGAGAAGTCGTTTAAAGGAAAAGTTGATGGACGGACGACGGACGGTCGCCACGACATAAGCTGGCTTGGCCTGTCAGGCCAGGTGAGCTAAAAGTGAACACCAGTTTCTTGGATATTGACAGTAAAAGATAAACCATTGACATCAGAGTAGTAAGAGTTAATAAACATTCTGTTGAATATTGTGAAACTAATTTGACTGGCAGATGAAGTTACCTTGAAATTTACATTCAGGTTTCTGTTTTAAATCGATTTCAACACTTGTAAAAGTGGGTAGGGCTTATATAGAAATGTGTGGGGAAGATAGCTAGTAATGGACCCACCACACACATCAGAATTGATAAATTATTTATGATTACATCTGTACTCACATGACGTCGTACTTAACACTTTAACCCTTAAATTTGTTCATGAATTTTCCTCATTGAAAATTTCAATTTGCAGAACTAGAGACAATTATCTCTGAAAATTTATCAATGGAATGACTGGCTCGGTTATCCAACCAGTCATTCCAGTGATAAATTTTCAAAAATAGTTTTCTCTTGGTCTGCAAACGAAAGTTTACAATGACCACTGCATAAGGCGTTTTTTGGCTGACTTGAGGGTTAAATGGTTAAGAGCATAACTGGTGGAATACACGTCGACATAAACACTGTTTAAAAGCAAACAATTAATATGTTCATAAAGAAACATGTCTAGAAGCGAATGATATGGAAACTCTGTACTATAATCTATCAAAAACAAGAGGCCCAAGGGGCCTGTGTCGCTCACCTGGAGCACTATGCATTTTTGTCACAATTGTTGGTGGGTGGTTTAGGAGTAGTCTTCTAAATGAGTATGTGAACATTTTTGCAAGTCCAATATGGCCGCCAAACACGCTACATTTTGATTGGTTCACTGCGGCCATGTTTCTGACATAGCTCCTTCCCTTGAAAAAACTTTAATGGTACTCAGTGCATAATCATATCTCCCAAATTTTGGACCAATCCGCTGTGGTTCTGGAGTAGTTTTGGCAAAAAATAGGTTATCCAAAATGCCTGCCAAACAATTTCAAGCCAAGCCAATCAAGTTCCCTTGAAACGAACTTGATGCAGCTCTTGCCCTAGAGGATATTTCATGCGTTTTGAATTGATCCCCCAAGTGGTTTTGGAGGTTTTTAATGATGTTTTATAGCAGCTATTTTTTTGACGGATCAACTTCTCTTGAACAAACTTTAATGGCCCTTAGGCCCTAATCATATATCACACATTTCGGCCTGATCGCTTCAGCGGTTCTGGTGAAGTTGTTTTTGCGAAAACTAGGTCATCCAAGATGGCCGCTGAACCATTTAGTCAATAATATTTCATGCGTTCTGAATCGATCCCTCAAACGGTTTTGGAGAAGATTTTTAAAGACGTTTCTAAAAATCAGCCAAAATCCAAGATGGCCACCAGCCAAATTGGCTGATCGGTTTCGTTTGAACAAATTTGGATCCCTATGCCCTAAGGATACTTCCTGCCAAATATAATTGAAATCGGCCTAATGGTTCTTGAGAAGAAGTCGTTTAAAAGGAAAGGTTGACGGACCGACGACGGATGGACACATGATGGACGGTCGCCACGACATAAGGTGACTTGGCCTTTCCGGCCAGGTGAGCTAAAAATACAACCTTTGAGATGGGATGTGTTTCTCTTTAAAAGTTAGATTTTTCCAAATATCTGTTCTTGTCAATGGTTATTTACAGTGGTAGCATGGTATTTAACCTAAACCTTCAAATTTGTTCAAGAATATTTCATTTTTCTCAAGAAATTGTCCATTTGAAGATCGAGATTATTTTTGAAAATTTATCATTGGAATGACTGGCTCAGCTATTCCAGTTGTGAATTTTCAAAAATATGCTTCTCTTGGTCTGTAAATGGACATTTTCAAGACCACTGTAGAAGTCATTTTTGTGCCTTGAAGGGTTAAGGCGGTTCAATTTTTCAGTGTGGCTGATTGGTTAGGAAAATACAATTTTCAGCAAGAGACTATCCATTTTGCATGCAAGGTGGGCGTAACACATTATCACTCAAGCTGTTTAAAAAAGGCGTCTGCGGTGGTCTTGAGAAATGATCATTTGCTGATAAAGAAGACTATTTTGGAAATTTTAGCACTTGAATGATTGGCTCGGTTATGGTCATTCCAGTAGTAAATTTAAAAAACAAGAACGCTGAAGTGTACAATGTCTCGCCTGTAAAGGCATGGATAGTGTTGATTGGCAAAGCAAACTTGGCATGGTTTGTAATACACATATTCAGTAATGCACCAACAAACAAGTGTAACCAATCGAACATGCACATTTTTTACCAAACTGCGGATAGGCTGATGTTGAATTTTTTTTTTTAAATGAAACTAGTAATGATGCAGATAGTACTTCTTGCATAGTATATAACTCTGCTGTAAAATTTTGTGGATATCTGGTGAGCCATTGTTGAAAATGACTGACCCATAAAAACCAACAACAAAACAAACATGAAAAAAGTTCACAGTCCAAAACCGTGAACAAGTAGTAAAAATTTCCTGGTCATATGTGTAATCATACCGAAAGGCAAATGGTCCAAACATAAGCAAAGTTCATAGTTTGAAAAAAGAAGAAACATTTTCAAAAACAATCAGCATAATACATATTTGGATGTGAAATGGTCTAGGAGTTGCATTACAATCGATTGGTGCCCACTTTTGACCCCGCCCACTACGCTCAGTTTGACTCAAAATCAAAATAATTCCTTGTATTGTAGTCTACTCATTATTGGCTTCAAAATGATGTGTCATTAGCACATTAGGAAAAAGTTAACTTTTTACCCAGTCCCCACCCACTGGGGGGGGGGGGGGGGGGGGGGTCATAACAAAATGTCAAAAGTGCCATGCACATCCCTGGCCATATGTGTAATCATAACAAAAGTTTCAAGTTTCTATGTGAAATGGTCTAGGAGGAGTTGCGTTACAATTGATAGGTGCCCATTTTTTACCCTGTCCCTCACCCTCAGTTTGACCCAAGATCAAAATAATTCCTTGTACTGTATTCTATACATCATTGGCTTGAAAATGATATGTGACATGACTAGCTTTGGGAATTTAAAAAAAAAATTTTTTTACCCCAGATTTCCCACCCCCAGGGCCGTACCCCTGGGGTCAAACCAAAATTCCAAAAGTGTCATGCACATCCCTGGCCATATGTGCAATCATCCCCAAGTTTCAATTGAAATGGTCTAAGAGTTGCATTACAATCGATTGGTGTCCACTTTTGACCCCGCCCCCTACCCTCAGTTTGACTCAAGATCAAAATAATTCCTTGTATTGTAGTCTACTCATTATTGGCTTCAAAATGATATGCGACATGACCTTTGAAAAATTTTGGACCCCACATTTCCCACCCCAGGGCTCTGCCCCTGGGGGTCATGTCAATATTTGGGAGAACAATATTCCAAAAGTGTCATGCACATTCTTGCCCATATGTATAATCATCCCCAAGGTTTCAAGTTTCAAAAGCAAGCCATTGCTGATTAAATTGTCATTTGAAAAAAACCTTAACCAAAACATAATGAGTATAACCTGGATGCAAAACAGGCCCAAAATTATCAAAGTCCAAACACCAAAAAAAAATTGAAAAAATTGGAAAATCAATTTTAGAACAGATCTGTGAAGTTTTACTGAAACCCGATAACCCCTTGTTGGTGCAAACGTCGTTTTAAAAGACCTTAACCAAAACTGCACTGGCAAAATACATGAAAAAAGTCCAGTCCAAAAACGTGAAAATTTTTGTCAAAATGCCACAAAATTAAATGTGTTGTTATGTAGATCACATCCCTGTATAGTATAAATCACTTCTGTAAAGTTTCATTGAGATCGGATGAGTCAGTGTTGAAAAATAAGTTGATTAAAAAACCTTAACCAAAACTGCAAAAATGACGGACAATGCCGCCGGAATTAGTGATCCCTATGTCTCACTTTCTGCTTCGCAGGCGAGACAAAAATGTCAATCACCTACTGGCAAACATGTGCAAAGTGACCAGCATATGGAGCGCCATAAGCACCCACTAAAGACAGGTATATTCTTAATACACATTGATTGCCATAGGATAGGACAGCAAACTGGTTTCCAAAACATAGACAGAAACATGTTAGTTAGTACAATCTTTATCCCAATATAAGAAATGTTCTCTTGAAAAATTTGTTTTAATTGGATTGGAAGACATGTCTGCATTAGGCAGAAATGGCTTCAAATCCAATTATGTTAAAAATATTCAACAGTATTTGTTAAGCTATTTCTATGCTATACTGTACGGTTAGGGGGTCACAAGATGGTGGCTCGATAACACAGGTGATCTCACAGACATAGCTTTAACAACAACAACAACAACCCGCATTAAAGGACCAGCATATTTTCACTCCTAAGCCAAGTGGCCGCCCGAACAAGTTTGATTGTATATTTTTAATTTTTATATTTATATCATTGATTAAGAAGAGACTGTGATGCCATAAGTAGCATTTTTAATGGCTTTGTCATACGCTCGGCCGGATAAGCTTGAATATGAGTTTTGAGTTTCTGACACAGTCCATACAGTACGCCCTTCATATGTTCCTGAGTGACGGGATGACTCGGGTCAAGGTTCATGATTGCCTCTTCCAAGTACCTTGGGAAAAAGAAATTAGTACACAATCAGAGCATGAAATGGAGAGAATGATTTCTAGCTATGCCCCACGCAATAAGATCCGCCCATTTTTGCGTGTTGAAATCGATTTGAAATTTTAAAACCTCAATTCTCAGTATCTAAATTTCACGGTAACTATACAAGCTAGCTATTGAATATTTTGAATCTAACTGAATGGGGGCTGTTGCTGCCAATGTCAGCAACAACTCCGAGTCAAATTAGTTTCCAACTATATAACAGAATCTTGAGTAAATTCTAAATTTAGCAGAGACATACAATTCATAAACCAATGGCAGTGACAGCTCCCAGTCAAATTACTAGCTAAATAATCAATACAATTATTAGTAAATTCTAAATTTATTAGAGGCATACAATTCGTACACTACTGAAAGAGCTTTCTACATTAATGAAGGAGCTAGATCTGTCATTATGACTGTGATGTCAGCTAGCTAGTGACGTAATGGAGGAATGCAGGTTTAGCGATACCCTACCCATCTGTAGCTAAGCTCCATCCACGCTTTGCCCGTGTTGGGATCAATCGATTCCTGCACTCTCTGAATCTCTATTTCCAGAAAACTATGCAGGTAGGCTGTTGAATATTTTGACATTAATTTAACTGGGTGCTGTTTCTGCCTATGACAGCATTAGTGTCCAGTCAAATTAGTTTCAACATAGTCAACAGAATGTTTATTAAATAGTAAAGACATACAATTCGTACAACGGACTATTAAGTGTTTAAGATGGACTAAATCACGTCATTCATGACTTATTCAATTATGACGTCAGCCTACATGTGACATCGTTGGTTATGATGTCATATTATTGATCGATAAAATGGATTCATCAGTTCACCTTCCCAGAGTATCCATCTATCAATTTGACGTCATAATCAGCTAAGTGGCGTGTAGGATGACGTCATAATCATTACGTCATAAATGATTCTATTTGACCTGTCTTTAACTCTTAATAGTCTGACACATTGTACAAATTGTATGTCTCTACTATTTAATAAACATGCTGCTGAATATTGTAAAACCAATTTGACTGGACGCTGATGCTGCCTATATTTGACTGGAGAGTGATGCTACCATAGGCAGCAACAGCGCCCAGTCAAATTAGTTCCAAAATATTCAATAGCAGATGGGCAGGGAATAGCTAAAAATGGAAAGGTCCATTGATTATGACGGTGTATACTTGAGCAACAGATCCGATTCCTCCATTACCTAGGCTGAGCAGCTAGCGCACACAGTTAGTGATGACCAACTTTTTCTCACACTAGCGATTAGAAACAGAGATCTGGCCGCGTCTCGGGAATGAACGAGACCAACCAGAGATCAGCGTGGCTGATGAAGGTCAAGCAAGCTGAGCGAAATATTTGAAGTGAGTTAATAAATTAGCTTTGAGTCATTTAAACTGCCTAATTATAAATCCTGAAATAGGTAACAATATATTTTGACTCACCTGTGTTTGGTTTCTGTCCTGTTATTCAGCTCTGCAGATAACTGTTGTATGAGAGACAGCAGTACTGGTTGATGTAAGGGACAAGGTGCTTGGCTGAAGATATCAGTGACATTCACTGTTTCACATAAGTACATCACAGTATCCAGGTTAGACGCTGACAATGCCTGCACAATACACATACATATTAAACACATAACAGTTAAGATTTGTAAAAAAAAAGAAGACAATTTTGCTTAGTAAATGACGATTTTCGGGCCAAGAGAACACTATGTTTGGAAGATTTACAAAATGGAATGACTGACTCATTTCTCAAGACAGTCATTTCAATGGTAACATTTCAGTAATAGTATTCTTGTGGCCTGCAAGTGGACTTTTCTCAAGACCACTACATAGGCCAGTTTGACCATCAACCCTTTAACATCCATATCAGCCAAAAACAGCCCCTGCAATGGTCTTGAATAGTGTCCATTTGCAGACCAAGAACTTTTTTTTTTTCAATTTGCCACTGAAATGACTGGCTTGATAACTGAGTCAGTTATTCCAGTGGTAAATTTTCAAATTTAGTCTTCTCTTGGCCTGCAAATGGACATTTTCTGAGAAAATTAAAATCTTTAAAAACAAAGTGTGTGTACTTGTGCGCGTGTGTAGTTTCTCATACCTGTTGAAAAGCACCGTTAACATTTCCTTGTTTGGCTAGCTGCATGATCCGATACTTCTGTTGCTCAGGGTCAGGAGGCATAGGCACAGGCGTTGCTGCATGCGAGCGCACTGCATTCATCACAGTGTCGCTAATAGTTGTATTCTGCTCCTGCATGACCAATGTGACTTCGTCTTTAACAACATCTCGAAGTCGCTCCAGAAAAGTGTCACTCATGCTAGAGGTTAAGTAAACCAAATTGGAAATCATAGAATCAGCTTGAAATCAAGTTTGGCTTGTTAGTCCAGGATGCTGCAAATTGATGATAGGGCTAGTAGGGTATAGTTTTACGATACCTGTATTAAGAAACCACCCATAAAGACTCTTAAGGCATATGGCCTCTTACGAGAGGTTCAAATGTATTGTTTAATTGGATTTGGTAATTGAAGAAAGCGGTCTTTTAAGGTAAGTAATCTCTTAACACAGCTGGTCTTCATAGTAGGTTTGACATGTTAAAATAAAAAAAAATCCGAAAATCCAGAGCACCATATTGCGCAATATTGAATATTTTGAAATTACTTTGACTGGAAGCTGTTGCTACCTTAGCAACAGCTACCAATCAAATTAATTTCAAAATATTAACCAGTTTGACATTGTTTTTCTTTTAAAATATTACCAACGTTTTTAGCGTAATATCATGCAACTAAGGAATACTGCTATATCTGAAATGACCAGCCCAGTAGCAATTTGTATACTAACCCTTACAAGGATTCTATAAAATACTAATTACCCTAAATAAAGGATTCATATTAGACAGAAGCTATTAGGAAACATGAACAAATTTGAAAACCATGTTGAGAAAGCTCTTGCGAATTTGAATACGTTTTTTTTACAGAAACAACTCTCCTACACTGTTGAAACTATGTATTTAAGCAATAGGAAAAAAAAATAAAAATTGAAAACTGTTGAAAATTGAAAAGTTCTTGTGATTTTGAAGAGGTTTTTTTAATACTCTCCTACGCTGTTGAATCTATGTATTTAAGCAGCAGAATTAGAAAGTGAATTTGATGATAAGGGGTGTAATCCAAATACCTGACTCTCGGGCAGAGAAAAGGAGCCTTATAGACAACAATTCAAAAGGTCCTAATAAAGAGGTCCATTACAAAAGCTAAATGAATGACGGGAACACACGACACATCTATGTAATGACGGGCACACACGACACATCTATGTAATGACGGGCACACACGACACATCTATATAATGACGGGCACACACGACACATCTATGTAATGACGAGCACACACGACACATCTATGTAATGATGGGCACACACGAAACATCTATGTAATGATGGGCACACACGACACATCTATGTAATGACAGGAACACACGACACATCTATGTAATGACGGCCACACACGACACATCTATGTAATGACGGGCACACACGACACATCTATGTTAATTTCAGGCCTGTGTCATGAATATAACAATTATTCTAAATAATTATTATTAAGTAAAATAGAGATTCATTCTTTATACTAAAATACCGAAGCTATTTTGTTAGCTAAGACTGTATTGTTTTGAAGTCTCTAATCCTAGTTATAAAATCGGTGTCCAAAATCTGAATCCTTTATTTTGACACTTTCCATGCCATCCACAGACCCATCAGACCAGTCTTGCTTATGAAGTGTCAAAGCGATCTGTGAAACGGTCAAGGAGGTATCGTCCGGAAACCAATTTTAAAGATGGTTGCCGCTGACTGATGGCCATATGGGATTTCAGATTATTGTAAATCTCGATAAGTTTCCTGACCAGATATATTCCAACGACCCTAGGAAGTGATCCGATAAATGGTACCAGAGCTATCATCCAGAAACCAACTTTCAAGATGGGAGCCCGTGGCTGGTGGCCATCTTGAGTTCGGATCATCGTCAATTTCCATATTTTTTTTTCTCCAGACCTAGTCGAACCACCCTATGAAGTTTCATAGCGATCTGATAAATGATAACGGAGTTATCATCTGGAAACCAATTTTCAAGATGGGGAAACCAATTTTCAAGATGGTTGGCGGCCATCTTGTATTTCGGATCATTGTCAATCTCGATAGGTTTCTTCCCCAAAGGTAGTCGAACCACCCTATGAGGTTTCATAGCGATCCGATAAATGATAATAGAGTTATCATATGGAAAGCAATTTTCAAGATGGCCACTGGTGGCTGGTGGCCATCTTGGATTTCGGATCATTGTCGATTTCGATAGCTTTCTTCCTCAGACCTAGTCCAACCACTCTATGAAGTTTCAAAGCGATCCGATAACAGTAACGGAATTATCATCCGGAAACCAATTTTCAAGATGGCCGCCTGTGGCTGGCGGCCATCTAGGATTTCGGATCATCATCGATTTCAATAGTTTCTTCCCCAGACCTAGTCTAACCACCATATGAAGTTTCAAAGCGATCTGATAAACGGTAACGGAGTTATAATCTGGAAACCAATTTTCAAGATGGCCACTGGTGGCTGGCGGCCATCTTGGATTTCAGATCATTGTCAATTTCGATAAGTTTCTTCCAAAGATCTAGTCCAACCACTCCATGAAGTTTCAAAGGGATTCGATAATTGGTAACCGAGTTATTATCCTGAAACCAATTTTCAAGACTGGTGGCCATCTTAGATTTCGGATCATCGTCGATTTCGATAGGTTTCTTCCCAAGACCTAGTCCAACCACCCTAGGAAGTTTCAATGATCCAGAAACCACTCTGCTGCCCGCCCGGGGTATAAAAAATGAGATTCAGACACAAAAATTGGTTTAATAGCAAGCTATCATCTACTATTCTTAAAACAGTATTCAAATGAGATAACAGCATGTCCTGCTCTGTCTGTGACATTTGATTGATGTAATAGGCTTCCATTTATTTCTAGCTATGCCCCACCTATTTCTAGCTGTTCCCCTACAGATTTCTAGCTATTCTTCGACCATTTCTAGCTATTCCCTGACCATTTCTAGCTATTCTCTACACATTTCTAGCTATTCCCCACCCATTTCTAGCTATTCCTCTCCCATTTCTAGCTATTCCCCGCCCATTTCTAGCTATTCCCCACAAATTTCTTGCTATTCTCCACCCATTTCTAGCTATTCCCCACCCATTTCTAGCTATTCCGCACCCATTTCTCGCTATTCGCCGCCCATTTCTAGCTATTTGTCGCCCATTTCTAGCTATTTCCCACCCATTTGTAGCTATTCACCACCCATTTCTAGCCATCCCCCACCCATTTCTAGCTATTCTCCACCGATTTCTAGCTATTCCCCACCCATTTCTAGCTATTCCCTACCCATTTCTAGCTATTCCCCACCCATTTCTAGCTTTTCACCACCCATTTCTAGCTATTCCCCACCCATTTCTAGCTTTTCACCACCCATTTCTAGCCAAGTTCTACCCTTTTTCTCCATGTGTTGGAAACGATTTGAAACTGAAACATGAATTCCCAGAATCTATATTTCAAGGTTAACTATACAGTTAAGCTGTTGAATATTTTGAAACTAATTTGACAGGGAGCTGTTGCCACCATATTTCCAGCCAAATTAGTTTCAAAATACTCAACATAATGTTAATAATGTTAATGTGTAAATTCATCAGACACAATTCATTTATTCAGGCCATGCTCTGTTTTTGTGAGAGTTATATGTCAAAATGATTGCCACTTGTGACTCGAGTAGCAGATCGTATCCCTCCATTGAATTATGAGATCAGCTTAATAATGAAAGCATACTTGACTGATAGATAGGATCCACATATTCCTGAAAATTACACTAATTCAAATACAATTACAGCTACCATACAGAAAACCAGGACTGGGAACCAGGGGTCTCGAGCAGATGTGAGAATGGACTAAAAATACTACTTAACACTACCACCGGAAATGACAAATCCATTTTTCTGTAAGGAATATTTTGTTGAATATTTTAAAATTAATTTCACTGGAAGCTGTTGCTGCCTAACATGTTCACGTTTAAATTAGTTTCAAAATATTCAGCAGCTTTCTTGTATATGTATCTTGGAAAGGAGGGATTCAGTTTTAGCTATGTCCTGCCCATCTCTAGCTATGCTCCACCCACACGTCACCCGTGTTGGGATCGATCGATCCCTGCAATCTCAATTACCAGAAAACTATACTGGTAAACTGTTGAATATTTTGAAACTAATTTGACTGGCCGATATTGCTGCCAATGCCAGCAACAGTGCCCAGTCATATTAGTTTCAAAATATTCAACAGCATATATTATTAAATATCGTACAACAACGTTTAGTCCGCCATCAATTCAGCACTCATGATGAACTTATTGTCATTCATGACGCAATTGATTATGACATCATCCGACACATCACATAGTTGATTATGATGTCATATGATTGATGGATAAACTGGAAAGGTCCTTTGAGACACTGACATTTCTAGCGTCAAAGAGTTAACATGTCAGTCTTTCAGAAACATTTAGCAAACAAACGAATGTAGTACCTGTTGAGTGCCACCCTCAATTGTTCGTGAACTTCGCCTAGTAAAGCCGTGACCACCTGAGCCTGGATACGATCCGCGGATGTCTGGAATGAGTCGACCAGAGCTTGGAGTTGATGTATGAGTGGATCTCTTGCATCTACCTGTTGTTGACGTACCTGTTCTAAGTGCGATTCTAGTTGCGATGTATCTATAAGCAAAAACAAATGTATATTCAATATTTATTTGGTAGATTTGAAGATTTCATGTTTAACAAGCCGAGCCTGCTAAAACTTTCGCTGCTGTGGTCTTGCAGAATGTTCAAAAAGCAAGGAATATTTTTGAAGATTTACCACTGATAACTGATCCAGTTATTCAAGTTGCAAAGTCTCACAAAGAAAAAATCACCTCTTGTCCTGAAAATGGAGACCAAGATAATATTTTGATTTTCTTCACAATTAAACCTGCAGTGATCACAAGAATTATCCATTTGCATGACAACAGAAAGTTACTTCTGTAAATTCCAGTGGTAAATTTATCAAGTCTTCAACTGGCCTGCAAATGAACATTCACTTCGCTCAATCCACGGTCGTTCACAGATAATGTGTATCACCAGTGCCAGTGCCTGTGGAAGAACCCTATGATGTATGCGTAAACAGTTGTCAGACGTGGCCTTAAGTGAGATTCGATAAATTGGCGACGGCTACCGGATTAAGCGCGCTGGAGATATCGCAAAGGTAGAAATCAGTAAAGGACGACTTGGCATGCCATTGTGCTATAGACATTACCTCCACTAAAGAGACACCCGTATAAAGGGCCGATGATGCTGCTATTGCTCAGACTTGATGGGCATTCGCACGATCAATCTGCTTTCCTGTTGCGATTTTATGCGACATCTGAATAGCATCAACTATCCAACGAAAAATGGTGTCTTTCGAGGCGCAAAGATGCGGAGCTTTAAGACATAACCACAGAGATTTTGGGTGATCTCTCCACCCCTCAGTACGTTTCTTATACATCTTCAGACATTTGACAGGACACCACGCAGAACTTGGGTCATGTCTAATTAAACTTGGCAAATTGATCAGCTGTCCTGGATATTTAAGTCACTGATTCTTTGCGGGGAAACAAAGACTCTTAAACCTTCACCCGTAACGACAAAATGGTCTTGTTTGGCAGAAAGCGCATGAATTTCGCTTCTCCTTCTCACCGATATTGCTGCGATCAAGAAAACTGACTTAATAGTTAACAGTTTAATATCTATATATCTAATTGGTTCAAATGGAGCATGCCCTAAAACCTGTAGAACAAGAGATAGATTCCATGCTGGGATAGGAATTGACTGTCTAGGTCATATATTGCACATTCCTTTAACAACTTCATTTAAGGCGTCGTTCTCCACTCCTATAGCGGCCAGACTGGGAACGACTGAAACTAATGCAGACTTATATTCTGCTAGGGTTGAAGGTACAAGTTTGTCAACCTCGTATAAATGAGATAAAATCTGCTACGTGTTGGACAGATGCAGCAAAGGGATTAAGATCTCTTCCCTTACACCACTCTGCAAATTTGTTGATTCTATAATTATGTTTTGGTGGTTGACCCCCCTTCTGGCTGAAGCGACAAACTTCACTGCTTGCTCAGAAAAGCCACCCTCAATTGCTCGCTGTTTGATAACATCCATGCAGTCAATTGGAACATTTCCGGTCTGTCAAGGAGATACAGACCTTTGTTCTGAAAAATCAGTTCCAGCAGATCCGTAAACCATGATCGGCCTGGCCAAAGAGAAGCAATCAGTAGTACTTGGCATATGCCCTCTCTTATTTTTGGCAGAACTTTTGGGACGAGAATCGTTGGCGGATACGCGTACGCGTACATTCCTTTCCAACTTATCGTTAGTGCGTCTACTGCTAAAGCTAGTGGGTCCGGGATCAGTGACACGTATGTGACCATCTTTGCGTTTCCTTTCATCGCAAATAGATCCACATTTGGCTTGCCCCAATATTTGAATAGAACCTCCACTACCGATTGGTTGAGCTGCCATTCAGTCGGATGACAAACCATCATTCAACGGAGAGCATCCGTTAGGATGTTCAATCCTCCTGGAAGGTGTGCTGCCCGAAGAATAACATTCCTCTCTTGGCACCACAGCAGGTTCCATATCATCACACACAACTCCGGTGATCTCGTCCTGCCTTCAGATAAGACATCACTGTGAAGTTGTCTGTCCTTATTAGGACAATCTTGTCTCAGATTATGGTCTCAAATTTCTAAGCGCTACTGCCACCGCTAATAATTCGAGAACATTTATATGTTTCTGCGCATTGGTCCGATCCCATTCCTATGACACTGACAGATCATCTAATACTGCTCCCAAACCCGTTGTCCATGCAGCTGTGAAGATGGACATCTGCGGTTGAGGAGGTTATAGAGGAACACCTCACAGGAGATTCTGTTCTGATAACCACCACTGAAGATGGAATATCAATGGTTCTTTTACTGGAATCCTCAGAGATAACGGATCCGTTCTCCGAGACCAGAATGACATTAAGTACATCTGAATCGGCCTGCACCTGAGTGCCGCATAAGGAACCACCCTCTCCTGAGATACTAAGTATTCTGAGAAACCGATGCGCCGTCAGATAGCCTCCTAGAGAAATTGACCCCAGAACTGAAATCAAGCTCTCCGCCGGAAAAGCCACACCGTCCTTGAGATTGAAAAGAATTCCCAGATACACAAACTCCTGGGATGGAGTCAATTCTGATTTCTCTAGATTCACAATCCATCCTAGGTCCTTTAGTAAGGCCAGGACTACCTGAAGATTGTTGCGCAGAGTGACTGGATTCCCCGCCTTCAGCAGTCGGCCGTCTATGTAAGTATGAACAGCTATGTTTCTCCTGCGAAGATAAGAAGTCATGGCAAGAACCACTTTGGTGAAGACCCTCGGGGCAGTGGTCAGACCGAACGGTAATGCATTGAACTCCCAGACATTGTCTTGGAACGCAAAGCGAAGGTATTTCTGAAAAGTAATTGACGCTGGAATATGAAAATATGCATCCTTCAGATCTATCAATACTGCCCACATGCCTTTTCTCAGCCCTGTCATCACCGCTGCCACAGTCTCTATCTGAAATTTTGGTGAAAGAATGAATTTGTTCAATGGTTTGAGGTTGAGAATCGGTCTCCAACCTCCGGTGCATTTCGGAACGAGGAAAATTATCGAAAAGAAGCCCAGGGAGGACTAATTGCGGACTAAATGAATCGCATTCTTTCGTTGAAGATCTTTGATTTCTGAGCAAATGACATCTAGACGATCGGGAGTCCATATGGGAGTCGACGTTAACGGAACTAACGATTGACGGATGAGCCAAGACCGGTTCGTAGCTGTTTCTTAGTCAATGATAGACTAAACAATCTTGCACGACCTGTTCCCACTGGTTTGAGAACAGCTGAAGTCTGCCTCGGACAGAAGGAATCTGCACACAGCTCATGGTCGATTCGTTTTGGTGAAGATCCTCGACTCCCTGCGTTTCTGGCACCATCGGTACGGGTCTCGCACGTATGATGGCCTGGAACCGTCACCACGGCCATCCTTACAGTAGCCGCCATGTCTCGAGCCGCCACCCTTCCTGTCGTCTTCATACAGCCTCTTATTAGAGGACCTATTTGATGACGAATGGCCAGGTCCCTAAAAAAAACCGGATGCCGAAGGGCATCACGGCCAGAAGGGCGATCTTTGTCGTTGCTCCTGATGGTGCTGCTTATAGGACTGCTGTGGCCGAGTCCTTTTCATCGACTTCCATGACTTGCCAATGACCTCCTGCTCTGCAACCATGGACGCAACCTTTAGAAAAGCTTGTCTTGCCGAGCCGCCAAACAAGCCCAGGCCAATGAAGGGTGTAGAAGTCAAAGCAGTCCTCATCTCTGGAACATGGGCATATTGATGATAGGCCTGCTCTGGAAAGCGGACCCTACTCCTTATCTCCTTAGGGGCCTTGGGTAATGTGTACTCCGGCTGAACCAAACGGTACACCGCAACTGTCTAAAGCCTGTGTGTCTAAGGGTAGAGTTGGCATGGTCAAAGAGCCACTCGACAGAGCACTAGCCGCACGCTCTGACATCCGCTCCATCGCCGGATCACGCCGAGACCCTTTGTCAGATGTCAACCCGAGATGGTCGGACATCCATTCAAGAACCTGCACCCATTCAGCCTCGGTGCAGAATGATGACTCGTCCATTAAAGGACTAACATTTTCATCCTCCGATAGGTTGTCCTGCACCAGACTGTATCGACAAGAACCGTGAACTGGAACGTCTCGAACATCGCCTTTAATTGGGTCGCCCAAACACCTACGGCTGAGTCCATCCGCTCATTCAGGCACTCCCCCAGACCTTTTACTGACACCTGATCCATCTTGGCCGCCTTGTCCTCTCCACACGCGCACGCCGATCGCGATCAAACTCCGCCACTAGGTTCAGCGACCACCTTACACATACCTCGTAAGGGCTTCCAACCTTGTACTTGGCACAAGCAACAGAGTGGTGTCCAGCGCACTTCCGCTTCATGAAGCGATTGCAGCGGGAGCATAATGTATCCGGTGGGGCCTTGCCCTGCCCGTTGACTTTCAGCGAACACAGAATAAGAATTAAAACACTGCACATGATAAGATGATGACAAGCAAAATGCATAATTTACTTGATTGTAATTTTTAAATTACTTAAACACTAACTTTCTCTTAGATTAATGATAATCAAGTTCTAGGCAGGAAATATTTGAAAATTTTTAGAGTGAAAATTTTATAAACACAACTTGGTAATTAACTAACGTTAAAATAGCCAAGAAATTAAGACCGATCGCTACAAACACTCTCGACAATGAAGCGAGAGCTAATGACCAGCTTAAAACAGAGTGCATAGACACGCCAAACCAAAACAAAATGATAATGATGGGCGCCGCGATCTTGGCTAAGGGCGCATCCATCTTGGAAGCAACCGAGTCGCAAGTTAAATTAACCGAGTACACGGATAAGATTAAAAAGTTAACGGGTACCGGAGTGACTCTAACAATGGCTACCATTTTAAAACAATGTGCCAATTTAAGGAAATTTCAAACAGTCATTATGGCACGAATGTATAAATTCTAGATTGATACAACCTGCCCCTTTTTTCCTTCCATTACGCCAGCGATTAAAAACTGCTCTCGGCACTCAAAACGTAAAGGACTAGCTAAATCTCAGACTAGAAAAAAACGTGACTGTTAAAGTCCAGCAAAATAGACAAATCTGACTGTGATTGGGAATTGACTCGGTACCTGGAGGCTATGGTAATTCCCGGACACAGTATGGGCAGGACCAGGAGAGTGCAGAGTTTTAATTGTTTATCTTGAGCTAGACTAGATAATAGACATAATCATAATAGTCGATCTGGTATGTATTATTCGAAGTAGAACACATAATCTCCCCGCATTTGCAGAAGTGAGGGGATAATTAATTACAGCATGTGTGTGATGCATATTGTACTAAAAGTCACCATACCTAATAATTTTAACCAAGATCGCTGAAATACCAAGAGAATATTATTTTAGAAAATTTATCAATGGAATTACTGGCTGTTAAATTTCAGAAATAGTCTTCACTTGGTATGCAAATGAACATTTCTCAAAACCACTCCAGAAGCTGTTCAGCTTGACTGTAAAAGGGTTAAAGCAACCATGTTCTATGTTCTAGTAGTACTTGATAGCTCAAAACACTTGATACTGCTTTGATTGAGTCACGAATGCTAGTGCAAGTTTGTTGCTTCCATTATATAAGTAGCCAATTTGATTTAGTGTTTCGAACATGTAAGTCATTGACTAGAGACTCGGTCGCTGTAATGGATTCAATGGAGGGATCTGATCTTTCACTCAAATATATGATGTCATAATCAAATGGCTAAGATCGAAAGGTTTGTTACTAAAGTGTGCTAATTGTGTCTTTAGTGAATTTGCTATTTAATAAATATTCTGTTTCACCTAGTTACCTTAAAATTTATATTTTGGGAATTTCAGTTTCAAATCGATGTCAACACACGTAAAAGATGAGCAGAGCTAAGCTAGGAATGAATGGGGCATAGGGAGAAATGGATGCCTCTGTTTTGTCATGGATTGCATTGGAAACTGGATATGTTCCCACCACATTTCAAGTTCCGCACTTTCCATTTGATACAGTTTAAATATAACAACACATAGACCATCAGCGTGGACCCAATATGCATCAGTAGTACTATCAAAGTTCTTTTACATGATGCCGAAGACTGAGCCATGAAAATTCATCTAAAGGAATTGGAATCTTATAGGCACCATTCACAATGGACTCACCAGCCTCAATAATGCTGACTGGTAACCACCTTTGTATCATTGCAAGTCACATTAATTTTATACCAAACATAGGTGAAGTGGTTAAATATTTTGAAACTAATTTTATTGGAAGAGTTTCTAGTAAAACTAATTTCAAAATATTCAATATAATCCTTTTTACATCGAACAAATAATTTGTCTCATCAAGGGAAACAGAAAAGCAAACTCAGCAGTAACAAGAAGCCCAAGGACCTGTGGCGCTCACCTGGACCATTAGCATTTGAACCATTTTCAATTAAATAGATATGATGGATAGTTTTCGGAAAAGCCAAGATGGTCACCCAAAAAATTTACCAATCAAAATTCTGAAGAGAGGTTCTAGAGCCTACTACCATAGAATCATTACTGAAATTTGGTCGAAATATGCCAAGCAGCTGAGGACTAGCAATTTGGCAATTTCCAGTACAGTTTTCATAAAGTCTAAGATTTTCATCAAAAAAATTGATCAACTAAAATTCTGAATAGATGTTCTAGAGCCTACCATCATAGTCAAAATCTAGTCAAATTTGGTTGAAATATGTCACGCAGCTAAAGAGGAGTAGCATTTTGACCATTTCCGGTTGATTTTTCATAAAATGTAAGATTTTCACACAAAAAATTGATCAATCAAAATTCTGAAAAAAAATGTCTGGAGGGCACCACCATAGGATCCTTTCAGGCAAATTTGGTTGAAATCAGTCACACAGTTTAGAAGCGATTTGACGGACGGACGGCCGGCCGCCATGGCATAAGCTCACTTGGCCTTTCAGGTCAGGTGAGCTAAAGATGGATCAATCAAAATTCTGAAAAGAATTTCTAGAGCCTACCACCATAGAATGCATCTAGTCAAATTTGGTTTGAAATTTGTCAAGCAGCTAAGGAGTAGCATTTTGACCCTTTCCGGCAGATTTTCACCCAAAAAATTGATCAATCAAAATTCTGAAAAAATCGTCTGGAGGGTACCAGCTTAGGATCATTCCAGCCAAATTTGGTTGAAATTGGTCAAACCGTTAAGACGCGATCTGACGGACAGACAGATGACAGACGGACGACCGGCATGGTATAAGCTCACCTGACCTGAAGGTCAAGTGAGCTAAAAACTCCAGCATACTCCATTGTTTTGGGCATCCGCATTAGGGGTCAATGGACCATTCCAGTTTTAGCTGTGCCCAGCCCATCCCTAGCTAAGCTCCACCCACACCTCGCTTGTGTTGGGATTGATCGATCCCTGAACTCCCTGACTATCAATTTCCAGAAAACTATACAGGTAAGCTGTTGAATATTTGGAAACTAATTTCACTGGGTGCTGTTGTCCGTCACCAATTATGCCTTCCTGATATACTTATATACGATGACATCATTGATTATGACGCTATCCTACATGTCATGTAGTTGATTATGATGTCATATAATGGATGGATAAACTGGAAATGTCTATTGGCATGCCCTGGTTTGATAAACTAAAGATCATTACCTTCTAAACTAAAAACCATCAGCATTGAAATAATCTTACTGAAAACCATTCAGGAGGATGTGCATGTTATGTGCAGACAGTGTGATTATCCGTGTGATAAGTAAACAACATCTTCACTCTGTTCTTACTTACATTCTTTGGTACCCTTGCTAAAAGCATCATTCACTTGGTGATACATCATCTGTGTGGCATTCTCAAATGAAGGTATGACAATATTCTGGAATGCCTCCCGGTATGACGTCTGTATCGGAATCTGAACTGCCTGCGCCGTCGCCTGTCCAATTGTATCCAGAGTTTGCTGCATGGAACAGAAATTGGTGTAAAGCTTCTTTTCAAATTAGTTTCTAAATATTCAACAGCTTACCTGTACAATTCACATTTCCAGAGTATCCATCTATCATCTGACGTCCCTGTAGGTGGGGCTTAGAATACACCTTCCGTATCCTCTGCGTGTCGTAAGAGGCAACTAAAGGAGGTATGGGTGAGGTAACCCTGACAGAAACCTCGAGTGCTGAAGACGGAGGTTCCAGGCCGCACGGCGCACTCTAATAAACCATGGATCCACGCACTTAACGCTTATGATCATGTCGATAGTCACTTACAGGACTGGCGGTATGATCAGCGAACGAAAAGAAGAAGAATCTGACGTCCTATTCAGCGGTTTGTAGGATGATGTCATAATCATTACATCATAAATGATTCTATTTGGCCCATCCTTAACTCTTAATAGTTAGACACGTTGTTAATAAACATTCTGTTGAATATTTTGAAACTAATCTGACTGGGCGCTGTTGCTGCCTAGCAACAGCACCCAGTTAAATTTGTTTCAAAAATATTCAACAGCTTACCTGTATAGTATTCTGGAAATTCATAGGCAGGAAGTTCAGAGATCGATCGATCCCAAGATAAGCGAGGTGTGGGTGGAGCTTAGCTAGTGGTGGATGGGGGATAGCTAAAACTGGAAAGGTTCATTGTCTTGAAGCAGGTATTCTGTAACTTCAGCATTCTAAGGGTTAAATCGCGGTATATAACTGCTATATGATGAGCTGTGCTGATAATGATATCATAATTTACAGGCTGTCATAGAAATGCTTTCCTGCACACATGTGTGCTTCACATCAGCAAATTACATAAATGTCAAAATTGTACTGAAAATATGTTAGTACTGAAGTACAGAACATCAAACAAACCTATCATGTGCCTATTGACTAGACTTGCGCGATTATTGCTTTGTGTGATCACGATCGATTATTTTTAAATAATCATGATTACTCGATTAATCAGACTAGGTGCACATTACCCAGACAATACTCAACAATACTATATCAATGACATAAGCTATAATAATGTTTAGAGTTGTCCATTTCCAGGCCTAAGAGAAAAACGATTTTTGAAAATGTACCACTGGAATGTCTGGCTCAATGCTCGAGCTAATCATTCCAGTGATAATTTAAAAAAAAGTCCTTTCTTGGCCTGGAAATGGATATTCCCTGATCAAAATGTAAATTTTCCTGTCCGGTCGCTTCAAAGACTAATTAAAAGGTAGGTTATTATTATTCGATTATTTCATTTTTAATCATATAAATTCACGAGTAACAAAATAATCATGATTTTCAATTTAATCACGTAACCGTGCAGTGCTACTGGACTACATATCCCTTTGTCGATCATTCAATCAAGTTCAGAATTATGGCATCTAAAGATGGATACTGACAATGGATGTTCAAAGATTGTGCATACATAAATATTTATGATTTACTGTAGTTAGTTTAAGAATACGATAAGTCGACAGAGAATGACTCTAGTCCATTTGCTATGTTGCATAGATCTGTGTATGATGTACCATGACACACTCACCCGTGACCTGATAATCTTGCCAATATTATCTTTCAGTAGCGCATCAGTGGCCGTGAGTTTCTGAGCAAGATCATGATGGAGCTGCTCCTTTAATGGATCCAAGATTTTTGTCATAGCTGAAATATAATGTCAAGAAAGTTTACATTTTCTCATAGAAAATGACCATGGGCAGATCAAGAAAAATTATTTTTGAAGATCTATCATTGGAATGACAAGCTTGGTTATCGAGCCTGTAATTCCAGTGATAAATTTTCAAAAATAGTCTTCTCTTGGTCTGCAAATATGTACATTTATCAAGACCACTGCAAAAGCCGTTTTTAGCTGGCTTGAGTGTTAAAGACTTACCATTTAGAGAAATGGATGCATCTGATCTGTCACTCAAGTATCTGACATCATAATCAAATGCATCATGTTAACCCTTTAACACTCAAATTTGTTCAAGAAAATTTAAATTTTCTCACAGAAAATGTCCATTTACAGACCAAGTGTTTTTGAAAATTTACCACTGGAATGACTGGCTCGGTTATCGAACCAGTCATTCCAGTGGTAAATTTTCAAAAATAGTCTTCTCTTGGTCTGCAAATGGACATTGCTCAAGACCACTGCAGAAGCCATTTTTGGCTGATATGAGGGTTAGAGGGTTAACGTACGCTACAGTCTATATGATGGTAACCTGGCCAGTAAGTAGATCACCATTCGCTAGTGCATAACTCAAGTTTACGGTGGGTATCAGAAAACATTTTTTAGACTTACGTTGGTAGTGTGTGTGACTTCATTCTAATAGTGGAAAATAAAATGATATGGTTTAATTAATATTATGCAATGCATTATAAAGTTGCTCAACGTGATAAGACAACATATGGCCTGTACCTGGCACTACCGAGGATTTGATCTCATGCTTCACAAATCTCTCCAGCTTTCCAGGGATGGCTTCTGTCACTCCAGACACCATCGCGAGCACTTGTTCATGACGCTTCTTCTCCTGTACATGATGCCGATTAACTATCTCTTCTAGACGCTGGCCTGGGAAATACAGATATGCATTACAGTCCAAACTGTCTATACAGCAGAGTCAATTGGACACCATAAGAAGGTCACTAAAAACTGTTGGTCAATTAATATAACTCAGCTCCTATGGTGGATGACATTTGAGGGCAAAAACAATGATGGTTCTTTGATCCTCGAATTTGTTCAAATTTTCTTTAACTTTCTCATATAAAATATCCATTTGCAGACCAAGAAGACCATTTTTGAAAATTTACCACTGGGATGACTGGCTCGCTTATCATGCCAGTCATTGCAGTTGTAAATTTTCAAAAATAGTCTTCTCTCGTCATCTGCAAATGGACATTTCTCAAGACCACTACATAAGAATTTTTTGGCTGATCTGAGTTTTAAGGGTTAAGATGGGTGGTCGTACAATCATACATCTGAAGAAATAACCATCTCTTCGCTCAAGAATGTGGTCATTATGGACAGGTTTGAATGTGCTTGCTATATAATACTAGACTAGTTGTAAACCGTGTGTATGTGTGCATGTGTGGCATAATAGGATGAAAAGCAGATAAAAACCTTCTTTATGTGAATGTTGACTGAGCAATCTCTCAACCCGAGATCCCATCACATCTTCTAGCTTGCCAAGATGCTCCTCGAGGTCAGGCTGAGAAGCAGACATGGCCACCTGATGAAGCTGCTGCGTCTCTGCAAAGCACAAAACAACTCCAAATACAGGGATCTGATCTGTTAATCAAGCATCCGGCGACATATTCAAATACATCACAAAAAATCTAAGTCTGTCACTAAAGTGTACATAAATAAGGCTTTGATGAATTTACAAATAAGCTGCTTCTTAACTTTGAAACTAGGACAGTGCTCCGCCTCCTGAGCACTTGTTTTTCGTCATAACTCTCATCACATGTGGCAGTGACACGAAATCATAACCAAGCAATAGTACAGTAAAAATTTGGAAACAGTTTTTCATGATCAAAACGATGATATAGAACATCTCTAAAGTTCTATTGACCCTCTAATACACATATCAGCCAAAAACGGCTTCTACAGTGATCTTGAGAAATGCCCATTTGCAGACCAAAAGAAGAATATTTTTGAAAATTTACCACTTGAATGACTGGCTCGATAACCGAGCCAGTCATTCAAGTGGTAAATTTTCAAAAAGATACTTCTTTTGGTCTGCAAATGGACATTTTCTTAACATTTACATAATTCTTGGTGCACACCAGATGCCAGACACCATTTGAATCGCTATGTCGAACCACCTTTCACTTCTCGTAGTGTTTGACAAAAATCCTCTACTTTTAGCCTGTAAATGGCCATTCACTATGCTAACATGCTAGTTGTCTTGATCAATCTTAAACATTAAAGGGTTACATACCTTGCAGCTGCTGCTGAAAGTGTATCTGTTCTTGCTGTTGCTGAATAAGATTCTGTTTTAAACGGGTCATTTCTTCTTGTTGTGCGACTAGCAGATCCAACATCTGACGCATACCACCCTGCAACTGAACACACACACACACACACAATCCAGTGAACGTAATGGATTACAAAAAAAAATAAACATGCATTCATTATTTCTAGTAACAGCTCCTTTTACCTGACTGTTTGACAGTGAATTACTGGGATTTCATCAGTGTTAGGGTTAATGTTGTATTGGTCAAGCTGGCCCAAACTGGCCACTGCAGTGGCTTTGCGGAATGCCCATTTGCAGGTCAAGAGAAAATTGTTTTTAAAAATTTACTAGTGGGTGGAATAACTGGATAGTTTTTAAAAACACAATTTTCTATTGCCCTGCAAATGGACATTCACTGTTTAGGTTTTCCATATCACTCTGGAGAATTAAAGGTTTAACAAACCTCTTGTAGTGCCTCTTTATCCACAACTTCTTTAATAACCTGAATTTCAGTTCTGAAACAAAAATAGAAATTTAACAATTAAATTATAACAACAATAATTTGATCAAGATCTCAGTTCCGCAAGCTAAAAGTCAAGAAACATTGCAAATTGTCACAACCTAACCAGGGTACCAATGAATAACCATGTAATTATCAAACTTGTTTACAAAAACAAACCAATTCTAATGTAAGTATGTATGTATGATTACTGTATTCTGCGGCTGTAGTAGTAGAAACATCCTACAGCTGCAAACAGTCCTTCTTCGCTTTTGCCCACTGTGTCTTGTCCTCAGCCGAAACACTTAGCTTCCTCAGGTCCATTGACTTGAGTGTACCTAATCCTGCTTTCTTGCGGTCACCTCGTAGCACGCTTAGCAGATTTATGCAATGACGTCCTCTCCTGGCTTTGTATTTGCTGGCTCCGAGTAAGGCGAATTCCAAGGCTCTCTGTGCGGGTGTCTCTTCTGGCATCTTTAGCACATGGCCAAACATGGACCATCTTTGCCGGGCGACTTTTACAGACAGCGCCGACGTATTACACATCTTGTATAGTGCATCATTGGAAATTATGCCTCCTGGCCATCGGTGTCCAGTGATAGTAGGTGTTTGCGGTGGCAGGCATCAAGTTTGTCTAGAGCTAACTTTGGAGCTGCCCAGCTGTTACAGTTATACAGCATCAAGGATACGCAGGTTGCATTGTATAAACGTAGCCTCTTTATCAAGGGCATCTTTGATCTACGAATCCATAGCTTCCAGAAGGACTGGAAAGCTATGTTCCCCATGACGCAGCAGGAAGAAATGTCAGCGGTACTGCAAAGCAGTGAGCCCAGGATTTTACTTTTCCTCCATGGTTCACAATTCTAATGTGCAATGTCTATATGGAAGCCAAGTGAGTGAACACATTATGACGTGTGTATGGGCAAATTTTCACACAGTTATTACTGTGGACTATACTGGGATGTATGTAAATTATCAATGTGACATTTACAAGTCAGTGGCTTATTAATCCTTTCATGGCCAAGTCTTCCAAAACCTGGCAGTTTTCAAACCTTGAGAAATTTCCATTTGCAGGCCAAGAGAACACTATTTTTGCAAATTTACGACTGGAATGACTGGCTCGATAACCGAGCCAGTCATTCTGGTGGTAAATTTGCAAAAATAGTAATCTTGTCTACAAAAGGACATTAAATAAGCAAATAATTTGATTTTGTTGACAAAACTTAGGCATGAAATGTTTAATCTGAAATAAATAATCTAACAAGCATTCTGTAAGTATTGCTTTGCAATAGTCCCCTACCTGGTGACATAACTCTTCAGTGATTCACAGTGGAAAACTCCATTAAAATTGACAGAAGCAGGTGAATTAGCAAACTTGATCTGTAACTTCTCATAACAAAGCAATACACCAAGGTTCAACTTAGAAGTTGAATGTTTCTACTACTACAGCCTTCATAAGTCGAAACTGCATAAAAAATTGACGAAAATGTCTGAAACTCGAACTTGCTCTGTAACAGCATATAATAAAGCAGTGACAATGTACCAATTTTTGGAAAACCAATGTGACAGGCAGACAGAGGGAGTGCAAACCTATAGCTCCCCCACCCCCCGGTTTTACCGGTAAGGGACTAATAAACATAAATCCTCACCGCTTCTCTTCCCGTAAACGAACAGGTCTTGCCGGAGATGCAAACTCTTCCGTGTCGGAGGTCGAGTCATCAGGTGCCGATTGGCTTGATCTATGATGCACCGGAATAACCTCCCTTTGCTCCTCGGGAGAGTCAATGTCAATAATCTGCGCAACTGCTGGTTCATCTCGTTCATGATCCTCGTCGACAGCCGTGATGCATTCCTCCTCAATCTCAAGAATTTGCACATCATCTTCATCGTCCTCGTCGTCCTCATCAAGCTCAGCTTCATAGATGTTCACCATGTGACTGCCAGGCAATATAAAACTTATAGTATAGTTAAAGGTCCCGTAAAATGCCACATACCTACTTAGCGAAATTGCATAGGGAAACTATGATAGAAATCACTTACAAAAGTTATTACGTGAACATTAGCTCAGTTTTCCGAAATTAGCAAAATTAAGATCGAATGACGCTATTAAATTTGCAGGGTTCCTACTTAGAAATGTGGTGGTGGTCGTTGCAAGAATTGCTGAATTAGTTTTTTAAAAGCGCAGGTAAAAGTTTCATATTTATGATTCAATAGCATCATAATTATTTTTTCATGATTATGGCCCATGGCTGTGGGCGGGTTGGGAGGGTGGTCCAACACACAAAAAAACCTTCGCTACGCCACTGATTCAAATCTTCAATTTTCTTCGGCTTTGCTTTAGAGTTTGTCGCAGAATAAGAGCAAAGATTAGAAATCCTAGTGCATGCAGGTAAACTCACGCACTTACACACACACGCGCACGTACCATCGCACCACACACACGCTCCCACACACGCACGCGTGATCGCACACACATACACAACCACACAGAGGCCCATGTGCAATACAGTTTTTAGGGGTCAGTGGGGAGCTAAGGTATTGAATATGAACTAATGCATTAGATACCTGTATTATTATATCGGCCCGAATGGACTATATAGAAGAGGATATATTGCATTTGGTTCTGTCTATCTCTGCCTACGTTCATACGAGATTGCATACATGCCCATATCTCTCATCCAATTAACTGACACGCTATACTGTTGCGACTAATGGGCGGCTTTGTTAAAGATGTAAACAAATTTGAGAATAACAGGCTGGCCGACCGACAAACAGACAGACCGAGTGACAAACAGGCGTATTATCCCGTATACTATATATTTGCGAGTTGCGACTAAACACTTCAGATCCCATATTTGGCCCACGGTTTAACACAAGAAAGGTTACTATCTTGTGCCAAGATTTTCAAATGTGGGCACTGATTGACATCTCAGGAATTGTTGGGCAGTTTTGGCGCAATTTTAACACAAGATTGTTTGTCGCTGTGTGCTAGGATTCCTGCCACATTGATCGTGGTGCGAAAGAGTAAAAAAATGTGGACAATTCTAAATTTAAGAAAATGTGACAAAACGGACGGGCGATGGTCCGCAATCTCTGATTGTTCACATTAATGTTACCTTGTTACCTATCAAAGAATAACACTTCAAACTTGGGGCTTGTATTGGTCATTGGCGTAATTATAGGCTATTATTTTGAGAATTCCACCTTCTGCCTTTGGCCTTAAACTTTTGAGACCAAAATTATGAGACCTCTAGGATTCACCCACCCACTCATCCAACCAACCACCCACCCGCTCACCCACCCGCCCACCTACTCACTCACCGTCATCAACCCACCTACCCACCCACCGAGCCATCCACACGCACTCACTTTCACGCATGCACACACGCACAGCCACTCAACCGCCTGCCCGCCCGCTCGCTCATCTGTCCGCTCGCCAACCGACTCTCTCTCTGCGTGCGTGCGCGTTGTGTCTTACGCACGTCCGAATGCACGCACATAATCATTATTATCATCTTTATTTAATCAGTATCGCCATCTTTCTATTATTATTTCCCCCACGTATTTTGGACAAGAAACGGATCAGATAGAGCAAATGCCTATATCTGTTTGTTTGTTCGTCCGTCCGTCTTGTCAATCTGTATGTTCGTCCATCTATTCGCTCAGCCAGCTATCTCCTCTGAAACTGTTTGGCGGAATTCAACATGCTATCATAACTCCCCACCAGTTTCTGTTTGACGTCGCCCTTGCCCCTTAATATAAATGTCTTCTCCCAATCAGCAATCATATGGGTAATTCGCATAAGAAATTTGTTTGAATTGCATCAAACGGTTTCGGAGGAGGGGGAGTAGTAGTAGTAGTAGTAGTAGTAGTAGTAGTAGTAGTAGTGGTGGTGGTGGTGGTGGTGGTGGTGGTGGTGGTGGTGGTGGTGGTGGTTGTACTTACATGCAGTATTTGATTGATTACTGGTCAAACCGCTATTGCTATTATTGAAAATTACCGGACTTGTATTTAGCAACGTCATGAGAGGGGATAGATATGAAGATTTTGGCATTTATACCAATGGTAACAAAGTAGACATTTCCTGATTAAAAGTTGTTTAAATTTTTAAGTTTAAGAATTGTGTACAGGGCACACCTTCCCCCTCCCCACCCCACCTCTCTCGGTGTTCTTGCCTATATGACAACCGGGGAAATTTCCTCTGTGCTTCCGGCGCCACTGAGCACAGCGCTCACTAAATGTAGTAAATCAACAGAAAAGTTAAAGTAACATAATGTATGATATGATTTAGAAGTTAACAATTTGGTGTAATAGTTACATCTGATCAGAAGTATCTGCCAGAAAAATTCAGTCTTTTGCCAGAAAATCCTCAAATTTCCTAGTTCATGGGGAATTGTGATTGCTGCCAGAAATCTCACCACTTTAGTTAAAGGTTTTATTTCTCTATATATATGATATTATTATTTTTATATCTGAATTGCGTTATAATATAAGATAAAATTTCAACTTATCTCATGATTCTGTAGACGTTTCTCTATAAAACACTGATTCCATTTGAAATATTTTGAGAATATCATAATACCTTATTTCTCCTAGATTAACATACACAAAATTTATTGCGATATCTCTATTACTTCCTGTGGTACACTTGTGTTTTTAGGCATAGTTGCGTACGACATCCGATGACATCATAAGGCTTTTTATATCAATTCAATTACGCTTTGTTTTTCCAAGCAGGTTAAAATAACTGACTTTGAGATGTAATTTTGTTTATTTACCAGTCAAAATTCTCTAAATGATATATCTACACCAACTTATAGTACTGGCCCCAATATATTTAGAGGAATAAATGCATATTCGAATATGCATTTTCCAGGACCTTTAAAGGGATGCTAATCTCATCTCGCTATATTCATCCAGTTAAATATTCAAACTAATTTATGTGGAACTTGTTGGTCTATGGCAGCAACAACTTCCAGTCAAATTAGTTTCGAAATAGTAAACAGCTTACCTGTATGATTGCTTTTATACTACATTATGACAGTCATCAGAGGCTGTAGAAATGTATCACCATTTAGCTACTAAAGCCTGAATATCTTTTGTTGTTGGCATGATAAAAAGCTGAAATGTCAAGGCTGGATTATGTGCGGCAAATTCTAACACATGAATGGTTAGTATAAGATAAGGTGAAATTTCTTTGATAAAGAGGTTATATTATTGCAGACCCTAATTTTCTTGTGTCTCAGAATTTTCTTTTTGGATAAGTATCAGTTTCCAAATTATAGGTTATGGGATAAACCAACGAACAAGATATCCGTGTTACAGTGACAGGTTATTGGCGAAGATATTTGCCATTTTGCATTTCCAAATGCAAATTTAGCTTTGTATCAAGATCACTATGACCTTGATGGCAAAAGTCTATATGGCTTTGTGCAAATTCTACTGGTTTAAAAACTGTATGTCCATGCTTAGTTTCAAAAACCTTGACCAATTCTGAAATAAAGGCAAGATAAGCTAAGTGGAAGAACATTACTGTTAAAACATGCATTTTATACAAATGTTACAATGATTTTGACAGTTGACCACAACATCATAGTGCTCCATCCCCTTGAGATAGGTAAGCATGTGTCCAAGTTAGGCCCAATAGGGAGAAAAACCCTGAGATATAAGACAATATATTGAGCCAAACCAAAAACGTAACCGTTAAAAATAGTTTTATAACAAGGTCACAGTGACCTTGAACATTGACCTCATGACCTCGATATCATTGTGCTCCATCCCCTTGATATAAGGAAGCATACTTCTGCAGACCACGAAGCTTATTAATGAAAATTTACCACTGGAATGACTAGTCTGATAACCGCACCAGTCATTCCAGATTAAAAAAAATCAAGAATCAACACAGGTATTCATTTACATACCTCTCCTCGGCATGTCGTTGTGCTTCACTCGTGACAACAGTCACATCAGGTGGCTTCGGCCATGGACGTATCTCAGGATACTCCACATCGATCAGCTTGCCCTCAGTTGCCTGGCCATCTGTTTTATCATTTAGATCTGCAGCTAAGTCCTTTCTGTCATCATCTGCTTCGACAATCTCAGTCTCTCTGTAGTCTATGTCATGCTGTGAAGACGACGTCTTCGACTCGTTGAGGACATCTGCCACCTCCTGGTCATATTCATCATAATATGTTTCTGCCGCTGACGCATCAGACTGTATCAGGTATACCTGATCATTCCCTTGCGATTGCTGCTTATCCTCATAATCACTGACGGTCTTAGTGTGTTCCGATTTGTCAGTTACACTGTCATGTAAGAGATCTGACAGTTCTTGACTAGTATTAATACTGGTGCTACTTGTAGGTGTGGGCATAGACGGAAGAGCAGTAGATTTAGTATGCATTGCGAACAGATCGTCAAGCGTGATCAGTTTCTGCGGCTGAGGTATTCCTGATAGCGGACTAGGCTCTGGCACAAACGTATCCGTTGTTTTATTCGGAGTTGATTTCAAAGCCTCTTGTTCTGCAGGTGAACTCGGTGGCAATGGTATTGATGAGGGTGTTAGGTCATGACTAGCCGATGGAGAGAACTCTCTAGTAGATGAGGGTGTCATTGTTATAGTAGAACTATCAGGTGATGTTCGTGCTTGATGAGATTCTGTGTGTTTCATGTACAATGAGGAAGAGTCATCGTGAACTGTCGTGACATGCGTAAAACTGCTTGAGCTTGATACACTGTGTCTCGCCGCGTCTCCAGCTCCTCCACTTGTCTGTGTTGTTTCAGCTACACATCTGAAATATTAAGCCCATAAACATACATATTACTCAGCAAATTTCTAGTGACATTTTCTTGAAGGTAGAAATTTGTCTGAGCACCAGGATTAGGGACAGATCTGTTGTTTACAAAGTACCTGCCAATATTAGCAAATTAGCCAATAACAATTGTTGTTAGGTAACTTTGTTCATTTACAGACCAAGTTAAGTTTTAAGACTGTACACTCTGGTTCTACTTGAGAGATCTAGACCAGACTTGGATGGAAGGTTGTCCTTGGGATCATGAGGATTTGTGATAAATTTGGGGACAAAAGGTCAAATATCAAGGTTACAATGACAATTAAAAATTCTGCCAAACATGAGCAGCGTGAGCATTGAATACATTTCTACTTGTTTACATACGAAGAGCTGTCATGTTCCTTTGTTAGTTAGTTAGGTTGTTCGTCAGTCAGTCAGTCACAAAAGCTTATTCCGGGCTGTCATTTCAAGGTTTTCATACACAGCAATCAAACTTGGTGTACGTATGCATTGTAGGCTTAAGGTATGGAGCATACAAAAAGTAGGTCAGTGTGACCTAAGTGACCTACTTTTTACCCTTCACCCGCAGCTACCACCACGATTCTATCGACCGTGTTTAATAGAGAAATTAAAAATTTAAGATGCTGTCAATTCTGATAATTATCAAGCTTCAATGTACATTATAACAAAAACTAATTTCTCTGGAATAGTGTTGTAAAATTGTGTCAAGATAACATTAACAGCATGTTTAACTGTTTGAACCATAGTTCCAATTAACAATCTTCAAACAATCTAAAATGGTGATATGTTGCACATTTCAAAATTGGATCGTGTTCGGAATGAAAGTTGATCTACGAAAGTGGAAGATTGAAAAATGCCTCCTCCTTCAGACAGTATGTTTTAATGGAATGCCTTTCTGTTTCAGGAAACACGCTTAGAGGTGACCCATGAAAAAAGAGGGTTTTAACGCTAACGCTATATGTAACGCTATATGTTCCAAGCCTATTACACTTAAAGCAATATCATAAATCATAGGATGATATTATGTCATTAGTTTATTGTGCAATGGATACTATACGGTGGAAAGGGATTCTTTAAAACATGTTTGTCAGAAATAAACAGAAATTGCTGTATTCAAGCGCTTTTTTAAGCTTTTTTCTACCGCTTCTTCCGACCAAGCCCTTGTTGCAACAATGGCTCCCAGTTAAATTAGTTTCAAAATGTTCAAGAGAATATTTATGAAATTGTGTATAACATATCCATATTTTGTCTTTTGGTTTCAATAAGTTACATGTATTTACCTGCTTGTGGAGGCAGTAAATGCATCAGGAGTTAGCAACAATGGAGGATCTCGGGAATGAATCGAGGACACAGATGTATCCATGTCAGAATTCATGACATCTATGCTCATGTCAGACAAGCCATCTCTCAAGACTAAAAGTAACATATATAAACATTGATAATAATGACAACGGGTGATTGTTGAGATTCACGTTCCACTGAATCAACATTTGGAAATGATAGTTACTCATGCCGCCAAAGGCCAGTGTGAGCATTACGGTTGGCGCTGTGTGCGTGCGTGCATGAGTGTGCGTGCTTGTGTCTGTTTACCAGCGGTATATATCCAGAATCCTATAAGGTAGTCTCACAAATTTGGCACATTCATTCATATTATGAATGGCTAGAATCTTTAGTTTGGGGTCAAAAGGTCCAACATCAAGGTCACAGAGTTACTTAGTGCATACCAGAATACACATTTTCGTTGATAACTCTGCGATGCAAGAAGATAGGATAAGCAAATCGGTAACATACATTCATATTGTGGTTGAATAGAAACATTTTGTTTAGGTTAAAATTGAAATATCTAGGTTACAGAGCCACTAAGCATCACCAGATTTAGCACACGCCTTCATATTACGACAGTTTATGATTAATTTGTGTTTGACATCAAGAGATCAACTTTATAGGTCACGGTGGTCACAAAGTGCTTTGTCAAGACAAGATGACAAAGGCGTGTTAGCATCTCCATCGAGCGCATTCTAGTTTAGCCTATAATGGTTACGATTGAAAAATCTAAGTGTCTGCTTATTAAATGCCTATCTGCAGGCCAAGAAGAGAATTTTTCAAATTAATCACCGGAATGGCTGGCTTATTATCAAGCCAGCCATTCTAGTAAATTTTACCAAATTGTCTTATCTTGGCCTGCAAATGGACATTCCTCAAGCGCACTGTAGAGGCTGGTTTGGGCATACAAGAACGCGATCGCGTGATATGTCTCGCCCCTGGATGGTTTTTAGTATTATTGATCCAGTTAATACTGGTACTAAGTTCCTATTGATTAATAATTGAAAAAATATTATCTAATGACATTGCACAAAATCGACTTTTTAATGATAAATATTGCATCCCTACGTGAGATAGAAACAATTAGTAAGGTTTCAAAATCTGAAGAGCTCTTGTTAACTAATCCAGTGATTATGTGATATATCTCACCCCAGTATTTTCTTTCATGTTATAACTATCGCCATTCACGTACCGATGGTACCGCATATATGAATGCATCCAATTCCACTTTTTACTGCCAGTGAAACCATCTAAATGGAATACTAACCTTATTCAGGATATAAAAGTAATTTTAAAATGTAAATGTGCCTTGAAAATACATTAATTGTTTGTTTTTCTTTTTAACCCTCTTTTGTGATTTTCTTCCTCGTGTTGATCTTGGCCAAACATATCTTGTGAAAGGTCATCTTTAAGGCTTTTTGAAGCATCCACAGGAGTTCATACAAGTAGTTCAGATTCAGTGATGTCAAGTGGTACTTCACTGCCATCAAAAAATTCATCAGTAAAGCTGCTTAACATAGTTTGTGATGCATTCAGATTTTCAGTGCTTTTATCTAACTCTATATTGAGTAATGAATTCTGGGACAAAAGGTGAATTGTCCTTCATTAGTCTTTCAACTTTTGATTCCAGTTCCTTAATTTTAAGTTTTAACTCACTTGTTTGTGATTCATTTGCACAAATGTTTTTTTTAGCTCAGTGCACTTATAATTCGCTGATAAAGAATTTGCCTTAATTTTCATTGCCATGCTTTCCAACTCCTTTCACGTTTCCTCAGTACAAGTGTTTCTAATTTTATACAAAGTTCCTAATATCCCACATTCTGTAGGCTTAATCTCAGAAATGTTCTTTCCTATCTGCTCACACAGTTTAATATTGTCTGACATTGTTGACTCTATCTGGAAAAGTAAAAGGGAATTTCATGATTATATTTTAGGCCTGCAGAAATTGTGTAACCCAATTTTTTATTCGCGCAAAGGTTATGCAAATATTTTTAGCGGAACACTTGCTAGAATACATAAAGATTAGAGTAATGGAAAATCGATGGATGTGCACCATAGCATAAGCTCAGATGGAGAAATGATGGATGTGCACCATAGCATAAGCTAAGATTGAGAAATGACTGCTGTGCACCATAGCATAAGCTATGGTGCAGAAATGACGGATGTGCACCATAGTCTAAGCTCAGATTGAGAAATGATGGATGTGCACCAAAGCATAAGCTCAGGTGGAAAAATGACGGATGTGCACCATAGTATAAGCTCAGGTGGAGAAATGACGGATGTGCACCATAGCATAAGCTCAGATGGAGAAATGAAAAACACGTGAAATTTCCTTAGCAATGATGAGCAATTGCATCTCTACCTTGCATAGAATATGTCTGTGAAGTTTCATTGAAATCTGATGACCCACTGTTGAATAATCAGACTGATGAAAAACTAACACAAATATTTGCCAAAATATTCTACATGTAAGTCCAAAAAGCACGAAAACCACAGAAACACAGGTGAAATTTAAAAAATATCTCAATGATGAGCAATTGCATCTCTACCTTGCATGGAACAAGTCTGTGAAGTTTAATTGAAATCTGATAACCCATTTTTGAATAATGTTGATGAAAAACTTTAACACAAATGACACGCCACTGCGGACGATGACACCAAAGGTAAACCCATTGTCTCGCTTTCCTTACGGGGCGAGACTAAAACTTTAACATTTACCTGATTTTTTGTTGGAAATTAGACCAAGTTCAAATTTGGAAAAAATTTTAAAATCATTTTGCTGATGTTGGAGACTAGATGCCCTGATGGTATAGATCATATCTGTAAAGTTTCATCAAGATCGGAGGATAAGTCTTTGATGAATTATATGTTGATTGAAAAACTTTCACATTTACCTGATTTCAGTTGGAAAATAGGCTAAGTTCAAAGCCCGAAAAAATTTTGACAAAATTTTGCTGATGACAGAGACTAGATTCCATGATGGTATAGATCATATCTGTAAAATTTTGTCAAGATCGGTTAAGTCTTTGATGAATTAAATGTACATTCAAAAACTTTAACACAAATGACACACCGCTACGGACGACGACGCGGACGCCGCCACGTAAGGTAAACCCCATTGTCTTGCTTTCCCTATGGGGCGAGACAAAAAGGGTTCAATGATAAATTCAATTTTGTATCGGAGTATCTGGACAAGTTTTCTTAGACTCTCCCGTAGGGCAGACAATCAATTCATCAAGCTTTGTGTTATATGTTCTACCCCCACGTGTGTCAACTTAACCCATCAAAGGTCAAACCGTCTACTTCAAACCAACCAAAATCCGCTACGTAGTGGTCTTGAGGCATATCTATTTGTAGGCCAAGAGAAGAGTATTTTTTAATATTTACCACTGGAATGACTGGCTCGGTATACCAAGCCAGTCATTCCACTGGTAAATTTTCACCAACTCTTCTTTTGGCCTTTAAATGGACGTTGGCTAAGAAAAAACTTAAAACGTTACGCTTTTGATGGTCAAGCCGGCCAATATTCCAGTGGTAAATTTATAAAAGTCTTCTAAAATTAAAATTACTTGAAAAATGTTGACCATTAAAATGATTAATTAATATAAGTAGTATTTTGAGCACGTTGAGGCACTGTTGGCAAAAGATGCGTGCGTGCGTGCGTGCGTGCGTGCGTGCGTGCGTGCGTGCGTGCGTGCGTGCGTGCGTGCGTGCGTGAGTGAGTGACTTCAAGACTCGTGATGATGCTACATCATTTCAATGGAGGAATCCAATTTTAGCCATGCCCTGACCATCTCTAGCTAAGCTCCACCCACGCTTTGCCCATGTTCGGATCGATCGATCCCTGCATCTATTTCCAGAAAACTATACAGCTAAGCTGTTGAATATTTTGAAACTAATTTGACTGGGTGCTGTTGATCGATAAACTGGATTCCTCAATTGTGATGTTGGCAAATGTGTGACATTTGAATATGTCAGATACTTTAGTGACAGATCGGATCTCTCCATTAAAGATTACTATGATGAGCTAAGATTTACATAGGATAACTGCAACATGAAATCTTTAGTTACAACCCATACTAGAATAAATCGGTCTGTTGGTCTATTTATCAGTCAAATTGTGCACATTTTTTGGCAAAGTCACAACTAGTGCACTTGCTCTAGTTTTATGACATGTTATGTTTACAGTTAGGCTTCACCATACTTGCAGTTGTTGTACTTGTTAATTTATAACTAAGGTGGTTACCAGATTCATCCAATGAAGTGGAGCCATCCATTGATGGCGGAGTCAAATACGGAGCAGTTGAGTTAGGTCTGAAGCGGATCTGTAACTCTTGTAGATTTCTATTAAACAGATGGAATATTGCAAATGAGTGATTATTATTATTGTAAATCATAGGAGTCACATGATTCAGTCTGCTGTGACACAAATCTCTTCTGGTGCAAGTATGGTTCATACGCTATAATGGTCACAATTTTAAATTTTAAAGTTTTGGCCTATTGAATGCCAAATTGCAGGCTATGAGAAGACTTGTTAAAAATTTACTACTAGAATGACTGATTCGGTTAATCGTCAAGGCAACAAAAATTGAACTTCTGGCCTATTGGATGCCCATTTGCAGGCTATGAGAAGTTTTTGAAAATTTACCACTAGAATGACTGACTCGTTTAACATGCGAAACCTTCAAAAGTAGTCTTCTCATGGGCTGCAAAGCGACATTCATCAAGACAACTGCAGAGTCCAGTTTTGGCTGATTTGACCATGAAAGGGTTAACCCTTTACCACTCATATCGGCCAAAAATTAAATTCCCAGGCTGGTTAATAACAGCTTCTGAAGTGCTCTTGAAAAATGTCCATTTGCAGACCAATAGAATACATTTTTTGAAAATTTACCAATGGGATGATTGGCTCGATAACCGAGCCAGTCATTCCAGTGGTAAATTTTCAAAAATAGTCTCTTGGTCACCAAATGGACATTTTCTATGAGAAAATTGAAATTTTCTTGTACAAATTCGAGGGTTAAAAGCTATTCTAACATGAAGAGGATGAGCAGGAATCTATATCAAACCTGTTCAACCCGGGGGAAACCAGATACAACAAATCAAATTATCATGTAAGACCTAGCTTGCTGACAACATTTTAAAACTAATGACACAAATCATTTTGAAAATAGTCAGCAACTGCCCTATGCGCACATGACCATATGTTCAAAGTGGACCATAACATCTTTTTACTTAACCTTGGCCAAGTCAGTCATTCCAGTAGTAAATTTTCAAAATGTCTTCATCTACAAATGGAAGTTTTCTACCTTTTAGTCATGACTCAGAACTAGCATAAGTTTGTGTTTGTTAAATTTTTGACCTTTATAATAAAGCTGCATAATCGCAACTATAGCGTGTTCGCACATGTTAAATTTCAACATAGATGTATATCAAAGACATTTAGCATAAAGATATTCAAATGCTAAATCAGATTACGGCAGAGAGGGACATAGCATAGTAGGATATGATAAAACTATGTAATATTATACGTAATGACGGTTCGAGCATGCTATGGCAGGGTTTTGAGGTATACGATATACTAGGCTCCCAGGGTATGGCATGGTACAAGCATAGCACAGGGCATTGTATCATACATGTTATATAGACCAGCATAGGACAGGGTATGATAATATAGGAGGACAAAGTAGGGATAGATGGGATAGGAAGTACATATAGTAGGGCAGTGTCAGATAGGATAGAGTTAAGAAACAGACACAAAGTAGGTATAGCATACTGTAGAGGAGGGAGGTTCTGTGAAGACGCATGACACGCCACATGTCAGTAAATTATTAGGTTCCAAATTTACCATCTTAAAGCAAAATCTAGCAGGGCCTAAATTGGCAGATCAAACATCAACCATGTGCAAAATGATTAAAGGGGAACTCAAATGGAGAATGGTTAAAGCAGACAAAATTATGCTTTTGTATAATTTAAATAAAATAAAATATATAATTATTGCTTGAATATTTTCAAATTGCATAATAGTAAATTTTGCCACCGAGTCATTTTCTTCAATTTCATTTGAGAATCACGGAGTGACATCGTCACGCGCATGATTGCTGTGGCATGGTGTCATCACATGACTATTATTTTGTTGTTCTTAATCTGAAAATATGTTTAGTGTAATCTGATGTGATGTGGTTGACAAGTCACACGATGACATCATAGCATGAATTTTATGGTGTATTAAAATTATTGAATTTAACCAAAATTTTAAGTGATAGAGTTTGTGAAAATCTATCAACTTTTTAATTTACAATTTATGATAAACACTTATTTTTGGTGGTATTTATATTAACCCTTTAAACATATCAGCCAAAAATGGTTTCTGCAGTGGTCTGGAGAAATGTCAATTTTCAGATCAAGAAGACTATTTTTGAAAATTTACCACAGGAATAACTGGCTCGATAACCGAGCCAGTTATTCCAGTTGTAAATTTTCAAAAATAGTCTCTTGGGTCTGCAAATGGACATTTGAGTGAAAAAAATCGAAATTGTCTTGAATAAATTTAAGGGTTAAATCTAATTCTCATTTATGATCTTTAAGATATGACCAACATAGATGAATCTATTTCTAGCTATGCTACGCCCATTTCTAGATAAGTCCCGCAAAATTGTTAGGCATGTTGGAAAAACATTCAAACCTGGATTCTTAGAATCTCAATTTCATGTTAATGACTGTAGTGGTATACAGGTAAGTGGTTGCATATTTTGAAACTAATTTGGCTGGGGCTTTTGCTGGCTATGGCAGTAAGAACACTAGTCAAATTAGTTTCATAATATTTAACAGAATGTTTAGTAAATTGTAAATTCATCAATGACATAAAATTTGGGACAAACTTTTGATTTTCATGACAGCCATGTCATTTTCATTGTTACGTCGGCGAACATATGATGTATTTGATAGTGACATTAGATATTTGAGTGACAGATCAGTTCCCTCCATTGTACACAAATAGATACACCTACTTAGTGTGTATAGTAAATAGCTTGATTTGGACACCGGCCACTCGTTTTGATGATTGGTCAAGAGAGATGCTGTTCTCAGCACCACGATGATCATTGTCCTCATCATCACGCTCAACCTCACCTGAAAAATAGTAGTACAAAGCTCATCTAACCTACCGTAATCATCGGAGAATTCTTTTATTTAGATATTAATTTTGGTTTCAAGAAAGTATTTGACCAATAGACTTTTTCCCTGAGTTTGGCTGACACGTGACCATGTACTTACATGCTGCTAACACAATGATAATGGACCTTTCCACTTAGTTATGCCCCGTCCATCTCAATCTAAGCTCCACCCACACAACGTCCGTGTTGGGATCGATCGATCTCTGAACACCATGACTATCAATTTCCAGAGACATACAGGTAAGCTGTTGAATATTTTGAAATTAATTTGAATGGGTGCTGTTGCTGAGCAACAGCGAGCGCTGTTGCTGAGCAAGAGCATCCAGTCAAATTAGTTTCAAAATATTTGAATGTTTGTTAAATAGTAGACATACAATTCGTACAACAACGCATAGTCTGCCTTCATTTATGCATTCATGACGTACTTATCTACGTCATTCATAATGTCATTGATTATGATGTCATTCTATATTTATCCAGATCTTTGAAAATCTATGTTCTTTACAAATACAGGAAGAATTTGATGAACAGTAAAATGTTGTGCAAGAAGGTATTTACATGCCAAATTTGAAGCAAATCTATGCAAAGATTTGTAGCATTATACTTCAAACAAGATCTACAGACATTTTAAACTTATGCTCTAATAAATCTGTATGCACATAGACACACACGATTGTAAGGCAGATGAACATAGAACTAATTCTTAGATGTTCCCCGTTGAGGACATTAGAGTACAAGAAATATTATTTATGGACCTGACCTGTAGTGATTTCTTCCATATGGGCATCATTGCTGGTGGCCTTCACACTCTTTGCAGTAACACTCATAATCGCCAAGCTGACACATGGCTGAGTAACAAGAAACTCATCTATAGAACTGACAAGTGCTATATTTGCCTCATTGTCCTGATACAGATGTAGAATGTAGAGCACCTGTTGAGTTAAAATACCACCATACATAATTCATAAGAAGGATTCCTTTAACACCCATATCAGCCAAAACCAGCTTATGCAGTGGTCTTGAGAAATGTCCATTTGTAGACCAAGAGAAGACTATTTTTGAAAATTTATTACTGGAATGACTGGCTCGATAACCGAGGCAGTCATTCCAGTGGTAAATTTTCAAAAATAGTCCTGTTCTACAAATGGATATTTTATGAGAAAATTTAAATTTTCTTGAACAAATTTGATGGGTAGTGTTAAACTGACTTCATATTGTCATGATTCTTATGTCAGGCTTGTAGCTGGCTTAAAATCCACCTTCCTCAAAGCTACTATAAAGTAGAAAGTCTGCAGCTAGAATCTGTGCATTAGCTGTAAACAACAGCTAGAGTATGATATGCTTGTTCAGGGTCATTTATGTCATCGGAGAAACTACATAAGACACTAACGAAAGGACAGGATGGCACTCATCACAGAAGACTGTAGGCCGCAAACCATCCATACATTTAATTTTTCTATTGCAAGTGCAATAGTAAATCACACAAAACCTGATAATCTTATCCTTCCGACAAATTGTGGTTGTAAAAGTTTATGACATGCTGTGCAAATAGAGTATTTCCCGAGCGGCCATACACGCATTTACGCTCCGCAAAACACTTGTGTATCAAATTTATTACCCGACAGAGTGACAGATTTTTAGCCAACAAAGTGATGAATTAGTTAGCCATTACGATGTCAGAATATTGATGTGCAAACAATATATTATCTGTCAGTGTGACAAATACTGCAATCAACATACCGATGTGAAATGGATTCTTCATAGCATTGATCGTAGTAGACCGGCTTGCATAATTGAACCAATACATTCAGCCAATAATTACTGATACATATCGAATACTTGCACTGCTTTACTGAAAACATTAGACACAATTTAAAAAGCGAAGCAGACGGTGCTTAAACGCCATTTTAGTACCAAGCTGTGTGTTATCACAATGGGGCTGCACACTACAACTAAATCAGGCATTTGGTGTAGACCACCGTATACTTCCTGCAGGGTGCTCGATTTGATGAATTCGTTGTTTGCTCATTGAACAACAGTATGTAAGAGATATACTGAATCATATCCCCGTCATCTAATACAATCAAATAAAAACATTAGGTCATGTGGCATCACTTAGGGATAATGTAGTAATGAGAGATAATCACCTTTCTGCGAATATCTGAAAGAATAAGGAACTTTGCTCTAGTATCTAATCTCGCCTGAAGGGCTGACTCGACTGGTTCCACTTCAGCGGACGAGGCCGGACTTGGTAAGAACCTAAAAACAAACATGGTTATAAGTGTGAATAGACTTTTAACAATACAATAGTAAGTTGCTGGATACTCTTAAAGCAATGCATCTATGTAAAGTCAAGTATTCAACAGCATTCGCTTATGATTGGCTGGCAGGTGAGAACTGATACGTTGCCAAGAGGAGTGTTGAATATTTAGAAAATAATATGTCTGGAAGTCACTGACTCACAGGTATGATGTCCAGTCAACTAGATGATATAAATCAAATAATACCCCCACAATGGCGGCCATCTTAGTGGGTGCTGGATTGGATAGACACATGGATGCACTCACTGACGAAATAGGATAATGATTATGAAAAACATTAACTTTATAATGATAATCATAGCTTGCTTTAGTATGTCACCCATTCCGCCAAGCTCAACACCTCAGCCAAGATTAGTAAAGATTCCTCCAATAGAACTCGAGTTATCATTTGGAAACGCAATATAATTTCATTAGTTGGGTCACCGAGACACGAAGAACAAGTTCAATAAAACTTGAGTTATTATCCGCAAATGCAATATAATATCATTAATTAGGACTGTGATTTTGACCTTTGACCGTTTACCACAAAATCAATAGAATTCTTCAGAACACGGTCCCACCCAAGACTGGTAAGGATCCCTTTAAGAAAACTTGAGTTATCATCAGGAAACGCAATGTTTTACCATGGCTGGCCATGACCTTGACCATTGACCCCAAAATCGATAGGGTTCTTCGAACCACAGAGCAAGCTTGCACCCACAATTGATAGATTCCTTCAACAAAACTGCAGTTATCATTCGGATATGAAATATGCAATTAATTGGGTCACTGCGACCCTGACCTTTAACTCCAAAATTAATAGGGGTTTTCGGACCACCAAGGACAAGGTCCTACCAAAGATTGGGAAAGATCCCTTCAATAAAACTCGAGTTATCACCCAGAAATGCAATATGTTATTGATTGGGTCACTGTGACTTGACCGCTGATTGTAAAATTGATAGTCTTCTTCAGATACACCTAAAACTAACCCAAGGTTGGTGAAGGTCGCTCCATTAGAGCGTGTTATCCCACCGGACAGATGAATGGACAAAGCAAATGCTATATGGCTCCCATAAATCTATATGGGGTGGGGCATAATAAATAATAAGCACTACCATGAAGTTTCATCAAGATACTCCAAGAAAAGGTAGTTATCGAATAAAACCCCCAAATTTGCACGGATGGACGGGCACATGGTTGGATGGACAGACCCACAAAATAACCTGCATTTCTATATTACCATAGACAACATTGAGGGGGGGGGGAGGGGGGGATTATTATAAAGACATCAATCTTACTTAAATCTGTAGATATTACAATGCTCAACAACTTACATGACTAAATATTTCTATGATTGACAGTTTATGTAATAGTCTGTAGACATTTCTATGACTGAGAGTTTACGTAATAGTTTGTAGACATTTCAATGATTGACAGTTTACCTAATAGTCAATAAACATTTCCATGATTGACAGCTTACCTAATAGTCTGTAAACATTTCCATAAGTGACAGCTTACCTAGTGGTCTCTAGCCATTTCCATGATTGACAGCTTACCTAATAGTCTGTAGACATTTCTATGATAGACAGCTTAACCAATGGTCTCTAGACATGTCCATGATTGATAGCTTACCTAGCGGTTTGTAGATTCCCATGATTGACACCTTACCTAATAATCAATAGACATTTCCATGAGTGACATCTTACCTAATGGTCTTTAGACATGGCCATGATTGATAGCTTACCTAGTGGTCTGTAGAGATTTCCATGATTGATACCTTACCTAATAGTCAATAGACATTTCCATGATTGACAGCTTACCTAATGGTCTTTAGACATGTCTGTGATCGATAACTTACCTAGTGGTATGTAAAGATTTCCATGATTGACACCTTACCTAATAGTCAATAGACATTTCCATGATTGACACCTTACCTAATGGTCTCTAGACATGTCCATGATTGATAGCTTACCTAGAGGTCTGTAGCGATTTCCATGATTTACACCTTACCTAATAGTCAATAGACATTTCCATGATTGACAGCTTACCTAATGGTCTCTAGACATGTCCATGATTGATAGCTTACCTAGTGGTCTGTAGAGATTTCCCTGATTGACAGACACCTTACTTAATAGTCAATAGACATTTCCATGATTGACAGCTTACCTAATGGTCCCTAGACATGTCCATGATTGGTAGCTTACCTAGAGGTCTGTAGAGATTTCCATGATTGACACCTTACCTAATAGTCAATAGACATTTCCATGATTGAAAGCTTACCTAGTGGTCTGTAGAGATTTCCATGATTGACACCTTACCTAATAGTCAATAGACATTTCCATGACTGACAGCTTACCTAATGGTCTCTAGACATGTCCATGATTGACAGCTTACCTCATGGTCTCTAGACATGTCCATGATTGATAGCTTACCTAGTGGTCTGTAGAGATTTCCATGATTGACAGCTTAGCTAATAGTCTGTAAAGATTTCTATGTAGACAGCTTAACTAACAGTCAATAGACATTTCCATGATTGACAGCTTACCTAATGGTCTGTAGACATTTCCATGATTGACAGCTCCAGATCTTAATTTCCTGATTATTGTTAGCGCCAGTAATTACAAACTTCCAAAACTGAGTACTGAAAGACAAACACAAAACAGTTATCTCGTGGGGTTTCTCCTGTATGTTTGCCTGTGGCTCGGTATTTTAATACTAAGCCTTAAAAGCATTTCGGGACATTTTTTAAAACGGAAGATGGCCGCCGAAAGACTGACCAATTTCATTTTCTGAAAATTTTTTCTAAACCGAACCGTACTAAGATCCTTTCAGTCAAGTTTGGTTGAAATCATACAAGCATTTAACAAGCAATCTTTTAATGTCACTTGACATTTTCGGAAATCTAAGATGGCCATCGAAATAATTGACCCAAAAAAATTTTCTATAATTTTTAATAAGCCTAACACACTAGGGTTCATCCAGCCAAATTTGCTTGCCATTGTTCCAACAGCTAATGAGTAGTCTTTTAACCAACGTCCTGGACATTTTTGGACACAATATGGTAGTCGAAAAAAATTGACCAATCCAATTTTGGAAGAATTTGACTAGGGTTCTTCCAGCCAAGTTTGATTGAAATCAGACCAATCAGTTAATGAGGTGAGGTTATTTTAACAAATTTCCAGGCCATTATGGAAATTCAAGATGGCCGGTGAAAAAAATCAAACAATCAAATTTTTGTAGAGAAATTCTGAAGCCTGCCACTATAGGGACCTTCTAGCCAAGTTTGTTTGAAATCAACCCAACTAACTTTTCAACACGCAAGCAGGCCAAAAACGTCATCAAGACCAAGAGAAAGCAATGTTTGACAATTTATCACTGGAATGATCGACTCGATAACCGAGCCAGTAATTCCAGTGACAGGTTTTCAAAAATAATCTTCTCTTGGTCTGCAAATTGACATTTTCTTTGAGAAAATGGACATTTTCTTGAACAAATTGGAGTTAAAAGGTAGATTTTTCGACATTTTAAAAATGGCTGCATTAAACAGAAATGTGGTGGCAATGCAACCATAAAGCTTATCTCTATGGGTGGGTTTACATGAGAACTCTCGTAGTTACTCTAGGGTAGATGAGCATATGATCAGTGATGAGCATATGATCAGTTACCCTCAGGTAGATGACCACGTGTTTACTTTACATTCATTTCAATACAAACACGTAACTTACTCGACTTACCCGCTTCATAGGTATCAAGTAGATAGCATCAAGTACGTACGAGACATACTCAGGTATCAAGTAGATAGCATCAAGTACGTACGAGACATACTCAGGTATCAAGTAGATAGCATCAAGTACGTACGAGACATACTCAGGTATCAAGTAGATAGCATCAAGTACGTACGAGACATACTCAGGTATCAAGTAGATAGCATCAAGTACATACGAGACATACTCAGGTATCAAGTAGATAGCATCAAGTACGTACGAGACATACTCAGGTATCAAGTAGATAGCATCAAGTATGTACGAGACATACTCAGGTATTAAGTAGATAGCATCAAGTATGTACGAGATATACATGTACTCCAGCCGTTTAGGCACTACTCTAGTAGTTACTCTATTGAGGACTAAACTCGGTCTACAACATTGCAATGAACCATGATGCCCGACTTCAAATATAATTCTACTTACATAGATAAAAGAGAAATACAGATGGCCTATCAATAGAATTATCAGGGTCCATGAACTCTGACTTTATCCCAAAGCCAATGTGTTATCAGGGTTAAATACTTTCAAAAGTATTTAAATGCAAATACTTCACATTTGTTCAAATGCAAATACTTTCATCAAATTTATTCAAATGCAAATACTTTTTAGAAGTATTTATAACATGTACCAGTAGTAACAACGTTCCGTTAAATTGATTTCCATCTCTTTAAAAGCTACATATATACCCATATATAGTGACTCATATTAACCCTTTAATGGTCAAATTTGGTTAAAAAAATCCAAATATTTGCTTATTGAATGTCCATTTGCAGGCCAAGAGAGGACCATTTTTGAAATTTTACCGCTGGAATGACTATTCTGGTGATAAACTTTCAAAAACTGTTTTCTCTTGTCCTGCAAAGAGACATTCGTCAAGAACAATACAGAGGCAGGTTTTCTCCATTATGACCATTGAAGGGTTGACCAACGTATACGCGCATCTGCTTAATGGACCAAAGATAAAGGGTAATACAAACACTATTTGCTAGCTGCTAGTTTAAGCTCAGATTCCTTGCTGTGGATAAGTGCTAGGTACCTTGTAGTAGGGATGCAGTTTAGCAAAAGTAGTTAAATGCATACATGTATATGCAAATAGTTATGGTTTGAAATCGTCGAAAGCAGAAGATTTGTCATTTCTGTGGTAAATGTTTCAAAATAGTCTTCTCTTGGCCGACAAATGAACATTCAATATGTAAATATTCTGGTATTCTTCAGCAAGTTAAAGGATTAATGACTTACTCAGCTTTGATGTTCTCGTGATCGTCCAGAAAGAACAAGCTGGACACCGGCATATCATTATGAGGCTTCCATTGATGCAAGCATCTGAAAACAAACAGTAACTTTCAGAACAGCATAAAACATCAGGGGGAGATGACCCCGTTCATCCGAAGCAGCTTATTCCAAGGTGACTGCCGAAGAAGAAATTTTTGGGTCCGCTTGACTAATAGAAGATATGACAAATTGATAACAGAACAACCATAAAATACATTAAACAAAACATAGTTAATCCTTTAACACTTATATCAGCCAAAAACGGCTCAATTTACCACTGGAATGACTGGCTCGATAACCGAGCCAGTCATTCCAGTGCTAAACTTTCAAAAATAGTCTTCTCTTGGTCTGCAAATTGACATTTTCTTGAAAAAATTCAAGGCTTAAAGGGTTAAGACATTTCCTCTTAACCTTTTCACCGAGAAATTTCCTGTATCTTACCACTTTCATGAACGGAGAATCAGGCCAAAACCAGCCTCTGCAGTGGTTTTAAGAAATGTCTATTTACAGGTCAAAGAAAGACTATTTTGAAAATTTACCACTGGAATGACTGACTCGATAATCGAGCCAATCATTACAGTGGTAAATTTCCAAACATAGCCTTCTTTTGGCCTGCAAATGGATATTCACTAATGAAATATATTGATTTTCTTGACCAAATTTAGCAATTAAATAGTCAAATATTGCTATGACAGTAAAATAGTCATGGTTAGCCAAGCATGCCAAAATCGGCCACTGCAATGATTGTGAGCAATGTCCGTTTGCAGGCCAAGACAAGACTATTTTTGAAGATTTACTAATGGAATTATTGGCCCAATAACCGAGCGAGCTGCGAGTCATTGCAGACGTAAATTTTCAAAAATAATTTACTGGTCTGCAAATGGAAATGTTCTGAAACAAATTTGAGGGCTAAGCGGTTAAAGTCTCAATACCTACACTCCAGCAATGGCTTCCACTCATATTAATCTCAAAATATTTAACAGAATATATCTTTTACTTGGTAAAGACTTACCAGGGATCTGTTGTTGACAGTGTTAACTTAACCCTTTGGTGGCTAAATTTGGTCAAGAATATCAGCATATTTGCCTATGAAATGCCCATTTTCAGGTCAAAATCCATTTTTCAAACTTTATGACTGGAATGACTGGATCAGTTACCAAGACATAGACAGACATTTCAATGGTAAATTAAAAAAAAATAGCCTCTTGGCCTATAAAGGGGCATTCATTAAGACCACTGCTGAGGCCTGGTTTGGCCATCTTCACCATGAGAGTTAATCTATGCATATAAATACATGCATATACACAAATGTACACACATTATTGGTACCGGTGGACAGATGAAGCGAAAAACATGCATATACACAAATGTACACACATTATTGGTACAGGTGGACAGATGAATCGAAAAACATGCACGCATCTTCACATACTCCAGTAGAAAGAAATTATTGAACGAAAACCCAAAATCTCCACAAACGGAGGCATTTATATGGGCGTTGGAGTAGTAGTGGAGATAAAGACCACCTGTTGGTTCTCAATCACCTGCTCGCCAAACACTGCTTCGACAATACTTCGATGAATCTATACTTCTGACTAATAATAAGTATATTTTATCTTACCTGGGAGGTGCTCCCTCGTGAATGTAGATCTGAAAAAACTTCACATAGCCATCGAGACTAGCAGTAGCCAATGCTGTTCCATCCGGGGAGAAAGCAGCATCTGTGATTGCCTGTCAATATTACATATCAAACCTGTCTATAATGTTACACCATATAGACGATCATAAGAGGGCTACTAAACAGTCAGCTAGTATGTTAAATAGCACCGTGGTCATTATGCCGTCTTAACCCGGTAACCTTTAACTCTCAAATTTGTTGAAGAAAATGTTTATTTTCTCACAGAAAATGTCCATTTACAGACCAAGAGAAGACTATTTTAGAAAATCTATCACTAAAATGACTGGCTTGGTTATCGAGCCAGTCATTCCAGTGATATATTTTCTAAAATAGTCGTCTCTTGGTCTGCAAATGGACATTTCTCAAGACCACTGTAAAAGCCCTTTCTGGCCAGTTTAAGTGTTAAATGGTTAACCTTTGAAATTGTAGTGTCTCAAATTCAAGACAACAATCATCAAATTTCCAGACAGTTAACCGGAAACTTTGTGATTGTTATTGTAATTCCTTGCGCATGATATGTCATATCATGTTTTATCATATAGGCTAACAACTCTCAGTCAAATTGTTTTCAAAATATTTAGCCGGTCCAGAGATATAACACTTGGAATATGTTGTCCGCAAAAACTCTGCAGTCAGACAGTTAATATGTCTCGACATGAGCACGTGTAATATTCAACGAAAGATTTTCATTGGCTAGATAAGGCATAAGAAAGATTTCCATTGGCTAGATAAGGCATAAGAAAGATTTTCATTGGCTAGATAAGGCATCAGAAAGATTTTCATTGGCTAGATAAGGCATAAGAAATATTTTCATTGGCTTGATAAGGCGTAATAATCCCAAATGCTCCGTGACGCCGCAGGTGTTTTGTACCGATGACAATGGCGAAAATGGGAACACGCCAGGATACATAATGTTGATGATTTAAATTTTGTAATATATAAATTTATGTTAACAAACAACAAGAAGAAAGATTTAATGTGGATTGGTAACTAGATGTTTGCTTACAAGCTACAATTAACAATACAATAAACTTTATTTTTGCAAAATGGGGCAAACTCAAAAAAGCATCCACTTTTGTTCTTACGAGAATTGTTAATACTTACCAGATGTACTATTATGATAATGTCTATTATCTAGTCTAGCTCAAAATAAACAATTAAAACTCTGCACTCTCCTGGTCCTGCCCATACGGTGTCCAGGAATTACCATAGCCTCCAGGTACCAAGTCAATTCCCAACAACAGTCAGATTCGTCTATTTTGCTCGACTTTACAGTCAAATTTTTCTAAGTCGTAATTTAGCTTGAATTTTTGCGTTTTGAGTGGTTTTGAGAAATGTTCATTTGCATACCAAGTGAAGACTATTTCTGGAATTTAACAGCCACTAATTCCATTGATAAATTTTCTAAAATAATATTCTCTTGATATTTCAGCGATTAGGGTTAAAATTATTAGGTATGGTGACTTTTAGTATAATATGCATCACACACATGCTGTAATTAATTATCCCCTCACTTCTGCAAATGCGGAGAGATTATGTTTTCTACTTCGAATAATAATTGCCAGATGTACTATTATGATTATGTCTATTATCTAGTCTCGCTCATGATAAACAATTAAAACTCCGCACTCTCCATGGTCCTGCCCATACTGTGCCCGGGAATTACCAGAGCCTCCAGGTACCGAGTCAATTCCCAACAACACTCAGATTCGTCTTATATTTGTATTGACAAACAGCGAAAGCAGCTCAGCCTGACATCAGCAGGGTGGCTGAGGCGGCCCATAGTACATCTGGTAAGCATTAACAATTCTTGTAGAAACAAAAGCGGAGGCTTTTTTTATTCTACTTCGAATAATACTTACCAGATTTACTATTATGATAAACTCTGGATTTCGACAGCCAAGAAACTCCAGTGGGAGGAGGTGAGGCTCGAAATAGCTCTCATCTATCATCCGACATAGAAGGTTGTGAAGAGACTAGAATCCCAGCATACGCTTGGGTTCCGCCATCTGTCTCATAGTGCTAAACTTCCATGGTCTAGAACGCACTCCCCGCCCTGCCCCTCCACCCCCCCCCCCCCCCCCACCTCCTCAGTTGTCCGCACAAATTCCAGAGGGCTGTCAAAGGGGAGGCAACACCCACCAGACCTGTGTCAGCCCCAAGTCTCAGCTAGGGCGGTCCAGGAGAGTGCAAAGAAGCTACAAAAACTTCTAATTTTGAAGAAACTATCAGTATATCAATTAAATTTTCTAATTTGCATGAGTCTAATGTCTGTTGCAATGAATAACATACTCTTGAACCAGACTTTTTACTTAATCAGTCTGGGAATTCGACCGTAAGTAAATTAATATTAGTCATTTAAATTAAGAAAACACCATTTTCTGAGTGCTTGGTCTTTCTTGATCATCACAGGCGCTCCGCACAATCCACGGTCATTCACAGATCATGTGCATCACCATTGCTCAGTGCATGTGGAAGAACATGACAATATATGCGTAAATAGTGGTCGGACGTGGCTTTAGTTAAGATTCGACAAATTGGCGACGGCTACCGGATTAAGTGCGCTGGAGATATCGCGATGGTAGAAATCAGTGAATGACGACTCGGCATGCCATTGTGCTACAGACATCACCTCCTCTAAAGAGACACCCTTATAAAGGGCCGATGATGATGCTGCTAGTGCTCGGACTTGATGGGCATTCGCACAATCAATCTGCTTTCCTGTAGCGATTTTATGTGACATCTGAATAGCATCGACTATCCAACGAGAAATAGTATCTTTCGAGGCGCGACGATGTGGAGCATTGAGACATAACCAGAGATATTTTGGGTCATCTCTCCATTCCTTAGTATGTTTCTTATACATTTTCAGACATCTGACAGGACACCAAGCAGAAGAGTTTGGGTCATGCCTAATTAAACTTGGCAAATTGATCGGCTGTCCTGGATATTTAAGTGACTGATTCTTTGCGGGGAAACAAAGACGTGGTAATAGTCTTAAACCTTCACCCGTAGCGACAACAGGGTCTTGTTCGGCAGAAAGCGCATGGATTTCGCTTCTCCTTCTCGTCGATGCTGCTGCAACCAAGAAAACTGACTTAATAGTTAACAGTTTAAGATCTAATTGGTTCAAATGGAGCATGCCCTAAAACCTGTAGAACAAGAGATAGATTCCAAGCTGGGATAGGAACTGGCTGTCTAGGTCGCAAATTGCTCATTCTTTTAATAACTTCATTTAAAGTGTCATTCTCCACTCCTACAATGGCCAGACTGGGAACAACTGAAGCTAATGCAGACTTATATGTTGCTAGGGTTGAAGGTACAAGCTTGTCAACCTCGTATAAATGAAAGATAAAATCTGCTACGTGTTGAACAGATGCAAAAAAGGGATTAATATCTCTTCTCTTACACCACTCTGCAAATTTGTTGATTCTATAATTATATGTCTTGGTGGTTGACCCTCTTCTGGCTGAAGCGACAAATTTCGCTGCTTGCTCAGAAAAGCCACTCTCAATTGCTCGCTGCTTAATAACATCCATGCAGCCAATTGGAACATCTCTCGTCTGTCGTGGAGATACAGACCTTTGTTCTGAAAAATCAGATCCCTTCTACCTGGAAGAGGGATTGGATTGCAGACCAGAAGGTCCAGCAGATCCGTAAACCATGATTGGCCTGGCCAATGAGGTGCGATAAGTAGTACTTGGCATATGCCCTCTCTTATCTTTGCCAGAACTTTTGGGATGAGAATTGTTGGAGGATACGCATACGCGTACATTCCACTCCAACTCATCACCAGTGCGTCTACTGCTAGCGCTAGCCGGTCCGGGATCAGTGACATGTGACAATCTTTGCGTTTCCTTTCATCACAAATAGATCCATATTTGGCTTGCCCCAATGTTTGAAAAGAACCTCCGCTACCGATTGGTTGAGCTGCCATTCCATCGGATGGCAAACTGTCCTTTGACTGAGAGCATCTGCTAGGATGTTCAATCTTCCGGGAATGTGTACTGCTCGAAGAATAATATTCCTCTCTTGGCATCACAGCAGAAGGTTCCATATCATCATGCACAACTCTGGTGATCTCGTCCCGCCTTGGCGGTTTGTCTGTCCTTACTAGGACAATCTTGTCTCGGATTAAGTTTTCAAATTTTCGAATTGCTAATGTCACCGCTAATAATTCGAGAACATTTATGTGTTTCTGTGCATTGGTCCGATCCCATTCCCCGGACACTGACAGATTGTCCAGCACTGCTCTCCAACCCGTTGTCGATGCATCTGTAAAGATGGACATCTGCGGTTGAGGAGGTTGTAGAGGAACACCTCGCAGATTCTGTTCTGATAACCACCACTGAAGATGAAATATCAACGGTTCTTTTACTGGTATCCTCAGAGACAATGGATCCATTCTTTGAGACCAGAATGACATTAGGTACATCTGAATCAGCCTGCGTCTGAGTGCCGCAGAATGGAACCACCTTCTCCAGAGATACCAGTAAACACAGTATTCTGAGAAATTGACGCGCCATCAGAAAGGCGCCTAGAGAAACTGACTCTAGAACTGCAATCAAGCTCTTGACTGTGCTCTCCGCCGGAAAAGCTACGCCGTCCCTGAGATTGAAAAATATTCCAAGATACACAAACTCCTGGGATGGAGTCAATTCTTATTTCTCTAGATTCACAATCCATCCTAGGTCCTTTAGTAAGGCCAGGACTACCTGAAGATTGTTTGCACAGAGTGACTGGATTCCCCGCCTTCATAAGCCAGTCATTCATGTAAGTATGAACAGCTATGGGTAAGAAGTCATGGCGAGAACCACTTTGGTGAAGACCCTCGGGGCTGTGGCCAGACCGAAAGGAAGCGCATTGAATTCCCAAAAATTGTCCTGGAATGCAAAGCGAAGGTACTTCTGAAAAGGAATTGACATTGGAATATGAAAATATGCATCCTTCAGATCTATCGATACTGCCCACATGCCTTTTCTCAGCCCTGTCATCACCACTGCCAGTCTCCATCTGAAATCTTGGTGAAAGAATGAATTTGTTCAACGGTTTGAGGTTGAGAATCGGTCTCTAACCTCCGGTGCGTTTCGGAACGAGGAAAATTATCGAATAGAAGCCCAGGGAGGACTAATTGCAGACTAAATGAATCGCATTCTTCTGCTGAAGATCTATGATTTCTGAGCAAATGGCATCTAGACGATCGAACGGGAGTCCATACTGGAGTCGATGTTAATGGAACTAACGATTGATGGATGAGCCAGTCCGGTTCATAGCCATTTCTTAGTAAATGACAGACTAAACAATCATGCACAACCTGTTCCTACTGGTTTGAGAACAGCTGAAGTCTGCCTCTGACGGAAGGAATCTGCACACAACTTGCGATCGATATTGCGCGATAAGATGTTAATTCGATTGGGTGAAGATTCATGACTCCCTGCATTCCTGGCGCCACCGGTATGAGTCTCGTCGGAAGCCCGTCGGCCGTCCCCAACGGCCACCTTGGGGATGGCCACCTCGCGGCTTCTTGGAATATGATGGCACGGGACCGCCGCCATGGCTATCCTTACGGTAGCAGTAGCGACCCGAGCCGCCACCCTTCCTATCATCTTCATACGGCCTCTTATTAGCGGACTTGTATGAAGATGAACGGCCAGGTCCCTGTGAACCGGATGCCCGATGGGTATCACGGCCAGAAGGATGGAAGGGGGCGATCTTTGGTGCTGCCTCTGCTGCTCACGTCGATGCTGCTTGTAGGACTGTTGCGGCTGAGTCCTCTTCGTCGACTTCCATGACTTGCCGACAACCTCCTACTCGACCACCATAGACGCAACTTTGGAGAGGGCTTGTTGTGCCGAGCCGCCAAACAAGCCCGGGCCAATGAAGGGTGCGGAAGATAACGCAGCCCTCATCTCCGGTCCTGGTTCTACACAATCGAGAACCATTCTCATCCGCTCCGCCAATGATCTAGTGATCACCCTGTTCAGGCAATCTTGGGACAAGCGCATGGCATCCCGGACAACTCTGGGTGCAGCCTCTGGCACTTCCCCATCTTTCGCCGTACAGGTCAGCATACGCTGCAGGACAGTGCATCCGTGCGAGAGAGCAGCCACAGCCGCATCCTCAATGAGAGTTAACTCACTGAACGGATCCTTGTTAGCCTGGGAAACCAAGGGTCGAGAATGACCCTTGGCTTTCCCGGCTAACAGCCTATTCAGCGCTTCTTTCATTGACTAAAAGCCGAGGAACACGAGCATACTGATGGTAGGCCTGCTCTGGAAAGCGGACCCTACTTATCCCCTTATGGGCCTTGGGCAAAGAATACTCCGGCTGAACCAGATGGTAAGCCGCGACTTCTAACATGTCAGAAGTCTGAGTGTCCAAGGGAAGTCGGCATGGCCGGAGAGCCACTCGACAGAGCGCTAGCCGCACGCTCTGACATCCGCTCCATCACCGGATCGCGCTGAGATCACTGAACCAATGTCAACCCGAGACGGTCAGACATCTAACCAAGGACCTGCACCCATTCAGCTCCGGTGCAAAAAGATGATTCATCCATCAATGGACTACCATTCTCATCTTCCTTCTCACCCTTGGATGAAAAGGCCACCGACGATCCATGCTGAGAGCCACGGACCAAACCTCCCATTCGAAGCGGGTCTGTGGCTCGACTACTTGCGGCTCTAGTATCTAGCGAATCGCCAGATACGGAATCACCGCAATCCATCGTCTCCAACACGGGAGCCGGGACTACGGCAAGAGATGGGACTCTGAGAGGAGCCGTCATAACCGCATCCGCGACGCCGACGGGAGCCATATAACACGGCTCTGACGGCAGTCTGGACTGAGCGAAATCTGGGTGAAAAATGCCCGACGAAACGTCGACATCTCCACCCGTTTGACAAACCCGTACAAAACCGGTGGGTGACCCATGGGAGGTACCGGATTCTGTCACCTGTGAAAGCTCTGGCATGCCAGAGTCTTCAATCAGGAGGATATCTTCTTCCGCCGCCGTCGGCTCTTGAGCCAAAGCAAGAGGAAGGACAGGTGCAAGTTCCTCCGCAGAACTAGCTGGACCACCGATAGGTAATCCTGCACCAGCCTGCATCAACGGGACCGTGGACTGAAAGGACTCAAACATCGCTTTGAAGTGGGCCGCCCAGACACCAAAGACCGATTCCATCCACTCATTCAGGCGCTCTTCCAGACCTTTGACTGATGCCTGATCCACTTTGGCCGCCTTGTCTCTCGCGATTCTCTCCAAACGTGCACGCAGATCGCTATCAAATTCGGCCATCATCTCCGGTGACCACTTCGCGCGTACATCGCAAGGGCTTCCAACTTTTGCATTTTGCGCAGGCAACACAGTGATGTCCTGAGAACTTCCACTTCATAAAGCGGTTACAGCGCGAGCAAAGCGTATCAGGTGGGGCCTTGCCTTGCCCCTTCACTTTCTGCGAACTCAGAATAAGAATTAAAATGCTGCACATGATATGATGACGAGCAACACACAATTTACTTGATTGTAATTTGAATTTACTTAAAAAACATTAACTTTCTCTCAAATTAATGATAACCAAGTTTTAGGCAGGAAATATTTGAAATTTTTTAGAGTGAAAATTTAATAAACACGACTTGGTAATTAATTAACGTTAAAATAGCCAAGAAAATAAGACCGATCGCTACAAACACCCTCGACAGTGAAGCGAGAGCTAATGATCAGCTTAAAACAGAGTGCATAGACACACCAAGCCAAAACAAAACGTTAATCATGGCCGCCGCCATCTTGGCTATGGGTGCATTCATCTTGGAAGGAACCGAGTCGCAAGAGAAATTAACCGAGTACCCAGATAATATTAAAAAGTTAAAAGCGACTCCAACAATGGCTACCATTTTAAAACAATGTGCCAATTTAAGGAAATTTCAAACAGTCATTACGGTATGAATGTATTAATTCTAGATTGATACAACCTGCCCCTGTGATGATTTTCCTTTCTCTTCCATAAAGCCAGCGATCAAATCATGCGTAGAATACTCAAAACGCAAAAATTCAAGCTAAATTACGACTCACAAAAACGCGACTGTAAAGTCTAGCAAAATAGACGAATCTGACTGTTGTTGGGAATTGACTCGGTACCTGGAGGCTATGGTAATTCCCGGACACACTATGGGCAGGACCATGGAGAACGCGGAGTTTTAATTGTTTATTTTGAGCTAGACTAGATAATAGACATTATCATAATAGTACATCTGGTAAGTATTATTCGAAGTAGAAACAGCTGTCAGAACTTGTCTGGCTCCCACTTACATACAAGGCTGCGGGACATGGAACTGACGGATCCAGACAATAAGCTACCCCTCCCTACCTCATCCAATTGGTGTAGCTAGTAGTTAAAAACATTAACCACAAGATCTGTTGTGGTTAATGTACTGGAGGTATTACAGGTCAGAAAGAATGATTTTAACCACAAGCTCTGTTGTGGTTAATGTACTGGAGGTATTACAGGTCAGGAAGAATGACTAAGGAAACATCCAACTCGGCACTGATAGACCATCGGAACACATGTTCCAACAACCTGGAAGCATGTGCATCTCGACACAGTACCTATACGGATGCAGTCCCACGAGATCCGGAAGAATGCATGGTTTCGTTCAAATCGGCGTGAGTATGGCATTGAGATAGGACTGTTGCACGGTTCGCAAAATTACATGCTTCCCGGAGTACCTATCTCGATGGAATCTCACGAGATCCGGAAGAATGCCTGGGCTCGTAATCAATCTATCACAGCACATGATACACAATCCATGGGATGTAGAGAACCATGAAGTTAGTTACTGCTACAAGATCTGTTGAATGAAGTAGAGCATTTGGGGTTAAAGGAAGCTTTAATGTAAAGTCCCGTAACGCTTACAAAGGCCAAAAACGCTAGCTATTATGAAGAAGAATTGAAAAATATCTTGAGTTGCTCCCAACTTGTTAAGAAATACTTCTACAGAGCTGTCTTGAGAAATTGTCTATTTGCAGATAGACCAAGAGAGGATTATTTTTTAAAATACCATCACTGGAATGACTTGGCTCGCTAACCAAGCCAGCCCTTTCGGTGATCAATTTTCAAAAATAATCTCTGCAAATCAGAATTTTCGACATAGTATATACATGTATTACTTCCATGATTACCTGTTCATGACTATCAATGATAATCTTTCCAATATCGACATCATCAGGATTGATAGGACCACTGCCACACTCATTACTGATCTGATCAATGTTCCAGATCTCAGCCTGACAATAACAAGAAAGAGAATTCTAACAAATTATATATGTATCAGTTCAGAATTAGAAAACACACATTCCGAAGAATCCTATTCTTCAGACACATGTATGCAGAGAACTCCGAGTATCATCGGGCAGACATTTCCATCATCTACACCTCGGATCATAAAATTGTTATTGTTCTTTATGCAAGGTCAACCTTCTGTCAATTTGGTGAAGATCTCTCCATAAAAATTTTGAGTTATCATGCTGGACAATCATGCCAATTACAATAGCTTTTCGATACATCATGACGAGACTAAAAGTAGGAAATGAGGTATTATATCCAAGGTTTGGGATTGACCTGGATTCACCCTTTCACCCTCGAATTTGTTCAAGAAAATTTTGCTCTGCAAATGGAGCATAATAACCCGCCAGGAAGGGTGCCAATGAACGAGAGGATCATCCGGAAACCAATTTTCAAGATGGCTGCCGGTAGCTGGCGGCCATCTTGGATTTTGAATGTTTGTCGTTTTCGATAGGCTTCTTCCCCAGACCTAAACAACCACCCTATGAAGTTTCGAAGCGATACAATAAGAGGTAACAGAGTTATCATCCGGAAACCACTATGCCACCCGCCCGCCTGCCTGCCGGGACAGCATCTTCCCAAAATACCCGGCAATTTTTTTGGCAGGGTATAAATAGTTCATCAAAAAATGTCTAATGAATTTACAATGTCATAAATATTTGTTGAATAGTTTGAAACTAATTTGACTGAGAGGAGCAAGAGCACCCAGTCAAATTAGTTTCACCATATTCAACAGCTTACGTGTATAGTTAGTTACTTTGAAATTTAAATTCAGGGAATTTAGTTTTCAGTTTTAAATCGATGCCAAAACGTGTATAAAGTGGGCCGAGTTTAGCTAGAAATAAATAAAATCACGGAATTCTTTTTTCACGAAAGAGTAGTTATACTTACTTCCCTAACACTCTATGATATTTCCTAAATATCGACCTTCACTCAATAACCCCAGATTAAAAAAGATAGGTGTCCTTATTGGGCAGGTAGAGAGGTGACAGTCAGCCCGATGCTGGCCCCAACCTCGCACATGCGCAGACTGTCGCTGCCTCAGCTTGACTATTGGCCGACACATGCAGCTTAAAAGCCTGAAGACCGAGCCTGTGGGGTGGAGAGGCCGGGTCCGTGTTAGGGAGTTAAGTATAACTACTCTCTCGTGAAAAAAGAAATCTGTGATTTCGTTTATTTCACTTCGAGAGATATACTTAACTCCCTAACACTCTATGATATTACCAGAATTCGTAAGAGAATTTGGTGGGAGGGAGGCGAGGTCAAAAGACCAGCTCATCCCTTGCGTGTTTTACGCATGAAGCACTAACATCTGAAATTGTGTGACACACACACAATCAGGCAATGATTTGAACATCGGATAACACAACCGATGGTGAGAGTAATGACCGTATGTCAAATGCGCTTCCCCCCCTCCTTTTGGGAAAGGAGAAGCTATGACCTCAATGTCCCATACGCTCTCTAAGTACTGGTGCTAAGTACTACAGGACACGAGACGAAAGACTTCATTTCGAATACTCTCAATAAATGAACCACATAATAAACAGGTACCATTACATTCTTGTTAAATAAGGGTAATACATCGTGACAATAAATTATGTAACAACAAAAGGCAGTACTGACCTTATGCATGAAATCTGTATCCATCCAGTCCACATCAGTGAAGGAAAAATGATACATGAATATGCGGTTGTTTCCACAATTAAAACGTGCTGTCTGAAGACAGCAAGTGCAACTTATCTACAATATATACACCCGATAATCTTTTGAATATCGATAAGGAAAGAGGATTAGTGGTGTCACGGAGGTAATGGTCTGTAAAACTTGACTCACAGTGCCACTGAGCTACCGACATAATATCATCCACGGGCACCCCATTAAACAGGGCAGTGGATGCCACTACGCCCCGGACACTGCGAGCCTTGGCTAAGTCAACTTGTCTACCAGTGGCGAATTTGTGGCAAAATTGAATACACTCCACAATCCACCTAGTCATAATGTCTTTTGACACCCTGCCATGGGGTTCAATATAAGACAACCATAACGAGGATGGGTCCGTCCACCATTCCTGTGTACGCTGTTTTACCTGTTTATTGCGCGGACTGGACACCATGCTTTTGAATTAGGATCAAATCTAGTCAAAGCTGGTAAAATATTTGGTTGACCTTGATATTTCAAAGACAGGTTCTTAGCCATGAAATTTATCTTCGGTAGAAGCCAAAGGCCTTCCCTGTAACCACATAATGGTCTGCCTTGGCGGATAAAGCATGAATCTTGCTTCTCTGTCTTGCAGAGGCCGCACCAATTAGAAATACAGTTTTAAGTGTCAGCATTTTCATAGAACTGGCACTTAGTGGTTCAAAGGGCTTGTCTGCTAGCACTTGAAGTACTAGAGATAAAATCCAAGACGGAATCGCTGGTGGATTTCTCGGTCTTAGATTACCCATGCCTTTTATTAGTGTTCAATGAACAGACTTCGTCACTTGCCCTATGAGACAAGCAAGAGATAACTGACATCAAAGCTGACTTGTAGCCAGCAATAGAGTTAGGCTTGAGGCTATAGGCATCATACAGGTGAGAGGAAATCGGTTACTAACTGAATAAATGCATCCGTTGGATTAACATCTCTGTTTGAGCACCACTCTGCAAATCTATTGATTTTATAGTTATATGCTCTGGAGGTTGACCCCCTTCTGGCTTTTGCCATAAACATGGCTGCTTGCTCAGAAAAGCCCTTCTTAACTTCAGATTCCTTGACAACATCTACGCAGTCAATTGGAACATTGACGGGTTGCTGTGAAGGGACTTGCCATGGAAAACAATATTGTTCATCAGAGGCATAGAAACCGGATTGCAGACCAGAAAGTCCAGCAGATCCGTATACTATGATCGACGTGGCCAATTTGGGGTGATCAGAAGCACTTGGCACTCCTCCTGCCTGATTTTCTGAAGAACTTTTGGAATCAGGATTGCTGGTGGGAGGTGGGAATCTGTATGCATACATTTCCTCTCAGCTGATAGCTAACGCATCTGTTGCGTAAAAACTTGGATCTGGAATTGGAGAGATATATGTCGTCATCTTCACATTCTTGTTCATTGCAAACAAATTTATGTTGGGTTTCCCCTAGTGGTCGAACAGACGATCCGCCACACATTGATTTAGTTGCCATTCCATAGGCAAAACACTCATCCTTCGGCTCAATGAGTCTGCTAACAGATTTAACCTTCCCGGAATGTGACCTGCCTTCAAGGTGATCATATAATCTAGACACCAGCAAAGCAGTTTCCAAGTCATCATGCAGAGACTGGGTGACTTCGTTCCGCCCTGGCGGCTTATCTAAGTCACTACTGTTGAGTTGTCTGATCAAACTAGAACAATCATGCCCTGAACTTTCTTTAAGAAATGTTCCAGGCCCAGAACTACTGCTTGTAATTCCAGTAGATTTATATGTTCCTGTGACTGATCCAGACTCCAAAGCCCTGATACTGCGGCTTCTTCCAGGCAAGCCCACCCTCCTTCCATTGATGCATCTGTGTACGTCGTTATTTGAGTGTGGATAGGGTGAGCATCACTCCCACCAGGAGATTCTCTCTCTTCATCCACCATTGAAGGTGGTGAATAAGAGGTTCCAACACTGAACCTGTCCTCTGGGTCCACTGTGTCATGAGAAATAACTGGATAGGCCGCCTGCGCAAGGCCGCCTGTGGAATGACTGGTTCCAGAAAAACCAGCATTCTCAAGTAAACCTGTGCCAGTACAAGATGACTATTGCACACTGACTGTATTACTGACATGAGTATTTCTACTCTCCCTTGAGTAGGATAAACATATCCTGTCTCTAGATCAAAGAACATTCCCGGGTAAACAAACTTCTGGGATGGAGTCAGCTCTGATTTCTGAAAGTTTATTATCCAGCCTAAGTCTGTGAGAGTTTTCAACACTATCTCCAGATTTGCTGCAAGACTTTCCCGATTGAGTGCGTTTAACAGCCAATCATCTATGTAAGTGTGGACTGCTATGCTTCTCCTGCAGAGGTACATGTATGCTGTTATTGCCAAGACCCACCCTGGTTAAGACCCGAGGAGCTGTGGAAATTCTGAATGGTAAAACTTTGAATTCCCAGTCGGCCCTGGAATGTGAATCTCAGGTAGCGACAAAAACTCTTCGCAATTGGAATGTGGAAATAAGCATCCGTCAGCTCTATTGATGCCGTCCACATTCCCATCTCCAACCCCGCCAACACCGTTTTGACCGTTTCCATTTTCAAACTTGCTGTGTCTATGAACTTGTTCAATGACTTGAGGTTGAGAATTGGTCTCCACTGTCCAGTGCTCTTTGTCACTAGAAACACGGTTGAATAGAAGCCCGGGCAATTTTGCGCCAGCTGAATTGCTCCTTTTTGTATGAGGGAATTTATTTCTTCCTCTATAGACAACCGTTGATCTGGATCTCTTGGAATTTGAGTCCAGATCGGAACCAGAGACAGGTGCGATGGTGGGCCTATTGCCCAGTCGGGCTGGTACCCGGCTGAAAGCCATCGCAAGACTAAGCAGTCCTGGGTTAACCGCTCCCACTCCTGCTTGTGGAAGGTCAATCGACCTCCCACGGGTCCACCTAGGGAGAGGTGGACATAAGCAGTGTCTCTGGTTCTAGCATTGGTTTGGTTCTTGTGGAAATCGGCCCATCCGGCTCGATTACCACGACCAGATCCTCACGCGCCATGTCTTGCGCCGCCCGCACCATGCGCGCCACGGCCCGCTCCTTGCACACCTCGGTGCGTGGGAGGATGCCTGCGCTCGAGGAGCCTGTGCCACCCCACCCCACCCCCACTGCAGGCCAGTGCTGGCGTGGCCGTGGCCTACGCTGCGCCGGTGGCTGGTCTGACTCGACCAGCGCCACCTCGGGCCTGCTGTGGATGGTAAGCAGGGGCGCTGCGCGAATGTGCTCCCTACGAAGCAGCTCAAATTGTTCACGTAGCACCCTCTGATTGTTTACTAGAGTGACTGTCTCCTGGAGATGTCTACATCCCTCACCCCCAGAGACCAGGACCTGACACAGGTCTCCCCAGCAGCCTGTTGTACAGATCCTGAGACGGACACAAATTATCTAATGCAAATGTGTGTCTTGCCCTGACACTTCTAGTAGACTGCCCTAGTCACACAGTCCAGAGCCAGGTTAATACCATCCTGGATGGCTCTCTGAACCAAGACAGGGTTTGCTTGGCGCGATGCAGACACTGTTACTACACCCTGTAGCAGCTGTGACATGCGAGAGCGCCGCTATGGACGCTCTCCTCTGCATCGCGCAATGTGTCAGAACGGGAGCCTGGCCGCGTATCCTCACCAAGCGCTGCGCGATCATCTGTGCTCGGCTTTGGCATTGTACCATATTTCTGGTACTGGCCAGCAACAATACGGCGCCACCTCATGGGGGGGGGGGGCTTCGCAAGCCATCCATTAGGCTTAATGGATGTCTCGGCCGCTGTGAACATATCAACTATATGTTCTGCTAACGCCAGAGATGGCATGGCGGTAACTGCCGGCTTTCCAGCCAACCACGAGCACTGCTCCCACTGGCTTGTCGACTGTTCTACACAGAGCTCTGGCCTAACGCTTACCAGCCATTGGCACGCGGCAGACCAGTCCTCCTCTGTGGCCACTTGTGAGTGCTCGACAAGGCGCAGGCCTTCGTCATCCTCTACTGCACTCGTAGGTGTAAACGTGGCTGGAGCCGTGGATACCGCTGGCATGCCGTGGAAAACATGCGGGCCTGAGAGAGCAGGCATGTCTTGCGCCACGTCTGAAAAGCCAGGAGCCGGTGCCGAGGTATACAGAAACGGCGGTCATCCGCTCCAACCCGGGTCACCCTGAACCGTGAAGGCTACATCTGCGGGAGTAGTTCCATGGAAAAAATTGGCCGTGCCCCTGCGAGGGGTGTACGCTCGTCCGTTTCCATGCCCACGGCTTCAACGGGTGAACCCAGCAGAAAATCCTCTTCCTCCTGGCCATCATACACTGCCACTGGGCTAGCAAAGAACGCTAACCCGGGCTGGCCAGGAAAGGTACCGTAAGAGATGGCGCTACCTTTAGGGCGCAGACACTCTAGGCATGAGCCTGTGTCCAGCGGCCTCGGGCCCAAGATCAACCGACGAGGCAAGCCTCCAGCCGGGATCATTTAGACCTACTCCAGCATCCATTGGCAAGGCAGCGGGCATTCCAAGATCTACTGAAGCCACCACTGTGTCTGAAACATTTTCGGACCACGGACCACGACGGACACCAGAATCAGCGGTGGGGATTTTCTGCTCGGGGGCAGATGAAGAAGACAATAAAGTACTCGGCTCAGGGAGCATGCTGCGAAGCAGCTCTGGTACCAAATCTTTTATTGTCTTTTTCATCTCCCCCATCATTTTCAACCTGAAAGCCTCCATTTCCGAAGAAACAGAGGCCTTTCTCTTACCCTTGCCACTTATACTCTTCTTCGCACACGTCTCCTCCGACGCTTATCCTTCGCCTGTAACAACAAGAATTCAGAGAATAAGTTTCCTCGCCCTCCCATGTTTACAGACATCACATTTTAATAATGGACTGCAAGGTGACCATTTTACACAGAGGTGAGCAGCAACTTTGACTTCATTGTGCAGTTACAACCGACACAAGAAGGCGTCTGAAAAAAGGGACAAAACGACGACAATGAGTTAAAGCATCTTTTATAATTTAAATAAATTAAATAACTCATAAAGGAGAAAGAAAACCACCTATAGGCCTACAAAGGACGGTGAAAAAAGATGAACAACCAGCCTCAAAGATATTAAAGATAATAATACGGTTGATTATAATGTCATAATTTCCATAAAAGAAAACAGACGAACAACATCCCGGTGTAAGAATTGTATGAACACAAGAGCACACTAAACAGTAACGTGAGCACAGTAATAGTTCATGATACTGATACAGATAAACAGTATGAGTGAAAAAATACAGACAGCAAATAATCACAAATAATTTCAAATATTTTACAGTGCCATAAAGCATAACTAGAGTACCTGAGTCTCTAGCAAAGGCAGACCACCACGTCCAGCTCATGGAAGCTCCACCAGACAACCACTCTTCACCACCACTCACTTACTTATTTAAAGGGAAGGGTGGGACCAGCGGGCAGAACAAGAAGCTCTCCCTTATGGGAGCCTATATCACTCTGGGCAGTCTTTTTTCCTAACATTTATAGGGAAATAGTGGCGACAAACCTCTTTAGATGTGTACAAACCTCCTTACAGAAACCTATGGACACAATCATAGAGATATTAGCATTTTATGGCGTCAGATAATAAGGTTACCAGTTTTCTGAGCGCCTATAATGTCTATACCACGTCACAGAAATAGGTGACACCGCGTAATTAAAACGTAATTAAAACATAATTGTACTAGAGTTCATTTAGTAACTCGGTCCTGGCATGGCCTCAGACAAATTAAACTGATCAGACATTATCTCTAGCACGCTAAAACAACTTTAGATATGAAAATTGAGCAAAACTTAGCAAGTGGATACAAAAACACAAGCATGTGATTCAGGCCAATAGTCAAGAAAGAGGCAGTGACAGTCTGCGCACGCATGAGGTTGGGGCCGGCTTCCGGCTAACTGCCACCTGTCTACATGCCCAATAAGGGCACCTATCTTTTTTAATCTGGGGTTATTGAGTGAAGGTCGATATTTAGGAAATATCATAGTGTTAGAGAGGTAAGTATATCCCTTGAAGTGAAATTGGGGAGAGCTGGCGTGGGTAGAAATTAATCCCTCTGTTTAGTATGTTGAAACTACACCATGCCCAAGACCACGTGTGTGGATAAAGTCAATTCTATAAACCTTCAACTGTCTATGGGTAAAAACTGAACACATCACTGCAATGCTATATGTATATCTGATCATTATATGTGTGTGCAGAGACATGTGATGCTATATGCATGCCTGCAGCAAAATCTACATACCTTTTCATCACACGTAAGAACCAGCATTCGAGAGTTATCCTCTACAGATCCATCTGTATCGTCATCATCACCATCATCTGGGATGAATGGACACCAGATAAGACGGTGAAAGTCACTACTCCTTGAAGCACCTTCAGGTCTGACAATATGCAGCAGCAATGTCAATCTAGGAGTTACTTAGTTAAGGAGAATGATTATACCTAACACTTTACTCATCAAATTCAGTCAAAACTATTTAAATACTCTCATAAAAGCTGTCAATTTGCAAGCCAAGAGATGAATATTTTTGAAAATTTATCATTGGAATGACTGGCTCAGGTATTGAACCAGTCATTCAATTGGTAATTTTTCAAAAAAAGGTCCTGGTTTGCAAATGGACATTTTCCAAGACCACTACAGAAGCCTTTTTGGTAAAATCTGTGATGAAACACTATATATTGAATTTTTTAACCCCTTTCTGCTCTAAAACCCCCAACAGACACCACTTTCTAAATTTAAGTGCTAAATATTACAAACATATTCTCAAATCATTCCCACACGGGGTGGTTGAGGCTGGGTCATAGTGATTGAACGGTAAGTATGTTTTATAGTGGTTAATAAAACTACAGACCAACCCACTAAAGGGGGGTCTGTTGGGGGTTATTACACCACAAAAACATCTATATCATTCAATCACTACTTGCTAAACCCGCAGATTTGGTCAGTGCTCCACTTAAAAACCTTTGGTGGGTGGAGATTTGAGAATCGCTAAACAAGAATAAAAATTAAACAACTCATATCCAAATGTTAATAAATTAACATAATAGTGCATCCATAACAAATCACACAGTGATTATCAAACAAGGAAAATTGTCAACTCAATGAAATACACAAAACAAGAGAATATTCTCACCACATCTGACAGACATACAGACTAACAAAATTGGTGAGATGTGCTTGGTAAATGGTTCTGGTCTTGTTTTGCTAATAAACTTATATTTCTAAAAAAGGACGCCGCTGGGCTTTGATCCTTTAAATAGAAAGAGGTAAAAGTTGATTCAGATTTCTAACCTGCGACTTCCATGACGTCGTCCAATGATGAGCAGGTGAAAAGAGCGAAGAATTGGATCTATTTAAAATTGGTACGACGTTTATAGACTTTTAAGGCCCTGACAGGACACCGGAATCCGTCCGATGGCGAAAAAGATGATAAAGATTTAAGAACAATAGGTTTGGCTGAGTAACGGTTAGACTGGGTCTTAGAATAAAAAAATCCCTTCTGGGATATAAAACTAGACCGTCCCTAGATTCGATAAATCTGTCTTTTTCTGCGGAAAAAGCATGAATTTCGGATCTTCTCCTGGCTGAAGTGGCAGCAACAAGGAAAACAGCCTTAAAAGTCAACAGTTTGAGGCTGATAGATCCACCTGGCTCAAAATGGAGACCTGCCAAAACTTGAAGAATCAAGGCCAAATTTCAGGAAGACAAAGGCTTAGCAACTGGAGGACGAATATTGCCCAATCGTCTAGTAAAACCATTGAGAATCTTCAAATCCGTGATATTAGCATTCAGAAGACAAGGAAGAGAAGAAACCCAAGAAATCTATATATAACCCCTAATGGTGATAGCTGATAAATGAAATGAATCGAATTGATACGATTAAAAATCTAACAATTAGGAAATATAAACAGAATCAGGCAAGAAACCATGTTTTAAACACCCTTCTCCAAAGATTTAATAGTCGACCTTTGTACAAATTTTACAGGTCGACTCCCTCCTGGAAGAGACAATGATTTCCTGAGATCTTGAAGAAAGGTTGATCTCACAGAGACTGGACACTCAAAAATTCTCCAAACACACAGGATGAAGAATTCTTGATTGGATGAAGATGTAAGCCCATTACTTGAGCGAGATCTGATGATACTGGGAGAAGGCTAGCAAAATCTTACCAGAAAATCGAGAAAGGCTACCAATCAAATCCTCTTTGACCAAAAGGGTGCTGCTCGAAGAAATTCTTTAAACTGGTCCATGACTATCTTCAGAACCATTAGAATCAGGAATATTGGAAGGAATTTGAAATCAAAAAATCCTGTCCAGAACTGAGACAGTGCGATCATCGCCCAAACCTGAGTGTCCGAAAAGAGAGACATGAAAGATGAGATCTGGGAAATCAGACCATGTCGCAAAAAGATCTACATGGGAAGACCCAGAAGCTTGAAAACACTTTTGGCAACTAACCTCCCAAACTGCCACTCAGTGAGTGAGAACTTTCTAGGACTGAACTACTGGTCCGCAAGAAATATCCGACTGACTAGAACATGACTGTGAACTAGAAAGATTTGGATCTAGAGACATCCCGAGAAAAGGATCTAAAATCCCCATAAAAAGAAGAAAAAACCTCATTCCTCCGTCTGAAAATAAAAGAAAAACCCTGTGGCATTGACTGATCGAATCAAGATCTTGATGCCTAACACTCGATCCGACCAAAAGTGGAGAGGCTTCTTCACAAGTCACAACTCCACTAAATTGATGTGAGAAAATGACTTCTCCAGGGACCAGACTGGCAAAATCAGGGAGCCCAAACTGCTCCCCACCCCTCCTGTGAAAAACATGAAATAATCACCTGAGGGGAGGTCTTGACTAATGGGATGCCCATCAGAGGGAACTAGAATGTACTGACTGCTACTAGAAGAAGATCAAGAACATTAGAGTCTTCTCATCAACGTCACCCTGGGAATGACATTCTCCATGCTGATCATCAAGCCTAGAATCCTAAGAAAAAATCTTCCCCTGCCATAAGAGGAGGATGTCAGGGTGACCGCTGTCAACAAGATTGCCTCTACCCTTGTCTCTGAAGGAAAAAACTTGACCATGAAAACAGCTCGAGGGAGATGCCTAGATGGGAGAAACTTGAGAAGGAACTAGGCTTGACTTATTGAAAAATAAAATTCAACCTAGGCTGCAAGGCGAACTGCAAGCTGTTGGAATAAATCTTGAAAGAATTGAGAAAGACGAGCTTTTATTAACAGAACATCAAATAAAGACTGAAGAAGAATAAAACGACAGTGCAAGACACCTGCCACGGCTGAGACCACACGTGTGAAAAGAAAGGCGCCACGGTCAGATCGAAGGGCATGGCTCAAACTGCCATACCCTATCCTTGAAAGCAACTCATATACCTTCGGAATGAAAGGTAAAAAAGCATCCTAACAATCGATAAAAAAGGATCACATGCCTGAAAAATATATTTGCGATAGGAGAGGGGGACTCCACCCTGAATTTAGGAGATAAAAAAAGAAGATATAACTTCTTCAGGAAGATAAAAGGACGCAAGCCTTATAAGAATTGAAAACTATGAAGATCGTTGAACAGAAGCCTGGGTCTACTTTCCAAGGTAGAGCCTATTCTATAGACTCCTTGACAATCATAGAAAACCAACAACCCCGCTAATGCTAATAGCTTCTGATTAGATGGAACAGAAAACCATTTGGGAGAAGAAACTGCAGAGAAGGGTCCTAGATCCAAGAACATCTGGCCCTTTTGATAGGGGCTGCCCTTAAAGATAGGGCAAACTTACTATATGCTAAACAGGACTGCTCATAGAAACACATAGTTTACATATGAGGTTACATATGCCATGATGCTCCAACCATAAAATCCTGGGCTATATCATTATTCTTAGCCATCCCTAAGGGTAATATAATTTTGATGACGTTGTCGCGATTCTAAGAATTGAATGCATGATATGGCCTGATAAGTGAACTATGGCAATACTTTGACTGTCTTGGAGACTGGCATAACGAGGGTTCAAAATATAAACAAAGCTTTTCCCTAGAAATTATCCTCATTTTGAAAAGCATTTCACAAAACGAAGAAATTTTACAAAACTCAGGATAAGTGCACACACCTTACACATTGAGGAAGATAGGTACAAAACACCACTAATACCTGCGCATCTACGATTCTCTAAGCTTTGCAACCAGAACCTAATTGAGGATGAAAAACACTTTATAATGGAATATCCACATTACGATCAGCAGAGACAATCGCTCTTTAAAAAGCCTAATGAGTTTACTAATTTTGTCTCACTAGATAGGTGTAGCCAATTTACATTTTTTGTCTCAGAAATAATGGATATAGTGATCAAATAAATATTGTTACTGATTATATCAACGTTTGCCTAGCTGCTCGGGCTTGTACTTTAAATCCTATGCAATGACACAATAGGTCAGATTGTCATGCTGAACATGAGGAAGGTTCATATAATGATTGCATAACTGTGTCCAATATTTTAATCAATGTCCATATCAATTTCATTGGAAAACTAGCCAACTTCATGATTCCTGGTAAATTTACCATACCTCACTGTATTTGATATATTGATTAATTAGATATCCCAAACAATCAGATATTTTTGCCTAGTGACAGTAAACTTAAATCATAGCCCTATACATTAAACCTGTACATTTTAATTTTTTTATTTATTATATTTATTGTCTAGGACCTATATTTTCATCTGTGTAAAATGTAGTTAAATGATTGTACCATGGCATATGTCATTGTGTGTGATATGCCAAGAAAAAGATTGATAGATTGATTGATTGATAAAGAATCTCCGGGATCAGCTCGAATATTAAATACACAAACCACTGATTCTAATTAACAACAAATGAAGAAGACATAAATACGCATTTGATGAAATAAAGCGAAATACACACTTCTGGGTTGAATCACGCGCAGAGACGACGATCGAAAGATACCGGAAGTAGGAAACAACAAAATTTTTACCAGCCGAGAGACTGACGCCGAGATGTAAGGAAAGAACAAGCTTTGAAGTAAAAGGATAAAATTAGAAGCGAGCCAAAAAAAGATGAAAAATAATAGAGAAAAAGTAAGAAAAACATTGAAAAGACAGAGGCGATATAAAACCAGGGTGAAATGACTCGCCGAGAACCATGACGACAGAGAAGAAAACTTGGCTTATATTCCTTCTTCCTTTACCATTTTTTTGGTTATATCTCCTTTCTCAGTGTCATTTTATTCTAGTGGACATTATTCTTGGTGCATTCTCTTCCCTATGTAACCTCTTCTGATTCTATTTTCTTTCAGTGACTGTCAGATTTAGAATAAGAATTATGCTAGAATCTGAGCAACAAATTAACTCCTTTTGGTTAAAATAAATATGTCAATCTACCGACATAAGAGGAAAAAAGGACGCAAAAAAAGGCTGAACGACCCGAAGACAACTGGCCATCTAAAGTTGGATGAAAGGACAAATTACGTATCTAGAGATAATATGTAGAATAGACCGACTTATCGGCTGAGTGAGACCATTCGAAATTAAGCGATGATATGCGCACATGAAATAAGCTGCAACAAAAAAGCCACACAGCAACAAGTCGGAAGTCTTTAATTACATTGAAATATTGCCACTGATAAAAGAATAAATGCTGAATATCTATATAATTTCAAGAGAGACTTCAAGACTGGCAATGCCTCGGTATGAATATTTTCCCATTAAACATTCCGATTTTTTTAAAACAATTACAGAAAAAAGACTAACTCTTAGGCAAGATGATGACTAGATCCCAGGAAAGCAAACATGTAAACTGGACCAGGAAGTTCTCTATCATCGGAAATCCAAAACAGGAAGATCGGAACGGAAGTTAATCCATGAACAACTCGAAAGATCGATGAAAACCGGAAATGCCCTATTCCCGGGTGTACAAAATCCGGAAGTGGAAAAATCGCAAACAGAAATGCGCAACCCGGAAGTAGACAACCGGAAACTGAACAGGATCCTACAGACCCGGATGTACAGTAAAAAACCAGAAGGCGCATAGGAATCGGAAATACGCAAACCGGAAGAAAAACTGGAAGCGGAAGAGGAAGGACCGGAAACAGAAACAGGAAGTATAAACCGGAAGTTACTGAACTTCCTGACTGCATTAAGCTAGAAACAGGCGAACTTTTAACATTACTGGCTACCGGTATAACAGAAAACTTGATGTTGGCATAGGCGTTTGAATTGGGGACTTCAGTCGCTGACACCACTGTTTGAGGGTAATGCCCCTCCTCAAGACTTATGTGGGCTTTACCCGGTGACCTGCTTGAGTTCACCTTCGAGAGCCTCTTCTTTGAGTCTCTAGCCTTCGGTTTCGGGGACCGAATCTCTTGCCTGGACGTGAGGGAAGTGGGCTTCCCCCATTTGCGGACACGCCCGCTAACCTTCTGGTTATCGTCCGACTCGGATGAAACATCTCTAGCCGCGCGAATGGCAGACGAAATTCGCTCATCTAATGACTTTGTCAAAAATCTCGCAAAAAGAACTAAAATGGCATCAGAATTAGAAGAGCCCCCACACCCACAAAACCATACCCACCCGCCTCCCCCACCCCCCTGTTGCTGGCGTAGAAGATACAGAAGTGCTTGCAAAAGACACAACTTTAGATTTGGTAGCAATGGAGGGGAAGCGATCAATGGGCAACGCGGCCTTGGCTACAAAATCCTTAAAATATTCTTTAGAGACAGTCGACGACCATCCTTTGCATATGTGCATTTCACCGTCTCGAGTGATTTGAAAGACTCCTAAAAACGAAATAAAAATAGGGAATGAAGCATACAGCTTCGAAAACTTAACAGAACTTCTCTAAATTAATGAGTCTGATAAAAGGAAAGACAAGCGTCTGCTCAGAGAAAGCAGGAAAATTGAAATTCAAATATCCCTAATGAAAAGAACAACTAGATTTCAAACCACCTTAGGGATATAAAACTAAATGCACTAAAAGACTTGATTCTAGAAATAAGTGAATATAAAGGCACATAGAGTTTAATTGAGGGTTAGAAATGATGATGATGACTTAGGCATTTTGTTTACCATGAAAACGGGATAGCACCACGAAAACCGGTAACACATATATACAGAGTATACAATGCAGTAAAAACCCACAAAATATTCGATAAACATAGATTAGGGAGGATAGGCTTCATATTAGTCATAATCATGGATTGAAGCACTCTCAAATAAGTAAGCTGAACTCAGTGCAGAGCTACAAAAACTTGGCTGGAATATTTGCAGACTGTACTGCTTGCAGAATATTTGAAAAGTGAATCTGTTTCCTATTTGGCTCCTATGCGCATGTGCGACCATGCTTAGTGACAGGTGTCACCATGGAGTGAGTACAGACTGGTGTCAGTCTATATCAGGTCATATGCTGGGGGTGTACCCTACCAGTAGCCTGGTTGAGGGTATATTGAAATGGAATAGGCATATGGGGGTATGTAAGCAAGCATAAAAATCTTATTCTGGTGGCTAAATGAAGAGTAGTTGATTTAGCAAGTAGTGATTGAACGGTATAGATGTTTTTGTGGTGCAATAACAACTCCAGTATATCCATTTCAGAATCATCATATAGGGAAGCTGTTGAATAATTTGAAAAAATACTTACTGGAAACCATTGTTGCACTTAGTGAATTCCGTATTATGTGTTTGAAAATAAGCTAAGCAGAAGTTTTTTTTACTGTGCATATGAATGCAAAAGAACCAAATGTTTTCAATATAAATATGTTTCAAAACTAGATAAGAAAAGGATACTTAATCTTTTTGTCTTGAGTCTCTGTGATTTCATATGTAAAAAGATTTCCAATCTCATCAATGACACCGAGCAGGACACCATCAGTGTGAGCAAAGGCAAGATCAATAACACGGCCAGTGAAGTCCTTCAAAAGTGCTCTCTCCGCCGTCTTACGATTCATCAAGCGTACTATACCACCATTTTTACCTGTTAAAGGTGCATATTCACACCAAAATGATTGAAAATAAAATTGTTAAAATTGCATACTTTTATAAGCTTAAATTATGTGCCTATGTGTAATGAAACGAAATAAATCTTAACATATGACGATTCCATTCCATATAAATTAATATAATTTTTTAAGTTGTGAAAAGGAAATAGAGGCCCGTGTCTCTAATTATTATTAATTTATATGGAATGAAATCATCATATGTTAAGACTTATTTCGTTTCATTACACATAGGCTCACAGTTTAAGCCTCTAAAAGTGTATAATTTAAAAGTTTTAATTTTCAGAAATCTTACTTTGAATATGCACCTTTAAAATATACAAATACATTAAAACCTAGGGTTTTGGAAAGTGTTACAAGAAGCATGGCACGAAATTAAACCTGATTATCTAGAAAAACTTACTGCTAGAATGCCTATGATATGCAAAGCTGTCATTGCTGCACATGGGGGATTTTTTGAAGAAGAGAAAATTTGAAGTATAGAACTGTTATTTTAAACAGAAATGTTAATAATGATGCTTTGTTGATATATTGACTACATTTTATATTAATTTTATGATACCCTGATAAATAAAATTATCAATTTGTTTATGGGACTTAAAAATTTCTTAGTGATTCCAAACATCTGAACACTAGTGTATATTAGACTTTTTATCACGCCCCTTGACCCATAGGGTGCAGAGCCAAATATAAATGTTGTCTTATGATCGCCAATAATATGGGTAACTCACAGAACCAATTTGACTGAATTCTGACAAAAGGTTTCAGAGGAGTTACCCCGATGGCTAGACAGATAGGTGGACAGACAGATGGATGGAGGTGATTACAATATCCCTACCTTTTTACAAAATATGTGTGTGGGGATTATGTTACTAACTAGCATTCATCACTAAAGGACCAATAACTGGTACAGAGAAAACACTTTTGTCAGTGCAATACATTGTTCATTGTATTATCTTGATCTCGAGACAAAATGTCACAACTGATGCCATTATAGAGATGGTGAAAGGAAATGTACATGACTGTCTCAAGTATGACTGACAACTGTGTGCAGAAAAAGCTAATCAATCACAATGCTTTTTCACATATTAACCTAGAAATGACGAATTCCAATTGGTATAAGACACATTCTGTAATTCTGTTGAATATTTTGAAATTATTCCACTGAGACTGTTGCTGTTTATTGTAGTACGGTACTTAAGAGTAGCAGATGAAATCACTGCCATGGATGACTGCCACAAAATGTTTCGGGCAGCCCGAGCCCTGAGAGTTGCTGACTATGCACCACGACTAACTATACACAACTCTGAAGGATACTTTATCAGGACTGACCAGGGCAAAGCCGAGGCAATTCGAGAATGGTTCAAGGAACAGTTCACTGACCACGATGATGAGAGCCCTTGCACCCATTCTCAGGAGACCCCTGGCCATTACTAACACCAATTAATACAGCAAAGGTTGAGAAGGCACTGAAAGCCCTGAAAAACGGGCGTGCATCTGGACCTGATGGCATGAGCAATGAACTATTCAAATATGCAAGTGACATTATCTCAAAACCGATCACGCACATAATCAATTCAGCTTTCATGCACCACCTTCCCATCGACGCTGTAGGCCAAGGCACCCGTATCGCACTACCCAAGCCCAAGAAGCCACCTGGCACACACACCCCCACCAGCCAATCTGCGGCCCATTGTGCTCCTTAACAGCATACGGAAAATCCTATCCAATGTTACTCTATGCCGTATCCGAGACAAGATCGTCTTGACTGATCGAGACTGGGCATCATATTTGGCTTCAAATGTGGACGTAGCTGTGCAGACATTGTATGGGCTCAACGCATGCTTGTGTCGGTAGTCATGTCCAAACACTGGGATTTCCACAAAATGGGCATTGACATGTCACTAGCCTTCGACACAATTAAGCGCTCAAAGATCCTAGATGTACTAGGTCAAGCCAGTTGCAATGAAGATGAGCTACGACTAGTGAGACTACTGCTTGCAGACACCAAGCTGAGAGTACGAGTCAAGTCGGTGAAGTCTGTAGAGTTTGAGACATCAATCGGCTCCCCACAGGGAGATGGTCTATCCCCTGTTCTCTTCACCTGTTAGCTGGCTGCTGCATTGACATCCGTGCGGGAAAATTCCACAAGACCAAATCCTCCCCCCCCCCCCCCCCCCCCCCAGTGTCAATACTGGGCATGCCACTAGAGATGGAATATGCCGACGATGTGGACTTTATAGATAAAGGAAAGAAACACCTTGACGAACTTCTCCCAATATCTGCAAGCAAACTAAAAATTGAGAATCTCTTTATGAATGAATCCAAAACAGAGTTCACCCACATATACCTATCTACAAAGCATGAAACTAAAGAAAATGACGATCCACTCGGTGGCAGCGAACCATGGAGGAAAAGTAAAATCTTGGGCTCACTGCTTTGCAGTACAACTACGTCTATACAATGCAACCTGCATATCCTTGATGATGTATAACTGTAACAGCTGGGCAGCTCCAAAGGCAGCTCTAGACAAACTTTACGCCTGCAACTGCAAACACCTACGCACCATCACTGGACACCGATGGCCAGACAGCATAATTTCCAACGATACACTATACAAGATGTGTAATACATCGCCGCTGTCTGTAAAAGTCGCCCAGCAAAGATGGTCCATGTTTGGCCATGTGCTAAGGACAGAGAGCCTTGGAATTCGCCCTACTCGGAGCCAGCAAATACAGAGCCAGGAGAGAACATCATTGCATAAATCTACTAAGCATGCTATGAGGTGACCTCAAGAAAGCAGGATTAGGTACACTCAAGTCAAGAATGGACCTGAGGAAGCTAAGGATTTTGGCTGAGGACAAGACACAGTGGGCAAAAGCGAAGGACTGATTGCAGCTGTAGGATGTTTCCACTACTACAGCCGCAGAATACAGTAATCATACATACATACTTAAAGAGTTCAGTCAATTTCAGAGGTTAAATGGCTAAATGTAGCAAAGATGTTAAAGTAGAAGATAGTAAGCATGCTACTATAACATATATGCATTATGATTCTGTCAAGAGACCAGAGAGACCCATTCCTACCTATGCCACGCACATTTCAAGCTAGGCTCCTCCCACTTTTCTGCATGTTGAAATCAATTTCCGATATATATTTTGAATACTGAATTCCATGAATCCTAATTTCAAGGTAACTATACAGGTAAGCTATTGAATATTTTGAAACTAATTTGACGGGGTTATGTTTTTGCCTATGGCGCTCAGTCAAATTAGTTTCAAAATATTCAACAGCATGTTTATTAAATAGTAAATACATACAATTCGTACAAAAACGCTTAGTTCGTCATCAATCAAGCATTCGTGATGAACTTGGCTACATCATTCATGACATGATTGATTATGACATCATCCTACAGGTCACACAGTTGATTAAGACATCATATGATTGATGGATAAACTGGAACCATCAATTTAGTATAAAAATATTTAAAAAGTCTTCACCTGGTCTGCAAATGGAGCGATTTTTGGCCGATTTGAATGTTAAATGGTTAATACAAGTTACTACTAGCAAGAGAATCTACCCTTTGGAACCAAAACATGGCCAACAGCTCATTAACGCTTTCACTCCCACAGAACAGAAACACAAAATTCTTTATGATGGAAGGAATATTCTGTTTCATAACAGCAACACTTTCTAGTCAAATGAGTTTCAAAATATTAAGCAGCTTTCCTGTATAATCATCTTGAAATTGAGACACTGACATTTCAAGTGTTAAAGGGTTCAGAACTTTCTCTTTCAACTACCTTTAACTAGGGCTGGGCGGTTCGGCCTAAAAGAAAACTGGTGACGGTATCACTAATTAAATCGGTATTAATGAAATACCGGTTTAAGGGGTTAGAAAGATAAATTGCCACGAAATTAGAATGGTAACTACGTACAACTGTTCATTTCGACGCTATCTAAAATAAATAAATAAGTAGTCTGGTTCATGTGATGTCGTGAAAATAACACTAACTACTAAAATGTTGATTTTCAACACTGTTATTATGTCACTATTCTTGAAAGCGTAGTAAAATCTAACGCATGTAAGTAGGAACCTGGATATGAGTGAGTTTAGGCTCATAGTAGAGTAGCGCTGATATGGTTAGAGTTTGTATAACCACCTACAGTATGATCTAGTCTAGTAAGTCACATGTTTGTATTCGAGTACTCTGTGTTTTTGAGATATCCTCAATAAACTGTCGTTCACGCAGGTGAATGTCATTCAGCACATAACTAAAGGATAGTCATTTCCTGAAAATCGCTAATAGTTATAAACGACTGTATTTTATGGCCCTATTAGCAAATGGTTACCCACTACATGATAATATTAAACTGCAAGTCAAGAACAAACTAGTTTAGGACAGTCACCAGATTTCGCACAATGGCGATCGTACGGACTGTTTTTCGGGTTTTTTATTTTCGTAATGGTTTTTAAACCGCCGCCATAAAAAACTGTGTGTTTGTGTGAAACCAACAATCCAAAAGTTAGGTGGTGTCTTAGGCAGGTTTCACTGTAACACTTATTTGAACATCTTCACTCAAGGGAGGTAATTTAATACTGTTACCTAGATAAGCATCATCATTATACAGGTCTGTGTGTTTATCAAATGAAATGCTTTCAATTGCTCCAAGTGACCATCCAATAATTTTTCTATATTAGACGATGCAAAAAATGTATTGGACAGCAAAATCTGTATTGGATGCTGCTTGAAACTGGTATTGGACGTTGAAGAATGATAACTCTGTCCACATTAGTTTCTTCATATTGCATTGTCAAGGGAGGTAACTTCTATTGCACTGATAAAGTTCATCTGCTACAAGTACACGTTTTTGTTATTAATAGCTATAAGATGATTTCGAAAGAAGACATCGATAAACTCGTTGATCAGCAAGTGACAAAAAAACACAAAAAAGAAGACAGAAAATGAGGTTCCACACGATCGATGTATGGGTGGAGCTTAGCTAGAGATGGATGGGGAATAGCTAAAACTAAAAAGGTCCATTATCAAGATACATGTTGCTTATGCGTCGCCATATTGGATGTCATACAGAGATCACCGACAAATTTTGTCGATAGATATACAACAAATAACCAGTCATGCCAGTGGATGGCCACAGTTTTAAGCGAACCTGTCAATGCAATAGAGCAGGGATCGAAATGTCCATTTGCCCTGTAACCCCGGGGCAACCAGATTTTCAAAAGGGCAACTAAGCTTTGGCTGTTAATGTTACCCAGAGCAACCATGATAAATACTCAGATTAATTGAGGCATTATTCTGTGTTTTTGATACCTACATGTACCATGCATACTGGACTAACTCTTCATTTTAATGCATTTATTTATTTAATTATTAATAAGAGTAACCAGTATGCTTAATGCCATTTCTCAATAATTGTGGCCATTCTTCAAAATTTACTTGACAAAGCAATATTGATTCTAATTTTCTTTGTCATTTAACTTAACATATACAGGCAACCTTAATATGCGGCGGGCAACCTGAAAATGCATGAAATGGCATCATACATTGCCCTGCGGGCAACTACATCTTTTCATTTATTTCTAAAATTGAATACAGTGATTGATATTTATGGAAACAAAATTTTCTACGAGGCCATATTGGTTAGTTTCGTATCTGGATGAAGTTTGACAGGTATCCTCCTCCAAAGATACGTGTGGATTTCCAGATATTTTAGTCAATCCGATATGAGTACAGTTATTCCAGTTTTGAAAACGGTGGGCTTATTGAATATTTCAGCTTGTCGAATTTTACTAGGCATCAAAAAACATACAGTACAGCTCAGAATAGGCTTGCGCAATTTCACGATCTAATCGATATAATTGAAAAAGATCGAAAAATGGTGAAAAAATTGAGCAGACTAAGATTTTAAAACTCATCATTCAGCAGTAAAAGAATACAGTTATAATCCATTCACGCATGTATCCATTGTGGTTTTTCTTGATCGCTTCACGCATGTGTTCACTAAGTCCTAATCAAAACACAAAGCTCTATGGTAAACCAGCTAGTTAGTCCGTCGAATCACCATATAATTTTCTTTCTTTCGCTGCAGACCCTGAGTCTGTCGTGAAATACTGAGTATATACTTAGTTGCAGTGTTAGGCAATAATCACTGAACATAATTCTTTTAGCAATTTCAGGCTGTGTACCAATTTTTCCTTTTTGATTCGGTTGTCATGCCTAATTAAAGAAAATAACGCACCAGCATTCCAGATTGTTGTATTTTGAACTGTGCGCTCTGTTGATTACTCTTAAATATAAATTGTGTATTCTGAAAGCAACTATAAACTGCACTATAGGACAAGTTTACACCGTTACTATTGTAGCTACTCAAAGCTACCGTCCTATGTATATGGATTGCGCAGTATCTCCCCGGGTGCTAATATTAGCGTCTTCGTGCTACTCGGGTAATGACATAAACTCGTCCTACAAAGGGAGGCTACAAGCGGAAGCGGAATTTATATTTTTACTCAACGACATTTTATGTCAAATTTTGATGAAATAAACGATGTTTCTTAAACTATACGCAATATTTAGGCAGTCCCAATTAATAATTTCACTCCCGCGATGATGGATATAAGGTATACATTTAGCATAGACATAGGATGGTATTCTTTGTATCATTTATTTCAACTTTTTCTAGAAATTCCAAGTCCCAGTTTTGGTGACTTGTCACGTTACCCCGGTTTATACTTTTGGGAATTTGGACATACGATTTAATCGAAAATCGCATTTTTTTTTATAAAATCGATTGCGATGTTTCAAAGCAAAAATTGCGCAATCCTAGCTTAGAACTAACTTAACACGTTTCTAAAACAAAATAAAATGTACTGTTGAATATTGTGAACACAAGAGGATTGGAAGCCATTGAAGGCAGAAAGGTCTTTCAATACAATGAGTCTTTCCAGTTTTAGCTATGCCCCGTCCATCTCTAGCTAAGCTCCACCTACAACTTGCTCGTGTTCGGATCGATCGATCACTGAACTCCCTGACTATTACTTTCCAGAAAACTATACAGGTAAGCTGTTAAAGATTTTGAAACTAATTTGACTGGTGCTGTTATGGCAGCAAGAGTGACCAACCAAATTAGTTTCAAAATATTCAACCGAGTGCTTATTAAATAGTACAAATATACAATTCGTACACCATGTCGGACTATTAAGGGTTAAAGACGAATTATATCAAATCACTCATGACGTCATGATTATGATGCCATCGTACACATCACGTAGTTGATTATGACATCATATGATAAACTGTGGTTATGTTCAAAATATTCAACAGAACATTTCCTACATCATTTCTAGATCATGTTTAACATCGTACTAACTAATATATTTCTGTTTTTGTTTTGGAAATATTTTACTTTACTTATGAGTTGTACTATTCCACACACAATGGATTTCTAATTTATTCAATCGATCTTTCGCAGCTATGAATGTGTATTACATGATTTAAAACTAGATGATATAAATCAAATAATCCACAACCCCACTGCCCCCCCCCCCCCCTCCAACGGCAACCAAAAAAAATGGCATATACGCTTCAGCATGCTTTACTACACTACATAATAAGCTTGAATTGCTGCCATGCATCATATAGTGTGATGATCGATTGTTCGCCACAAACTATATACCGTAAGTAACCATGTCCAAAATAATTGACCGCAAGTAACTGTGTCCGAAATAATCAAGGGATGGGAGGTAAAGTTATTGAACGAAAATCCAAAATTTATAAGAAGTTCTGTCATGATACTCAGAGGAAAAATAAAGTTATTGAATGAAAAATCCAAAACTTACACGGATGGACAGAAATTCAGAGACAAATATATAGACGGACAGCCTGACTGACCCACAAAATAATGTACATTTCCCTAGTCCCATAGCCAATGTTCCCATGAAGTGTCGTCACAATACTACAAGCTAAAATAAGTTATTGAACGAAAACTCAAAATTTGCACGGATGGACAGACACAAAGGTATGGATGGATGGAGGGACGAGCTGACTGACCAACAAAATAATGCACATTTCCCTAGAAACATAGCCAATGTTCCCATGAAGTTTCGTCATAATACTCCAAGAAAAAATCAAGTTATCGAAAGGTGTGTGCGTGCGTGCGTGCATGCGTGCGTGCGTGGATGGACAGAAGCGAAAACATAATCCCCCCGCTTTTCGCTAAAGCGGGAGGGGGGGGGATAAAGATGCCCATCTGGCAGCCATACTGGATAGAGTAAAATGTAAACTTTTTGCTCAGCAGATGTCTATAAAAGGCATTTATATAGCCAGAAGACTTCTTTTGAAAATTTCTCACTGGAATGGGTGGCTTGGTTATCGAACCAGTAATTCCAGTGTTAAATTTTCAAAGAGTGTTCTCTTGATGTGTAAATGAACATCACACAAGACCACTGAATAGGCTGTTTTGGCTTGCTTGACCATTAAGATGTTGCAGAAACTCAACACCCCACCACCACCCATGCAGCACATTGTTAGAACCGAGTACTTAAGCAAATGATGATCATTAAAGACTGGTAATTTACCTCGTAAAACATATGCAACATATATGCAGGCCCTGTGCACAGCCACTAGATTCCCGACATACCATTTCAACTCCCAGTCATAGTTCACCACAGGTAGTATTTTCACCTGAGATAAAAATAAAACTGGTAAATCTATAATAGTCAAAACGGACATATTACATCTGGCTTTAATGAAACATTAGATTGATCGGCCGATGACGCATCATGGCAAATCTCCACGTTGACCTCTTTGAACTTTTTTCACACCCCACAACCCATCCCCGGGCACGGAGCCAAATGTAATCATCCTTTTGCACTCAGCAATCATATGGGTAACTCACATAATAAATTTGGTTGAATTTCGTGCAATAGTGTCAGAGGAGTTGCACTACAATCAATTTCATAACCTTTTGACCTCCCCCCCCCCCATCCCACACACCCTGGGGGCAGGGCCAAATGGAAATGTGCTCATCCACTTCACATTGATATTGGTAACTGACATATTAAATTTGGTTGAATTCCGTCCAACAGTGTCAGAGGAGTTGCATTACAATCAATTTCATGACCTTTTGACACCATTGCCCACCCCTGAGGGCGGGGGCCAAATGTAAATGTGCTCATTAACTCTACACTAATATGGGTAACTCACATACCAAATTTGGTTGAATTCCATCCAATGGTTTCGGAGGAGATGCGTTAAATCAATTTTTGCAGGTTAAAATTTGATCTTTTGACCCCTTTCCCGCCCCCTGAGGGTGGAGCCAAATCTAAATGGCCTCTTGCACTCAGAAATCATATGGGTAACTCAGATATCAAATTTGGTTTAGCTCCATCTAACGCTTTCAGAGGACTTGCATTACAATCAATTTCATGACCTTTTGACCCCATCACCCAAACCCTGTGGGCGGGGCCAAATGTAAATGTACTCATCTACTCCACATTGATATGGGTAACTGACATACTAAATTTGGTTGAATTCCTTCCAACAGTGCCAGAGTACTTGTATTGCAATAAATTTGTTTACCTTTTGACCACCACCACCCCACCCCCTGGGGGTGGGGCCAAATGTACTCCACATTGATATGGGTAACCACAGCTTAAACTTGGTTGAATTCTGTCCTACGGTTTTGGAGGAGATGCATTACAATCAATTTCCGCAGGTTAAAAGTTGACCTTTTGACCCCTCCACCAACCCCTGGGGACGGAGCCAAATCTAAATGGCCTCTTGCACTCCGCAATCATATGGGTAACTGGGATATCAAATTTGGTTGAGTTCTGTCTAACGATTTCCGGAGTTGGGCTACAAATGATTTGACCTTTTGACCCCTGCCATGCCGCCTGGGGGTGGAACCAAATCTAAACATTGTCTTGCAAAGCGGAATCATATGGGTACCCCACATACCACATTTGATTTAATTCCGCCCAACGGTTTGGGAGGAGATAGCGTGACGGACAGGCGGATAGATGGACAGAGGCGATTACATCCAACATTTTTTTGAAAACGTGGCGATAATTACCCACCGGCCACACCACCCTCCCACCCACGACTTGCCTCCCATATCTTATAATTTAGAGCACAATGTTACCTTATTGCTACCAGGTGTTGTTTCAAAGCTGCTGCTAGCTTTACTCGCAATGATGTCCACATTATGTCCATACACGGCAAAACTGTTAGAGATGTCGCGCCCTGTCAGGGAGCTGTGATAGGTGAAGTAGAGAAACAGTAAAATAACACACTCAAATACAGAGAGAAGCTAAATCTAACAGCCGAGTTATAACTACGTTTTCAGTTGTCAGGGGCTGTTTCCCGATGACTGAAGGAAAAAGCGGGTTTCACCCTGCTAGATTAATCCCAGATGGTTCCATGGTGTGGAGTTGGTGGATCCAGGCCTCTGCGAAAACCCTTTTGTAAATGGGCGTCTTAGAGTACAGCATGGCCAGGTTGTTGGCCGTGTGTGATGGCAGAAGTTTGGTCAGCTTTTTGCTTTAGTCATCGTGTAGATTCTGTCATTCTGCTGTAAATACAGAATCCAATTCTTCCGGTTTGAATTGGACTGATGCCTTCAGCATCTTCGGAAACGAGTCGGTTTATATTGCATCATTCAATTTCTCATGCTGCATCGAGGGCCTGGACTCATTGCAGGAGTTTTTGCCAAAGTTTATTGGCGGGTGGTAGAAGGAGGTGAGTCTCTGTACCTTTCTATTCTACTTCTTTTCCTGTCCCTGGCTGGTAAGATGGCTGAGCCTCGCCATGTGTGGGGCCGCTGGCCTTCTGTTTCTCAACATGTATCACCGCTTTAGTGCTGGTGACGTCAGTGGTGGAAGGTTCCCTCCGTAGATCGATGTCCACTGAGTCGAGGGTCAGGCTAGAGATGGACGGTATGACTCTCTCTGTCCCCGGCGCCCCCATGGAAGTACTAGCTGTATCCATTCTTCTTTGGTGATAAAACCATAACAACAACATTTAGCACTAGAAGTGTTTGCTGTGTGCCTGATGCTTGTCTTCACTTGGTGAAGCACAGTCTTGAATTCAAGACTTTGTGCTTCATCAAGTGAAGAAAAGCGTCAGGCACACAGCAAACACTTCAAGTGCTAAACGTTGTTATTAAGAATAAATCTAACAGACCATAAGTTACAACATATTTCTTTATGATATACATGTGTTGAATATTCTGAGACTAATTTGATTGGGAGCTGGTGCTGCCATATCTCAAAAGCATTAAACAGCACTCCTGTTAAACTGTCTTGAAATTGAAAAATTGGTATTTCAATACCAGTTAAAAAGGATTGTGATAAATATTATAATTTGTATCAAATGCATGAATGTAGTGTTGTCAGTGTAGACAAATTCCCAAGGGCCACAAGTCTGGAGTTTGACATCAATTATACTTATTTTCTTAATACTGATATTAGATGTCTATGTACCATTTTGACCAAATCTTGTATACTTAAACAAAAATATTACAAGACATATTGACTAAATAGGCTACTATTCATTCCAATTTTAATTCATCCATGCATGACCTAAACCTAGAATGACATCGTCTATACCATCTTGTGGCCAAGAATGACATAATTTAGGCCATTATTAATTTATTAAAATATTATTGGTTTGGGGTAATGAAATCAATGTTCTGAAATTGGTTAGGTAGATAAGTAACTTCTTTTTTTCATCCTATCTCAGAGGACATTGTGACACCCAACTCTAATCGATGGACATGTGAACATTTTGACAACGCTTGGTGACAATTTGTACATGTTGTACAAAGCACCAGATGTGCGACCATTGTTAACTCTTTAACTCATATTATCCAAAAATGGCTTTTGAAGTGGTCTCGAGAAATATCAATTTGCAGACCAAGAGGACTATTTTTGAAAATTTGCCACTGGTATGACTGGCTCGATAACCGCCAATTGCATGTTGTTACTGGTCCTTTCATCAATGTTCAGTGAAAACAGGGTTACTTGAAGCTCACTAATTAGATCCTCTCTCGTTATTTTGGCAAGCCGAAACCGAGTTTTGTATGAGGCTGTAGTTCTGTCCATGCTCAAAGCATTCAATGCTTTTTTATCAGTAGCTAAGCTTTTGTTAATTTAATTAAGTCAGGGACTAAGCTGAACAAGTGTTTTTTCGGCAACTAAAGCTAGCATCATTGCCTCCAAATCTGATAAACGATCTGGTAAAGACACCGCTGGTTTTGCTGGTACTTGGGAGCTTATTCACATCAACATTTTCATGAACACGTGGGTGTAATCCATAAGTGGCATCATTTGACGGACCCTTTGGGGGGGGGGGGGGGGGATCATAAACATACCAGGAAGTTTATAATTTCTGTTGAACCTCTTTCTCAATATGCTTCTCTGTACGGAAATGGTCAACAACCGCAATCTGACCCCTGCTTCCATACTTCAAATCGCATTCACACAATGTACAGTATGCCTTTCCCGGAATGTTTAGTTTCCTAACATACTTTACCACAAAGATGTCACCTACTTTTTCGTCTAACCACTTCCAGTTCCATTTGTTCTTTATTCCGTCATTAATCGATTTCGTGCTGACTGAATCTCGATTTACAAAATCACGTCTTTTTCAGAACTTGGAACGAAAACTAGGTACTAGTAATAACAACTGGAATTCCGAATCACCATTACGTAAATTAATCGTGACAAATTCAGATAAAAAAACTTTCTCATGCGATAATGACATTCTCATAATAGCATTAAAACTTTTACGAAATACTGTCGGATTAGTTTTCTAATTCGGTAAAATAACAAACAACGAATGCTTCTTTCGCAACAAGAATTAAATTCTTCCAACATCGCTGCCAGAAACAGAAAGTTCGATGTAATGTGATTTTGTATTCATGTACGTGATTGGTTGAAATACAAAGTTTTATCCAATTAAAATCAGCATACTATAGTGCAATGGTATGCGACAACAAATTACGGTAAATTGTTTGATAAGCGACCGGCTGTATTTTATTAATTGTTGCTGAGATGCTATTGCTAAGCTAATGCAGTCCAACACTTGATAGATTTTAGCCAAATATATCTTCTAATTCGTTCGAATAACAGCAATCGCGTTATTTTTCCGCGAACAAGAATTAAATTCTTCCATCGCTGCCGGAAATAGAAAGCTTTATGTAATATATGATTTTGTATTCGTGAAGGCGATTGGTTGAAAGAGAAATTTTAATCCAATTAAAATTGGTGTATTATAGCCCAATGCTATGTGCCAAGGATTTCCAGTAAATTGTTTGATAAACGATCGACAGTATTCGTAGAATCGACATTTACGTCATAACAATCAAATTTCCCATAATACCCTGGGAGGGACACCATTTTTAAAGGGGCTAATTTAACATTACGAGCAATGGGCCGTAAAACATTAATTAGATTTTCTTTACTATCTTGCAAAATTCACTCATGATTTGCTGTTTTCTAATACCCGGCAGGGTTATTACAGATTCTCAGATAGAGAATTTAATGGTTTGAGCTTCATGGAAAATGTAAACAATGCGTTGCTATGGGCAGTCCTCTTTAGCATGTAGTAAGTTTGCCCCAACTTTAATGGCGGCCGATCTCAAGATGCCTGGATGTGCGAAACTATGAATTTGATTGACCGTTAGCGAGATTCTATTGCCAGGCTAACACGCTACACATCACGTACGCATATAAACACAATGGAGGCATTGTATATAGAAGGTCAGTGTACTGTCTGAAGAGGGATATGAGGTTAATTTCCATCTGGCCTACATGCTATCCGCCAGCTCCATGTCAGTCGGGATTAAGCATTGACACACACACACCCCACCCACCACACGAATCACGAGAATGATCTTTGGGTGCTAGAAAAGCGGAATTCCGCATTTCCGCAGAAATTCCCCATCCCTGAACACACATCTGCTGGGAAAAAATTTAGTGTAGGTTCAAAACTCTTCGAGATATGGGTCGGACAAGACAATTTGGACAAATTTTAGCTTTTTAGGGGCGAGAACTCGGGCAAATATGGCTGGATTTTGTCGAAACGAAATCATTGCATTTTGTCTACCCCTAACACACATGCTGAAAAAAACTTGTGAGTGTAGGTTCCAAACTATTCAAGATCTGCTCCAAACAAGAAATCAGATGGACGGACACACGGACAGCGCCATCACATAACACGACCCCGCCTACGCGGGCGTATAAGAATTAGTATGAATAAATTTTTTTTATTTCTTCCTCGAGATAAAGAATAGTATGAAGGTGTCACGGACACTACACAAAATCTGGGACAAAATGGCAGAGATTTTTTATTGTGCCATGTATCTGTATAGAATATTTGACTAATTTAATTAATGTTGATTCGCTATCCGGGATTCTTTGTGAGCCGCTTCTGGGCAGAATTATCTTGATTTTAAATGTTATAATATCACACATAAAAATGTAATGTAGGCACATATGTGAAAAATATAACAATGCACTGGCTTCATTTAAATGATCACTGTTTTGCTTGTGATACTCCGATTTTGATAAAACAACATGGAAAAGAAAAAAATAATGATAGAAAGGAGTAGAAACAATTAGAATGTATTAAACTATAATTAAAATGCAAAGTCACATCCATGAAGTTATAGCAACTTCTGTTTGAAAAACTATAATACCATAATTCAACGTATATAAATGTCATTTACAGACCATTATAAAGCGGAATGTACAGTTACAACTTTCAGTTATGTTGCCCTGGGGTGTGTCTCCATATATCGTTACTTATAAACAGCCCATATTTGTTTAAAAACATTGTATTTCTGAGTTTATATACCTATAACACATGGGAAAATTATATGAAACCCTGATTGTGACTGACCCGTAATGAAAATGTTGCCGTTACAGTCCGCAATCATATGAGTAACTGACATTATAACAGATTTGGTTGAATTCCTCAAAAAGGTTTTGGAGGAGATAGCCAGATTTACACACGGATCGAAACATGGATGGACAAAGGCGATTGTAATATTCCCTCCATTTTTTCAAAACGCGTGTGGATAACAAGAACATGTACATGGATAACGTCCAAAACACAAATATATCTTACTGTATACATAATTATAATCTACACTTCGAAATCTTACATGGATTGGTGCTGCGACGATTCCCCCGTATACATTGTTTTCCTAAGATCTGTCAATGAACTACTTGCATCCCCCGAGCCATCACCATGCAAGCTGAAATGAATACCACAAGATTGAATTGAGAATTTCCATGCTAGTTTTCACAACATAACCTGGGATAAAGGTAGTGGTGTTTGTGGGCACTAAATCAGTCAGAGGTTTGCAGGCATTGTTTCTAAACCCTACACTGTAACCCTCAAAATCTTTTCTAAAAATCTCACTTTTCTATTAGGAAATGTTCATTTTGCAGAACAAGAGAATATTTTTTAAGATTTATCACTGGAATGACTGGCTCTGTGGCTCGGTTATCGAGCCATTCATCCCATTGGTAAATTTTAAAAATTTATCTCTTGACTTGCCCATGGACATTTCTATAGACCAAGTCTCCAAAAGCTGTTTTGGTCGGCTTGAGTACTAAAGTTATCATGAAGCATTTAAACTAGAAGGAAAGCATTTTAAAAGTACAATGACGATCATCTTCACCAATGATGCCATTTTATTTTGATACTTGCAGTTGGTTTGTGAACTACTATCCTCGTTGTTGCAGAACACTCAATGTAAAACAAGGGGCCTGTAGCGCTTACCTGGATCATAGGCATTTCAACTAGAAAGGCATATTGGATTTAATATAAGTATAATCCTAAGGTTTTTGCCAGAATTGCAATAAGGATGTGCCCCACCAGACATTTTAAATTTTCAATGGCTTTACTAAGGAATTTTTTTGGTGGGAAAAATTCCAAAATGGCCACTAACCCGTCTATCCAACAGTCTTCAAAGTGGAAAATTTGAAAGCATACCATACCACAAAAGATAAACAAAGCCAATCTCGGCTTAAAAATCCATTAAATACAAAAAATTTAATCTGCCTGTCAAAATCTGATTGGTCGATGTCGGCCACATATTCCAACGTACAAAGTTGCCTTGAACAAACTAAAATGGCCCTTATTCTATAATGATACATCCCAAATTTTGGCCCGATCCCTTCAACGGTTCGGGAGAACTTGTTTTCATGAAAATCAAATCATCCATGATTGCCGTTAAAACATTTGGCCAATCAAGCTCCCATGAACAAAGTTGGTTAAACTGTTTCCCTAGATGATTTCTGATGAGTTTCAAATCAATCCCCAAGATATTTCGGAGAAACAGATGTTTCTAAAAATCAACCAAAATATAAGATGGTCACCGGCCAAAATGGTCGATCAGCTCCCTTTGAACAAACTTGGATCTCTATGCTTCCTGTCAAATATAATTGAAATCGGCTCAGTGGTTCTCGAGAAGACATTTAACATTTTTTATTGCTTTAGTATGCGAGTTTTTGTCGGAAAAAGATCCAATATGGATGACAAGCCCATTGTCCGACAGTTTCAAAAGTGCAAATTTGAAATCAGCATACCCAAACAGGCCTAAGACTTATATAAAACCAACGTCGGCTTCAAAATCCAAAAAAAATTCAATATGGCTGACAAACATGCTACATGTTGATAGGTCCATGGCGGCCATGTTTTTTTAAGAACATCCCTCGAGAAAACTTTAACCCTTACTACTCTGGTGTCAAAATTTAAAATTTGTAAATTAAAAGATAAACTGGTGTTCATTTTTCAACAAATTTGGTGGGAGATGGTGCTGTTTCTTTGATATTGACACAGTAAAAGGTAGAATATTGACATTGGTGTGTTAAGGGTTAATGGCCCCCAAATTCTGTTCAGCAGTTCTGGTTCAGTTGTTTTCATGAAAACTAGGTCATCCAAGATGGCCACCGAACCATTTGGCCAATCAGGTTCCATTTAACAAACTTGATTCAGCTCTTGCCATAGATCATATTTTAAGTTTTGAATCGATCACCCAAGCGGTTTCGGAGATTTTAAAGATGTTTCTAAAAATTGACCAAAATCCAAAATGGCCATATTGGCTGATCAAGAAACTCGGATCTCTATGCCCCGAGGATGCTTCCTGCCAACCATAATTGAAATTGGCCCCGTCGTTTACATAAAAAGTTGACCACAGATGACTAATGGACAGACTGCGGATGGTTGCCATGGCATACACTCACTTGACCTTTCAGGTGGGCTAATAAAAGGGTAAATCCATTGCATGTACCAATGTTTGGAATAGTGATTATCTGCCTGCCAATGGCTGGTTTACACACTCACAAACTTAGCCACTAGCCACACATCCACTCAAAGACTACAGTTCTAACAACTGTCTAGGTATCTTCTTAAAGTTCTCTCATGTCCCATTACATATAAACTTATTTCTGTTCAATTTACCCAGGATGCAATGCTACCTGGTGTGCAATGCTACCAAGCACGCAATTCCCTGACTCCATATTCATTGTAGTTATTGGATGCCACATTCATTGAGTTGATTATCTGTACAGGCCAGGATTTCTTGCACAAGAATAACCTGTCTGCAAATGCTAATTTTTTTTATCATTTGTCAACCAGACGTGGAGGCTTAAGCATGCACATTAGACTTACTCATGCCAGTACATTCGACAGTCCCTATTTCAATACTGTTCAGCTCAATAATTTGCATGAAAGTTGTTGCTATCAACATAATCAATGACAGAAACAGCATTCTGTTAAAGTATTGTCAAAATAATTAGTAGGCAATGCGATTACAACTTGCTACAGATTGAAAATTGTTGCTGCAACAGCTTTTAGTCGATATATATTTTTTAACAAGAGGCCCAAGGGTCTGTGGTGCTCACCTGGACCATTAGCATTCGAACCATTGGCATTTAAAGACATGATGGATAATTTTCGGAAAATCCAAGATGGCCACCAAAAGAATTGCCCAATCAAAATTCTGTATATACATTCCGAAGCCTACCCACCAAGGGTCCTTCCAGCTGAGATTGATTGAAATCTGCCAAGCGATTAATGAGGTAGGCTTTTAACTTATTTACCAAAACTTTTGGAAAATCCAAGATGGCCACCGAAAAACTGACCAATCAAAATTCTGCATAATAGATCTGAAGCCTGACACCATGGAGAGCTCTTCCATCCAACTGTGTGTGAAATCGCTAAAGCAGTTAATGAGTAGCGTTTAAGCGATCCAATAAATCTGAATAAAATTCAAAATTTTCACACACAAATTTACCAATCAAAAATCTGTATACAAGCTCTGAAACCTACACCCATAGGGTCCTTCCAGCCAAACTAGGTTGAAATCCGCTAAGCAGTTAATGCGGAGTAGCGTTTTGACCATTTTGGGCATCTTTTTACAAAATCTATGATTTTCACCCAAAAAAATAGATCAATCAAAATTCTGAAAGAGGTTCTACAGCCTGCCACCATAGAATCCATTTAGTCAAATTTAGTTGAAATATGTCAAGCGGTTATGGAGGAGTAGCATTTTGACCATTTCTGGTAAATTTTTCATGAAATCTAAGATTTTCACCCAAAAAATCGATCAATCAAAATTCTGAATAGATGTTCTAGAACATATCAACGTAGAATCCATCTAGCCAAATTTGGTTGAAATATATAAAACGGCCATGGAAGAGTAGCATTTTGACCATTTCCGGTAGATGTTCTAGAACATATCACCGTAGAATCCATCTAGCCAAATTGCGTTGAAATATGTCAAGCAGCTAAGGAGTAGCATTTTGACCATTTCCGGTAGATTTTTCATAAAATCTATGATTTTCACCCAAAAAATTGATCAATCAAAATTCTGAATACAAACTCTAGAGCGAGCCTACTACCATAGAATGAGTCTATCCAAATTTGTTTGAAATATGTCAAGTAGCTAAGGAGGAGTAGCATTTTGACCATTTCCGGTAAATCTTTTATAAAATCTATGAAATCCCCCAAAAATTGATCAATCAGAAATCTGAAAAAAAATTCTGGAGGGTACCAGTATAGGATCCTTGCAGCCAAATTTGGTTGAAATCGGTCAAACCGTTAAGGAGTAGAAGCGATTTGACGGACGGACGGACCGACGACCGCCATGGCATAAACTCACTTGTCCTTTCAGGCCAGGTGAGCTAATAATCAGTATAATTTTCAGTTGACGCTCACTACACATTTGAAGAACAATTTGACTGTAAGTCGCTGATTACTAAGGCACCAACAACATTGTCGAATTGTTAGCCATTCACATGCAATCAATATCTTACAATATAGATCTAGTGAGCATAGACATAATGCATTGATCGAACAGAAACATCTGCATGGTAGCTTGTCTAAATATTTCGTCTGTGCAGGCAAATTGTATTTAGGCTTATACTTCCAAAATAGCAAATTTGAATGCAATGTGATTGTATGGACAACAATTTAACAAAGTTGTTGGTGCCTCAGTCAGCAACAACTTAGTCAAATTGTTCTTCAAATCTGCAAAAAGTTTATTGCATTTTATCCGGGAAATTGACACACTTGCGTTGGACAGTTTTGAAATACAGGTTGTCGAATGTACTGTTGTCAATACGTCCTACGGGCATGCTTACGCACCCAGAGCTACAATGGAGTTGACAAATGACGATTTGCAGACAGGTTCTTTTTGTTTGAGAAATTCTGGCCTGTATAGACAATAGACTAAACGAATATGACGTCCAACAGTTACAACAATTATGGAGTCCGGGAATTGCATGCTGGTTAGCATTTCATGTTGGTTAAACTGAACAGAAATCAACAGGCATCTCGTTAAAACTGTCTATATTTAATGGGGCATGAGAATTTGAACCATAACACTCATATTTGTTCAAGAAATTTTAATTTTCTCATAGTAAATATATATTTGCAGACCAAGCGGAGTATTTTTGAAAGATTACCACTAGAATGACTGGTCCAGTTATCGAGCCAGTCATTCAGGGGGCTATAAAGTTTCAAAAATAATCTTTTCTTGGTGTGCAAACAGATATGTCCCTAAAACAATGTGGAAACTGCTTTTAGCTGGCTTGAGTGTTAAAAGGTTAACACTTAGCACTCTGCTGTCAAAATTTTCAATTTTCAATTGGTGTTCATTTTTAAACAAATTTGGTGGAAGATGGTGCTGTTGTAGACAGCAACATCATCCACAAAAATTGTTTAAAAATGTACACCAGTTTCTTTGCTACTGGCACCATAAAATATAGAATGTTGACGTCAGAGTGATAAAGGTTAAGAAATTATTAGACAGGTGAAAATTGGTTTCATGTGTGGGAAATAGCTTCAAAAGTAACAGATAATGTTGGAATCGCATACAATACCAAATTATCAATTTTTATCTAATAGCTTGATGGGGGGGGGGGGGGGGGGTATTAATCTACCTGTCTGGTAATACAGCAGAGCTGGCTGATAACTCAACACCATCCACAGAGCTCCCTCCTGCAAAATAAGACAAACTCAGTGATAAAATCACAACATGATCCATGTGGTATTAATACATGTATGTACACTAGATATGGCTATCAAGCCGCATGGGTGGCAAGTTCATGTTTGGACTCCCAAAACAAACTAAGGACGCTCCAGCTTCCAACTATTTTGCCCTGACATCCGCATAAACAATGATTTTAAGCAAATTACATGTTTATGAACCATATTCAACATCCATGTTTCTAAGATGAAGATTGATAAATTTTTACATAGAAAATATCCATTTGCAGACCAAGAAATGATTGTTTTTGAAAATTTGTCACTGGAATTACTGGCTCGGTTATCAAGCCAGTCATTCCAGTAATAAATTTTCAACAATCTTCTCTTTCCAAGGGGGGGAATAGACATTTCTTGACCACTGCAGATGCAATTTTAGGACAACTTCAGCGTTAACTGGTGGTTTTAAGCAGCACCATTATCAAGACTACGCCACAAAGAAACATGACCAATGAAGCCTGTCAATGGAAGGATCCTATCTGTAACTCAAATATATGACATCATATTCAATTACATCAGAAGTCACGATACATAGTGACATATCTAGCTGTGGCATGAGCATTGACAAGTCTGTTAAGTGTACGAATTGCATGTCTTTACTATTTAATAAACATTCCGTTAATATTTTGAGACTAAGTCTACTGGGTACTGTCGTTGCCGCCATAGGCAACACCCTGTTAACAGCGCAATAATACCCCACCATGATGACAAACCAATGAATGAGAGCCGTAAGAAAATATTTATTTCTTCCTCAGACCCAGACCAGTCATCCTTATGATGTGTCAAAGCGTTCGGTTAAACGGTCAAGGAGGTATCGTCTGGAAACCAATTTTCAAGATGGCCGCTGCTGACTGGCTGCCATATTGGATTTCAGATTATCATAAATTTCGTTAAGCTTTTTCACCAGACATATTCCAACGACCCTAGTGATCCGATAAATGGTAATGGAGATCTCATCCAGAAACCAACTTTCAAAATGGCTGCCCGTGGCTGGCAGCCATCTTGGAGTTCTGATTATTGTCAATTTCGATAGGTTTCTTCTCCAGACCTAGTCCAACAACCCTATGAAGTTTCAAAGCGATCCTATAAATGGCAACAGAGTTATTATCTGGAAACCAATTTTCAAGATGGCCACTTGGATTTTGGATCATTGTCAATTTCGAGATTTCTTCACCAGAGGTAGTCGAATCACCCTATGAAGTTTCATAGCGATCCGTTAAACGATAACAGAGTTATCATCTGGAAACCAATTTTCAAGAAGGCCACTGGTGGCTGGCGGCCATCTTGGATTTTGGATTATTGTTAATTTCGATAGGTTTCTTCCCCAGACCTAGTCCAACCACTCCAGGGGTGCAGTTAGATTTTTTATGGTAACCTACAGTAGGTATCGCAAATGCACATATGGCAACCTCATGGTAGGTTACGTAATAATACATTTTAGGCAACCCATGGTAACCTTTGGCAACCTTTGGTAATCTAACAAGTTATGATGTAAGAGGAAAATTTTCCGGAAAGTTACTGACATTTTTTCGGGAAAATTTTCGAGTTTTTATCTGAAACTTAATTTCCAATCTCATTGCGTAAATTGTATTATTTATTCTTAGAATTATTTTTAAAGTAACCTAATTAATAGAAAAAGTGCACGAGCAACATGTTTTACGTTAATACTAATACTCCAATGAGTCCAATACTTGTTGGGGATTAAAAGAGTTGATCATATTGAATTGTAGAACCAGGTGTGACCTACTTTTGTTACATTTACATATGATTAACCCTAATAATGCATGTATACGCCAAGGTGGATAAATTAATATTCTGTAGAATATTTTGAAACAAATTTGACTGTGAGCTGTTGCTGAAGCAACAGCTTCCAGTCAAATTAGCTTCAAAATATTCAACAGTTTGCCTGTACCATTGTCTTGAAATTCAGTTTTCTGGGACTGTAGTATTAAAAGGGTTAATAATGCTTACAGGGCCTACATGTAAGACAGCAACAACTTTCAGTCATATTGTTTTCAAAATGCACCAGTCTTTCTTCTACCAGTTCTTTAAAACTGGATTTCTGACCACCAGCTTTTATTCCACCAGCTCTTTAACCATTTACATTTATTACTAAATATTTTGTAATTTGATATGCATAATGCATATGATGTCATTTGTTCACTGATTTGAAAAGAATAATTCTAATTAAGTATTTAACTTGTTTCCTTTTAACAAATACAAAAAATATGGTAGCCGATTGGCTAAGCGTTATTGATAACCAATGAAATTACGATATAGCACTTCCCTATAGAAGTATTAAGATTTCCGTTTTATAAAATGCCAAAATGTGATGACACAAATTCGATGTAATTCTCACATGAGATATTGTGTTTCGTCATCAGAATGTATACAAGTGAGAGAGAGAGACAGCTACTTAGTTTATTTAAACCTATTCAAAAGCCGCAATCGCGGCCATGGAAACCATGGATAAATGCCAAACTATGAGCTTGGCAAAATAGACATTTTTCGTTCGCAATATTGTATGAAATAATGAATTACGAAAAGAAGTGAATCTAATCCACTCAAAACATTCACCGGACATATTTTGATGACATGAATAAATTAATTCATGTAACTATTGTCTATCATATGAAAACAATTAATATACTAAGTATACTTAGTACTGAGAGTCTACTGTGCTGAATTTCTTATGGCAAATGAAAATAGGTATTTTATGAAGAACGGATATAGGTCTCCTAAAATCGTGTTAGCGTAACCTCCACGTGAACGCGAATGCATTCAGCCGTTTGCCACAAATTTACACCCCCTGCACTCTATGAAGTTTCAAAGCGGTAACAGAGTTACCATCTGGAAACAAATTTTCAAGATGGCTGCCAGTGGCTGGCGGCCATCTTGGATTTTGGATCGTTGTCGATTTTGATATGTTTCTTCCCCAGTCCTAGTCCAACCACTCTATGAAGTTTCAGAGCGATCCGATAAACGGTACAGGAGTTATCATCTGGAAACCAATTTTCAGGATGGCTGCCGGTAGCTGGCAGCCATCTTGGATTTCGGGTCATCATCGACTTCGATAGGTTTCTTCCCCAGACCTAGTCCAACCACTCTATGAAGTTTCAAAGTGATCCGATAAATGGTAATGGAGTTATCCGGAAACCAATATCAAGATGGCCACTGGTGGCTGGCAGCCATCTTGGATTTCGGATCATTATCAATTTCGATGGGTTTCTTCCCCAGACCTAGTCCAACCACTGCATTTAGTTTCAAAGCGATCCGATAAACGGTAACAGAGTTATCATCCGGAAACCTATTTTCAAGATGTCTGCCAGAGGTTGGTGGCCATCTTGGATTTCGGATCATGGTCGATTTCGATAGCTTTCTTCCCAAGACCTAGTCCAACCACCCTATGAAGTTTCAATGCGATCCGACAAACGGTAAAGGAGTTATCATCTGGAAACCTATTTTCAAGATGCCCGCCGGTGGCTGGCGGCCATCTTGGATTTCGGATCATCGTCAATTTCGATAGGTTTCTTCCCAAGACCTAGTTTAACCACCCTATGAAGTTTCAATATGATCCGACAAACGGTAACAGTTATCATCCGGAAACCACTCTGCTGCCCGCACGCCCGCCCAGATGGACGACGCCATCACTAATACCCCGGGGGTAAAAAAATATTCAACAGCTTACCTGTATAGTTAACTTTGGGACTCTGGAAATTCAGGATTCAGAATATATAAATTGATTCCAATATACGGAAAAGGTGGGCGGAGTTTAGCGAGAAATGGGCGGGGAATATCTAGATATGGATATTTTTATAAGTCATCACATATGTACTTGTATTAGATCATCAGTGTATTGACAGTTTTACTAGATTATCTATTAGATCAATGGAATTTCTCCCCATAGCCAGCTTCCAAATCGTATATATACAGAACTTGTGCGTCCTCACCTCGAATATGCCAACCAAGTATGGAGCCCATATCTAAGACAAATTATAGCTCTGGAAAATGTCCAGCTGAGGGTGACAAGAACATACATACGAAGAAGGACTTAAACTGATAAACCTGCAAACACTTGCATATCGTCTAATATGAGGTGACATGATCGAACTCCACAAGATACTAACCAACAAATAAGTCACCAACAGTACAACCAGAGGCCATTCCATGAAAATCTTCAAAAGGCGTTCAAGACTGAACATTGGCAAGAACTTGTAGACATTTACAATGATTTACCAGAAGCAGTTATCAGTGCCACTATCACCCCAGCATTTGAACGTAGACTGGATAAAATACTGGAAGGACCAACCAACAGACATGGGGTAATTGCAATTTGTAATTGGCTGTAATTTAATTACATTTTTCAAGTAATTGATAGTAATTGTAATTGAGTAGCTAAAAAGCAATTGTAATTAATTACATTTGAAAATTTTGTAATTTGTAATTAGTAATTTCAATTACTTTATCAATTACATACAAAAAGTGCACGTCTGTTTGATGCTAGCACTATAAATTAATCTCTTCTTATTTAGGAAGGTACACAAGTATAAATCATATTATCATACTATTAGGTTTTTAAAAATTTTTTACATTAATTTTACAGGAAGTTGTTGCTGTCTTACTGCTTCCAGTCAAATTAGTTTCAAAATATTAAACACGATATTTGAGTAATGTGCTTTTCATATTTGCTCTGTCAGGTTCAAATGGCTAAAAGTAACATTAATTTTAGTGGAAGCTGTTGTTGCCTTACTGCTCCAGTCAAATTAGCTTCAAAATATTAAACAGAAATATTTGTTGAAAATATATATGTGATTTTTTGTATATGTTCTTTGAGTTCAAATGCATACATGTATTAACATTAATATGACTGCAAGTATTCGCTGCCTTACTCTGTTGTTGCCTTATGCAGTAACTGCTTCCAGTCAAATTAGTTTCAAAATATTAAACAGGATATTTGTTAAAATGCATGTGCTTTTTCATATTTGCTCTTTCAAGTTCAAACAGTGAAGTAAACTTTTATTTTATTATGAATCTCATTTTTAATACAAGTACATGCAAATACGGAAACAACCAAATATGGAGCCCATATCCACGGAAACATAATTTGGCTGGAAATCAAAGGTGCCTTAGACAGCAAGTGCTATTGATAGGGTTAACTCCACCAGTGGTCAGCAATCTGCTGGGAGGTGTGATTTTATCCATTCACAAAAGTCTTTTGATGATTTTATTGAAGATTTCCTAGACACCCTTTCAACTATACAGATCTGAGATATTATAAATTCCACCTACAGCGTAAGAATTATTAAGTTGAATATTTTGAAAATAACTAGATGCCGCTGGTTGCATATATGTAGGTGGCAACAGCTTCCAGTCAAGTTATTTTCAAAATATTAAACTCAATATTTCAGACATCCTAAGGAATGTTCTCCTTGATAAGGGTTAATACCTCATGGACTGTTCTATAGAGTGCCTGCCATACATTAATTCTTTAAAGCTCAACATTCGTCAAGAAAATTTAAAATCTGTTCCATGATTGTTCCTATATATGCAAGCCAAGAGAAGAATATTTTTTTTAATTTAACACTGGAATGACTGGCTTGGTTAGCGAAGCAGTAATTCTAGTGGTAAATTTAAGAAAATAGTCTTTTCTTACTCTATAAATTGACCACAGCTCAAGCCATTTTTCACAGGCCATCTAACCCTTCTCTGGTGTCAATATTCTATCTAGTACTCAGGGCTCGAAATTCGACGGGAATCCGATTCTCGTAACATTCCCGCAATTCAGAAATACAGGAATCCAATTGGATTCCTGTAAATAAACTCTTAAAAAAATACCATGCATGCTTACCGCCATACCACTATGTTTAATGTACATCTCAAAAATATCATTGTGGAAGTGAAATTATTAATGGGACAGCCTAAATACCGCATATCTTCAATAAAGATTGTTTAATACATCAAAATCAATGTTACTTTTGACATAAAATGTCGCCTATTAGTATCCTATGGTATCCAAATACTGCGCACGTTTTAATTATCGGCTTCTAATAAATAGTCTGAGTCAAATTTCAATTGTTGGATAAATATAAGAAACTAGTATGGGGTTTTATTCACCTGTATGAAACTTGACTTTTTAATTATCTGTCTAACTAAAATACAGCCCAAAAAGAGCAGCTACCGAATCCAATCGTGTACCCGCTTTTTGCGCACTGGCAAAAAGTATATGTTTTGCAGCATATGCCCACACCTTTAAAATATGTTTCACATAAGCTCATTGTTACTGCAGCGTAACCAATGATAACATATGTATCATATTTGAAAAGTCAGTTTGACAAATGGTGACCATGAATGCGTAAAAACGTCTGTATTATTTTTAAAGGGAAAAAATGTCATCTGAATCTATTTAATTATCAAATATAGATACAAATCTTAATCCTTTATGCTTCTGGGAATTTTTTTTGTGCTAGTTATATGAAAATTGTGAAATAATATGACAGTGTCAAAAATCAACAGCACTGCTTTAAAGGTATATTGACAAGTAGTTTCACAATTTCAAGCGGAGAAAATCTTTCATGAGCAAAATGAATAACTCTAGATTGACATGTAAACCAATATGTGTGCTTGCCGATCGTGAGCAACCCTCTCATGAGGCTGAATACATATGCGCAAAGAGAGGGGATGCGCAAATACAGGGAACACAATGATAATACGGGAATGTGGAAGATCAGCAGTTGTGTTTACTAGAATTCTTCTAATATCTGCCATTCTCTATTTTCATTAGCTTGTACGGAGAATTTATCCAATCAGAACAGAGAAATAATATTTCTCTTCAGAAAAAATTAATAATAGAACAGTGTTTACTCTTATTGCGCATTAATTTTGTTAACATTAAATGCTCCAAAACGGAATCGGAATTAAAATGAGATAAATCACCTCTTATGTTGGGGAGCCGTTGGCTCTTTTGCGATTGGAGGCGTCGTGTTCTCGCGAGATCATTTGACAGAGCTATGACAGCTCCATAGCTCTATAAAGATTAGATATAGCAGACAACTGGCCCACAATACTATTGACAGTAAAAGCACTGAATATTTTGAAAACTATTTAACAGAATGTTGTTTAAAGCCTAAAGCAGCAACAACCTTTTGTCAAATAATTTTCAGAATAATTAACAGCAATCCTTTGATGTAAGATATAAATCAATGACATAAACTATTGACAGTTACTGGAGTTATATCGGACCAGCTTGTCTAAATATAGCTCTCCTATTTCCTGGAAATTGCTGCTGCTGGCGTCATCATTACTGGGAAATCCCCTAGCACTGTCCGCAAAGTGAGACTAAATTGAAGCCATGAAAGGCTGACTGCTTCATTACTGGGAAAACCCCTACCAGTCATCCGCATTCAATACACAGTCAAACCTGTGTATAGTGGACACTTGTTTTTTGGGCCATTAAGATGGTGGTTCATTGATACAGGTGGAATTCTTTACAAATTAAAGCATATTCTTTTTTATGTTTTGAAAATAATATGACTGGAAGCCGTTGCTGACTGGTTTACAATAAATACCCCTTGTATGTACAGCATCATACTAAAAGTTTTCCTGACTGATCAATACAATCAGATCCTGATATTCCTTAAGTATTAATTACTATATACTTTTTTGTATATGGAGGAGGTTCCATATGATAATTAGGAAAAAAGGTTGAGTTGGACTGCACGGTTTGGCTTATGTAGACATGTCGGCTTCGCTGAGTTTTCATATCAGTTTTAACCGAATATGACTTCTAATTGGTAAATTTGAACAAACACTTTAAATCCAGTCGCCAAGATCCTTAAAGAATGATCGTTAATAACACGAAAGTAGGAGATTTACCGGTGTAAATTTTTTACGCATTACACCTTGGCTTAATGTACACCTTGTCCAGCATTGCGGGAGTGAAATTATTACATTGGACAACCCAAATATTGCGTACTCTGTTATTAGATCAAAATTAATTTAAAAATTTGACATTTCATGCCGTCCTTGTGAAAATTTACAAATCACGTGATATTAGATCCATAGATATCTAATGTTTAGATCTGATCCGCATTTACCTAGTACCCATTTACTAATAATAGTTAGCCTTCAGAAACATCTCGGATAGTTCACCTTGCAGGCTAAAGCGTGTATACCGTCTCATTTAGCTATCACATTTGTGAACGCACCACCTCTCGCCTCCAAAAGCAGGAGCGAGCAAAATCATGTGATTTATATATTTTAATAATAATAATAGTTAGCTTTCAGAAACATCTCGGATAGTTCACCTTGCTGGCTAAAGCATGTATACCGTCTCATTTAGCTATCACATTTGTGAACGTGCCACCTCTCGCAGAGTTGCCCTTATGCGTCCTTTTGTGCGTATATAAATTAACCCTCTGCGTCCCAGAGGACGCAGTGAAAAAGTGTAACAGAAACTGGTAACTTTGCATGTGCTTAATTATCGATTATATTATCGTGTATATTTATTTGTGCATGGTTTTACTTTTAAAAATATACCTAATGTATTGTGTTAAAAAACCCCGAACCTACTGTGTTGTTTAAGACTATGATTTGTTGTAGGTTTTCTTGCACAACTCAGTTGTTAATGCCCATAAATCAGATTCAACCACCACATTTAATTGTAAACACAATCCCCAAATCATCCTTAGTATTCCATTTGATCTAATTTTTTAAAATAAATGAATTTACAAGCCCGACGTTAGTCGCCTTGTTTGGCCTACAAATTACAAAAATACCCGCCATGTTTCTGTCTGTTGTGCTAAACGCCAGTGTGACATGTCAGTATTTGATTGGATAACAGCGGAATCTCCCTCTAGAGGAACTCACGCTTGAGAAATCCAATATTACTGATCAAGCGTATACAAACGTGTCTCTGCGTCTTAACCCTTTCACAGCTCAGAACAATGGTTTAAACAGAATTTTATTTTGTTCAATGGGAGCACAGTAAGACATAAGTCTTATACACGTGTCTCCCATACATACAAATACAATACATTAATAAATAAATCAAGATGGGGTATAATAAAACATAATTAAATAGTAACGTATGTATAACTAGTTAAATGATAATTTATATCAACCTCTGATTACAATTGTCTAGGTAGTTCGCACGCTTACGTATGTGTACGTGAATATGTGCGTGTGTGCGTACGTATTGGCGTGCGTGTGTGCATAATGAGAGAGAGCTCAGACCATTGGACAGATCACAACGCTGTTATCACTAATCACCTGAATATTTTGAAATTAATTTGTGCATGCATACTTGCCTAAAGCAGCAACGACTTACAGGCAAAATATTCTTTCTATTTACTTATCAAAATATCTAAATTGATGAAGGAATATATGGAAGATATTGTGATATCTTTTACATTTGAATGGTCATTTGACGGATTAGCGGCGGTGTCTTTGTATTGCTGTTTCAATACCGGTATCAATACGCGCTATAATCCGGGGTTTTTAATAGCAATAGCGGCTGATCGATTGACTGATGGATTAGTGTTTATAATGTTTAACAATACTCGATCGTTAGGTGTTCCAAATTTCTCAGCTAAAAAGCTCAGCGATGTTCAACGATATAATCGATCTACAGGTAGGCATACGTTAAAATATTGATTTTTCCCTAACACTGTATAGCTCAAAGCTCCCCGATACAATCGTCCTTATTGGACACACGCTAATGCGTTATCTATGCTTCAACCAATCAGCAATCACGTTACATAGTTACTCCCTATGAATTAGACATATCCGGTTAAAGGCTGATATATTTTCACTAATTACGCAGTTTAATCTGATTTATAGAGATTATTTTTGATAAATTATTGTTTTGTCTGATCTTAACCTATGTATTCCACTATATTTAGTCATTCCAGTTACATTATAAAAATTATGCGCGCATTATATCGCAGTAGGTCAAGTCGTCCTTGAGCAAACTCGCCTCAGATACTCGTAATTTTTCAATTCGTCCAAAGTCAAGTTAGGATTTAATAGAAAAACGAATGCAGTGGTCTTTGCTAATTACTAATGTAGTGGTCCTTGGAAATATTAATCATACAAGGTTGTCAATGTAGGTTGGTTGGTTTATCAGACAACAAACAAGTACAGTGCTTTAAGTTATTGTTTATTGACATGCAGTTCAAATGTTATTAGTTAAATATACAAGGGCCATTTCAATAGATTAATTTTAGTCACCATTGTAGATCACAGAATACATATTTTTGAAAATTTACCACTGGAATGACTGGTACCGCTGCCCTGTAGGTGGGGCTTAGAATACACCTTCCGTATCCTCTGCGTGTCGTACGAGGCGACTAAAGGAGGTAAGGGTGAGGTAACCCTGAAAGAAACCTCGAGTGCTGAAGACGGAGGTTCCAGGCCACACAGCGCACTCTAATAAACCATGGATCCATGCACTTAACGCTTATGATCATGTCGATAGTCACTTACAGGACTGGCGGTATGATCAGCGAACGAAAAGAAGAAGACTGGTACTGTTTTCAACATGTTTAATAAAGTGCTTTATAATTAGATCAATCAATGTGTTGTGTTTATTTTAACAAAAAAACCATGGGACCCCTATATTTCAGATGAGGACCGCATGGGACCCCCAGATTTTACAATGGGACCCCCAAATCTGAGTGTGGGGACCTTAGGACCCCCAAAAATCAGATGTTGTGGGCAACACTGACCTCTCGCCTCCAAAAACAGGAGAGCAAGCAATATCGCGTGATTTATATATTTTCGCGACGCAATTTATTGTCAAATTTAGGTTTTATAAACCATGCTTATTAAGAAATATACAAGATTTATACCGTCAGGTAATAATTTCACTCACGCGACCATGGTTTTGAGGTATATAGTACGGCGGCAAAAAATTGTACCGGTAAATTGTGTTCAATTTTCGGATAATTGGCCATCTTTTAAAAGAATTTTAAAGAATGAACTTCACTTTTTCTTAACCTATTCCTAATATAAGCCCACCCACCCCTCTTGCAAAGATGTTGGTTTGGAAATAAATTGAACAGATTGCCGTAATAGAAGTCTACTATACAAATACATGACAAATAGGAGGACTATGGCGTGAAAATAAAATTTCCACGATATTCCAATTTTTTCAAAATCATATCCTAAAAAGGCTGGAAAAAAATATGGAGATTTTCAAGCAATCGTGGAAGCCTAGTATCAGGTAGGATCTCTGTTTGTTTGTTTATCAACATGAACATAAAATCAGAATCATGAGAGTGAAATGTGCTCATGGCAAATTCTGAAATATAAAACCCTCAGTGTATTGGATTCCCGTTGAGTTTTCTATGCGGGAATCCAAAAGTGGATTCAACGAGCGTATGTTCATTCGGAGGCCGAGAAAAAGCTGTTTTTGAAAATGTATCACTGGAATGACTGACTCAATTCTTGGCTCGATAATCGTAATACATTTTCAAAAATATTTTTCTCTTGGCCTGCAAATGCACACCATTGCAGCTTTAGTCATTGATATGATTTTGTTATCGAGTAATCACGATTATTCTTAAATAATCGATCGTAACCACTGAAATCATGAATCGCGCAAGCCTACATAATGAATAATGATTAAAAATAAGATTAAGATATGACTGAATAAAATGCTTTGTTTCTCTATTCAGGACACTCACACACTTGCCATTGCTTAGAAACCAAATCATAGACACATGTCACATATATTGTTTCATATATATATAGTAGTAGTAGTATATGAAATATGCTAATAATATGAAATAGGCGGGTAAGCTCCAAATGCCTGTGTTCTGTGATAATTTTACCTTTTCCAGGTCCAACGTTCAGTAACTGTTTCAGGTATTGACTCGCATCAGAACCTTGCGAGTTGCTTACTGTTGGTGATGCGTGATTTAAATCCATCAACAGCCAACTTGGAAGTAGGCTAGATAATTTATGTAACGTTTTGATCTACAAGTCAAACAGTTAAATGTGGTTAAATACGTTAAATTTTACGCAAGACTTCTCACGTTTTCATTCACGGTTTCCTATTTTCGTAAAATACCCAGGGATAAAAACAAAAACCTGGATTGATTCAAGATTCAAGATTTCCAAGATTCAAAATTATTTATTTTTATGTTTTAGTGATGAATGGTGGGCTTGTCCTAAAGGGTACGGGGGTGGGGGGTGGTGGATAACTAACAACGGGGTGCAGAAGGTAAATACCGTATGTTGATACTGGACGAAAGGTTATGTCCTATGAGTCCAGATCTTCTTCCTCTTTCATTACATTAACTGACGCATTGTACCTTGCCGCAGAGATCTCTAGGGCCGCATCAAACCGATATTTCATCTCCTGTCCTGCCCAGTGTTTGTGAAGTCTTGCTTCAAAGGCCTTTACAGTTGGCGCACTCACAACTTCTTCTGGCAGACTATTCCACGGATCGGCTATTCTGATACAGAAGCTGTGTTGCCTTAGCTGACATTTTTCCCTCATACATCTTTAGATTGTGTCCTCGAGTTGCAGAATCCCTGAGCAGGATAGTTGGGCAAACCTCACAGTCATATATGCCTCTCAACATCTTGAATGCCTCAATCATATCTCCTCGCAGTCTTCTGTAGGTCAGTGTGGGTAGCTTCAGCTTCTACAGCCTCTCTTCGTAGCTCAGGTCTTGGAGCGCAGGGATAAGTTTTGTAGCCCTTCTCTGGACGTTATCGACTGTCACCAAGTCTTTCTTCCTAAGTGGATATCATACTGCATTTGCGTACTCGAGGTGAGGACGAACTAGTGCCTTGTACAACCATGTGAAGCTATCTAAGTCTATACATGTAAATGATCTTCGAATCAGTAATTATCTGAGTTGCCTAGTTGACTTTTTCGCTCTTCGAAGGACAATCTTGCATCAATGGTCACACCTAGATCCTTTTCCTTGTCGACCTTAGCTAAAGTGTGTTGTGGGTCGTCCCATCGATCTCCTCTCATGTGGTAACTTCTTTCTTCTTCATATGATTTCCTTTCCACTGTCACGAGCTTACACTTATCTGGATGGAAGCGTAATAGCCACTTATCAGACCATTCTTGCAGTCTGTATATATCTGATTGCAGTTTTCTTTTTGTGTCTTCAGCACTGTTGATTTGGCATGATACTTTTGTGTCATCCGCTACATGTAGGTTTCTGATGAGAGTAATTCAGGCAGATCATCTATATATAGCCCCTGTTTAAGACTATATGCTCGGCCTCAACGTGGCGCAGGGGTGTAACCCAATGGGTGTCAATCCAGACATTTGGAGGGGCTAACCAGAGCATTATGCACAACGCTAATGAAATTACACTTGGAGATCGTATCAACCGAAATGGTTCTCGCCCTGTGAGGATCCGCCAGGCAGGTGCAGCGCCGGGCTCCATGCCTCGAAGGAGCCCACCATCAGCTACTGGAGGTCCCATCAACTCGTCTTGTGGAGCCAGGGGACGAGGATGGAGAGCTACTGGCCAACGGAAAGAGAAGACCAAACCCAAAGAGAACCCCAGTATCAACATCATGCACTGGAATGCAGAAGGGGTTACCAACAAGAAATCAGAGAGCGAACAGTTCCTGTACGAAAACAACATTGATATCTGCTGCATTCAAGAGACACACCTGCAAGAAGGAAAACCATTTAAGATCAGAGGTTACCAGATTTTCCGGTGTGATCGAAGAGGAAGAAAGAAAGGTGGGGTGATGACCTTGGTCCGAAACAGCGTGAACGCCAGCCAGATCAAAACCTTTATGGAAGAGGCAGAATATATCAAGATCAAGGTAACAACCAGCAACTCTGTGATTGAGATTGTCAATTATTACTGCCCTAATGACAAGAATCTCTCACTTGACACAATCCAGGTCCCGGACTGCCGCTTCCTCATTGCGGGAGACTTTAATAGCCAGTCCCAGAGCTGGGGATACAGAACACTTGATAAACGAGGAGAAGACATTGAAGCATGGCAAGATGAAAAGCACCTTTTACTTGTCAACGATCCCACAGATCAGCCTACCTTCTACTCGCGCCGATGGCACTCGACAACAACGCCGGACTTGGCATTTTGTACAGAAGACATTCACAGAAACCTCAGTAGAGTGGTTGGATCGCAGTTAGGAGGAAGCGACCACCGCCCAGTCCTCCTCTCTCTTTCTGGAAGTATTTCGACAAGTTCACCTCAACATCCAAGGTGGAACTACAAAAAGGCAAATTGGAGTCTGTTTGGCATTCGTTACAATGAGCTTATCCATAATATAGCAGTAGAAGGGAGAAACATCAACAATGTGGTCAAGGAATTTAATTCAAGTATCCTCAAGGCTGCCAACGAAGCGATTCCTCGAGGGTTCAGGAAAAACTACCGCCCCTACTGGACAACAGAACTGCAAGCAGCACATGATAAACTAGACAAGGCCAGGGAAGATGCAGAGGGTAATCCCTGTCATGAAAACCACTTCACGCTACAACAAACTAAAGCCAGGTATCTAAAGACCAAGCTGGAGGCCAAAAGAAGAAGCTGGAGGGAAAAGACGGCAGGGTTTAATTTAGAGAGAGACACCACAAAGCTATGGAGACTGACTAAAGCACTGAATGATGAGGGTGTCGGGGGAGAGAAGATTACTCTTGAAGAAGATGGACAAACACTGACAGGAAAGATGGCAGCAGATGCCTTTGCGAAGGCATATGCAAAAGAAAGCAACATTTCTATACCACGAATGCGTCAAAAGGAGGTTAGAAAAGAGCAAAAGGAAAGAACAGACACCAACACTCACGATGCAATGAAAGTTGACATTAGTTTAGCAGAACTGAAGAAGGCTATCCGCCAATTGAAAAAGAAGAAATCTCCCGGGCCAGATGGCATTACGAATGAAATGATCCAACACCTTGGTAATGCATCTATTCGCAAGTTGCTAGACATCTTTAATCTCAGTTGGACCAATGGAGAGGTTCCTCAGTGTTGGAAGGAAGCCAGAATGACTCCTATTCTGAAAAAAGGAAAGAACAAGACGAAAGTGCTGAGCTACCGTCCTATCAGTCTTACAAGCTGCATATGCAAGACCATGGAGCGCATCATCAACCAGCGGTTGCAGTGGTACCTGGAGTCAGAGAACATTATAGTTTCAGAGCAGGCCGGCTTCAGAAGATACAGGAGCACAGAAGATCAAACAACACATCTTGCATAGGTCATAGAGGACACTTTTCAAGCCAAGAAGGTGATGCTAGCTGCCTTTATCGATCTGCAGAAGGCATTTGACAAGGTGTGGAAGGATGGCCTCCTCATGAAGCTCCGGCGCACAGGCATCGGTGGTAACATGTTCCGATGGACCAAGTCATACCTACACAATCGCAGAGCTAGGGTGCTGGTGGATGGGCAATCTGGACAGAATGTGTTGCTGAGACAAGGGGTGCCACAAGGCGGAGTATTATCACCTACTCTGTTCATACTCTTCATTAATGACATTGTAGCAGAGCTGCCCAATGGGATCCAAGCAGCCCTCTATGCAGGTGACCTCGTACTCTGGTGCACTGAGGAGTACACAACGACTGCCACATACAGAATGCAGCTCGCCTTGGACAGAATTACAGCTTGGGCCAATCGCTGGTGTATTACCATCAACAAAGAAAAATCATCAGCCATGCTATTCTCACTGTAAACCAAGGTTGGCAATCACACTGGGCGGTACTCCACTCGAGTACGAGGACCAGCAGACATACCTGGGAGTCACCTATGACAGAAGATTAACATGGAAGGAGCACATCCAGAATGCAGAGGCAAAGGCCAGAAGAAAGCTAAACATCATGAGGAAGCTGGCAGGAACAAAGTGGGGTGCCAATGAAAGGATCCTCAAGACCATCTACCTAGGTGCCGTACGACCACACCTCGAGTATGGATCCAGCTCATGGATGACAGCAGCTAAATCTCATCAACAGAACCTCGACAGAGTACAAAACCAGGCACTGCGCATCATCACTGGTGGAATGAGATCAACACCAATAGAAAAAATGGAGCAGACAGCAGGCATTCCCCCACTTAGCAAAGGAAGGGAATGCAAAGCACTGATCCAAGCTGCAAAGTTCAAATCGTTCAATAACCACCCGATGAAGATCAGGCAAGCACAGCTGTCATCAGGAAGACATAAAAGATCAAGTTTTGTGAAAGAGACAAAAGCACTTCAAAGGAAACACCAAGAAATGTTGCCAGCACAAATAGAAGACCCAAACCACACCCTTGATCCTCCACCCTGGGAAAACAAACTAGAGAGCATAGCTATTCGCACCACAGTACCTTATCTCACAACCAAAAATGAACACAGTGATGTGAGCAAGAAGGCCCTGACCCTAGCCATGCTGGAAGAAATGTACCCTCAGGAGACATGGATAAGGATCTACACAGATGGATCAGCCAAAGATGCAATTAGGAGCGGAGGTGCCGGACTGCACATACAGTATCCAAATGGACAACATGAGTCAGCTGCAATACCGACAGGCAAACACTGCACAAACTACAGAGCTGAAGTCGAAGCACTGGTTCATGCAGCTAATACCATCAGCAGAACAGCAGACCCTATTGCACAGATTGTCTTTTTATCTGATGCCCGCTCCGTCCTTGAGGCTATCACCAAAGGTAAGCTGCCACAACTTGAAGAAGCACTACAAACCATCAAATGCTTTCGGATAGCGCTGCAGTGGATCCCCTCACACTGTGGAGTCCAAGGAAATGAGGAAGCAGACAAGATGGCAAAGGTGGGTGCAGAAGGGAATCAGACAGAAAACATGGTTACCCTTACAGAGATGAAGACTATCATTAAGTCCCTCTATAGAACACCTCAATCAGAAGATGCCTACCATCATCTCTCGAGGCCAGAGCAAGTGACCATTTTTCGTCTCAGAACTGGACACAACAGACTAAACCTACACATGTACAGGCGGTTGCACCTTACGACATCGCCCGCTTGTCCTTGTGGAGAAGCAGAACAGACCACAGAGCACATACTTCAATGTTGCAGTACGTACCAGCTGCTGAGAGAAGAGATCTGGCCTTTGTCAACCTCTTTTCTTGAAAAAGCTGTATGGGCCTGTGGAAGAACTGCAGAAAACCACAGATTTCATCTTGAGAATGGCTCTCCAAGTGTGATACCAGCGATCGAAAAGAAGAAGATCTATATATAGTATGAAGAGCACAGGTCCCAGAACGCTTCCTTGTGGGATCCTACTTAATACACTGGCCCACGTTGATGCTGAGCTGTTCACTCTGACTCTGCTTCCGGTTGGATAAAAAGGATGTTATCCAGTTATATACATTGCCAGCGATTCTGTATCCCCTTAGTTTAGTAATAAGTCGTTGATGTGGAACCGTGTCGAACGCTTTCATAAAGTCAAGATAGATTACGTCGATATTTCCTCGGTTATCGAGTTGCTCTGTCCAGGAGTCTAGCACTTTTAGCATTTGCAGTATGGTTGATCTTCCCGCTTGGTCTATAACATAGTCTCTGATAATTGTCTCAAGAACTTTGCACAATATACATGTGAGGCTGACTGGTCTGTAATTGCTTGCTGCCTTTTTGCTTCCTTTTTTTTAAAAATAGGTGTGATATTGGCCATCTTCCAGTCTATTGGTACTTTGCCACTGCCAAAGGAGGTGTTAAAAATTATTGACAATGGTCTCCTTAATTATTCATGCATCTCTTTGAGTAGTCGTAGATGTACCCCATCTGGCCCTGGTGATTTGTCAATTTTGATCCTCGATAGCTTCTTCTTAACAATTTCTTCTCTAATCATAATGTTGTCAAGTGCTTTATCACATTCTCTCATTGGTACTGTCGGCATATCTGTGCCTGTCTCTATTGTGAAAACACTTGAGAAGAAATCGGAGAGCACTTGTGCCTTTTCTTGATCAGTTGAGGTAAGTATTTCCTGCTCTCCCGAGCCGGGTATAACCAGATCTGACATTAATTTAGGGGTTTTCATCCTACTTTTAAAATATTTCCAAAACCGCTTTGGGTTGGTCTGTGCATCTTTCACAATAGACCTTTCAAGGTCCTTTTGTAGTCTTCTTGTTAAGGCTCTTAATTTGTTTCTCTGTCTCGTGTAGTCTTTATACTTCTCTGGATCTATCGTCTTGATATATCGTTGCCAGCATCTCCATTTCTTTCTTATTGCATCAATTGTTTCTTTGTCTAGTGGTGTTCCATTTTTCATTGGCTGTGTGAGTGGTGTGACCGTTTTGCTTGGTATACATTTTTCTTCTGCTTTACGTAAAATTTTCAAAATTTCTTGCGATTGCCACGCTACGTCATTCTTGTTTACTGATAATTGTTGTTCCCAGTTAATGTCTAGTGCTTTCTTCATATCTTCACAATTGCCTTTGTATTAGAAAAACGTTTTGAACATACATTGGTATCCATTATTGTAGCATATGATGTCGAAGGTAAGAATACAGTGGTCGCTCTTACCTAATGGCGATTCCTGCTCCACATTGTTTACCATCCCCTCTTCGTTTGTCATGATCAAGTCTAGTAAATGGGGCTCATTTGATCCTCTACCTCTTGTTGGGCATGTCACGTGTTGAAATAGAAAATTAGCCCTTATTGTCTCTAGAAACTTGTATTCATTGTTGTTTTCTCTTCTCCTGGTGTTGTCCATGTTTGCCAGTCAATTGTTCGATAATTAAAATCCCCCAACTATTAACAAATGTGAGAACTTTATATTCGATACCTCATTGATCAATTCTCTGAGTTGTGCTTCTGCCTCAGCATCGCTACTTGGACTTTTGTAGATGGTGTAGCATGGATCGACCAGACGGGTGCCGGCCGTCCCAGCAAGGTAGGGTACGGACCGGCATGCCAGATTCGTTCTAAAGCGCACCCCTGGGTAGAGCAATAAGCGTATGTAAGCCCTATGTGAGGGGTTTCTTGTTAAAAATTGGCTAAGTCCGATAGAATGCGTGGTGCACATGCGCGCGCGTCAGAGCTTCCCTGACAACATGTCTCGGAATTGGAAGCGAGTGCTTACTTATAGTATACCGAGTAGGTACTCGTAAATGCTTATAATTTATTGGTTCTCGTTTTTCCTGGTACGCATTAGGATCATAATTAAACGAGCTTTCCAAAACTGTAAACTATTTTAAAATCGGCCGAGAAATGACTGAGTTATCGTCGAAGCTCCCCGCTAAATTATACTTGGAATATTGCTATAACGTTGTAGTCGCGTGTATATATTAAACTAAATACAAAGATCCGTGTACACGTGGTCAATACGTCACTAGTATACAAGCACGTTGATTGGCTGGTGTTCGGCCGCTGATTGGTTGAGGTGCCCAGGATCGAGGATCAGGAGTATTGCTGGCGTGGAAGCCGGCCCGCGCAGGACGACTGGACCATCTGGATGACAGATGTAACTTGCTGACCTACCAGTGATCTTCACTTCAACCGGTGTCTTACGGAACCCAGCACATCCACGGTGTAGGCATCTATGCTGGATCGCGGACGAAATGACAAAGACCCCTACGGGGGCAACTACTGCATTCACGACCATTATGTTCACCTACGTCATCAATGGGTGATCATCATCTCCTTATTATTCACCACATCCATGCTACAAACTGGATATACGGCTACACCATTCCAGCAATACATCAGACAATGTACACATCACGCACATCATTCATGTCAGTCACCTGCGCCGCCTTCGTATGAGGAATACATCAGGAATGTCCGTGCCGTCTACACGACACACCTACACCAGTCTATAGACCTACATCTGTCTATGGACCCGCATCAGGGTGGTATTCGGCAGAACAACACCGTGCAGCACGTCATCACAGAGAATCGCCTTCATGAATGCGTCAGCACTATCAGGGACATCGACGAGCAACACCACCACCACCTACATGCCAACCCACATCCACATTCTCATCAGTTTCGCCAGCACCACCACCAGGTTTTGCTTCAATTACTTCTCCAGGAGGTCATGGCCGGATCATTCTCTCTCCCCACACCCCGAATTTAGCGGGGAGACTGATCGGGCTAATTATAAAGTTCAATTCGAAATAATAAGCAGGACAGACCAGTGGAGTAATCAGCAGATGGGAGAGTATTTAGCCGCAAAGTTGTCCAAAAATGCTTTACAAGTTCTGGCAGACTTAGGCACAGACTACACACCATCTTACACCAAACTAGAGAACGCGTTGTCAGAAAGATTCAGTGACACAGCCCTCGGAGAAACAAGTCAGCTTCAACTGAAGAATCTATGTTGATGCTCTAATGAAACATCGCCGAAATTAGCAAGTCGCATCCGTCGTCTTGTTACCCGCGCATACCCCAGCACAAATATCGAGGGCGTAACACATCTACATCTCGACACTTTCATAGACGCGTTAAGCGGAGAGCCCGCCCTCAAAGAAAAACTGTTTCTCATGGAGCACAGCAGCCTTCAACAACTTATGGCTACCGTGGTTTGGATCGAGAATTTCCTGGAGCAGGAGAAAAATAATCGCTGCCAACTGCAACCAGTTATTGAAATGAATGATGTTAATGTCGCAACTACAACCGAATCAACTACTACACCAACAAGCGCCACCAACTGTAGCTTGCATGGTAGTGTCAGGCCGTTCTGGTGTCTCGTGTCGACTCGCCGTGCTGCAAGTGCACGGCGAATGATGATGCTGGTTAGCTTCCGGTCTCGGGGGTGATGGATCCTGTACGATACTGCCCTATGGGTAACAAAGACCGGCTCCTAAGGCCAGTGGAACTCAATCATTCCGGTGGGGCTGTGTGACCATCGTCGCGAATATTAAACACTACAGTCTCATCCCAAGAGTTTGTGTCACCAGTATTCCTGTCCATAGCAATTTCGTGTTCTATGGACTTACAAGATTTGATTTGGTGACCCAATTAACATACATAAGTCTATGCAATATTTTTATCTAAACAGACCGTCAAGTATGCTGGATAAATATAATGAGCATACGAAAATACAAGACATAGAGACATCCTGATGAACTTCTAAACGTGGGGCTCCCGGAGGTACCACACAGACTTGTAGGTCCGCAGAGGTATCCCCGTAAGGGAGGCTCCTGTACACGAGATTACTAATTAACTTAATATAATCTATTATACCTCTAAGCTGAAAGGAAAGAAAATTATCTTTGTAGTGTCAGAAAATCATGTGCCTCATGCGGGCACTACTCCTAGTGCTAGTTTGGGTGAGGAGTATTATCCTCGTGTGGACCATCATCACTGAATCCTTGCGAGAGGCAAGAGCCTCACGCAGGCCTCCATCACAGGAAAATGTCGCCATCGCTTAAAGCGGGAGAAGAGCAGCGGCCGAAAGGGGCCCACTCTAATATTTAACCAAAATGCTGTAAAGAAAATACCATACCTAGTGAGATTATGACTATATGGTTGCGTGCTGTTTTACGTGAAGATGGGATGAGCGATTCCCGGAGGATTCCCACGTCACTGTCTTATGTAATTCTCAGTATGCTGAATTAGTAGTTGCCGCTTTTATTTATGTGGGCCTTCTTCTATGCCTAGCCTCATATTTAATTTTTAGAGACAAGAACTATTTTAGGCCACAAATGGCTGGCGTCTACATAGCTTTTGAGATACGGCTGTCATTGAGAATGGATGCCCTAAGACATTGATACTGAAGACAGCGTGCATACATGTCACTTTGCAAGACTTCCGAACTGGATAAGAATCCGGACATCTCGCTCCGTAACCACATAAAACATCACAGAATATTGGTTACTTTTCACAAAAGCATTTTTAGGCAACTGATCTATAGTTATGGTGGGGTAAGAGAGATGAATACCCACCATAAATGTCCTTCCCGTGAGGGCATGGCAGATCTGAATATCATGCCCAGACATTCCTACGGAACTAACTTTTTAACCTGGCATTACGTTTAAACACAAGTTGCCCAGTTATGCACTGCGGTGCGGGAGGATTGTTCAGCAGATTAAAGAAAATAATAATTAAGATATGTTTTCACAGTGCTTTCCTACATTGGCAAAATTAACTAACTACTGAGTATCCAAAGATACACGGGAAATGTATGTGACATCACACCTTGGCCATCACCGCTCGTAAACCCCAATAGTTTCCCATGGTCGGATCAGTTCATGGTGCGGATAGGGACATCCAAACAATTAAGAAGCCATAAGGCTTAGTGGAACATGAAGAGAGACAATAACTTAGAAATATGAGGCCCCTTAACTATGTGGGCCAATCTTACACAACCATGCCGGAGTGCGGGCTAAATTATCGCAACTACCGGAAAAGAGGCGTACAACATGTGTCTCCTATCGAAGAGATTGTCTCTAATCATATTAAACCTATCCTATCGAGCTGAATAGAAAAGGTTTTTAGTCGGTAGCATGCCGGGCTAAACAGAGTTATAGCACGGACAGCGACCTTAGTGAAAAATTGTTGGTGGCGGGAGAAAGTGCTGCATATATAAATGTTGCTGCATAGTGTTTCCTACGTGCACTGCAGTCCTATATTTTTCTAGAAATAAACAAAACATATGAACTGATGGCCACTTGCCATATATACACTAACCAGAACAATCAATACAATGTGAAATGATCAGAATAATATATATATATATAGTACCCCTGCTACAAGTGCTAGGCCTCAAAGTAGATCTAAGATCTTGGGTTGGTGTAACACTTTATCTGGGTACCAAGCCAAGTATTTGGAGTGAGTGGCCAACCATAGCACTAAATAACTCATCTTTCATGACAGTTAATATTATGAATATCCGTCATGGTGCTCGCCGTGTGAGTTCCCGCCAGGCATGTGCAGCACCGCCGCCCCCCCCCCCCAAGCCTCGAAGGGGTCCACCCAAGCTACTAGTGGTAATGTAATGTTCGTAGACCTTGGAGAAAAAGGAAGACGGTTGTCCAACCTAAAGTACAAGTAAGCAAACCGCTGAATGCTGAAGGAGTTTCTAACAAGAAAATGGAGCTTAGCCAAATTCTCAAGGAGAAAGGCGTAGATGTCGCGTGTATCCAAGAAACTCATCTAAATGCCAACAGAAGATTCTGTATTAGAGGATTTCAGTGCTTCAGATCTGATAGGGATGGAAGACATAAAGGAGGAGTCATAACCCTGGTCCGGAATAACCTAAACGCCATTGAAGTACAGAGAGACATGGACGGACCTGAAATTCTCACAATCAAGATAATTCACTGTTGTCAACTATTACTGCCCTAATAATCAACCATTGAATCTCAGGAAAATCCCAGTTCACCTAGATTCAACTATCGTTGCTGGTGACCTCAACAGTCATTCTCAGTTATGGGGCTATCATTCCTACTGATAGAATGGGTGAGGACAAAGGAAAATTGGATGGATGAGCAGAAGCTGATTCTCTTGAATAAGGCAGATGACCCCCCCCCCCCCACCCTACATTTTACTCAAAACGATGGCATACCTCAAGTTCTCCTGATCTAGCATTTTCAACAGAAATTCTACATCAAGAATCTTTGTGTATTGTTGGGGAACAGCTTGGAGGCAGTGATCACCGCCCTGTTTTCATTACCATTAATGTTGATGTTGAGATTGACCAAAATCAGCCTCCTCGATGGAACTATAAGAAGGCAGACTCGGACAAATATCAGAAAGAGAGTGACAGATTGCTAAAAGACATTGATGTAAAAAACCAAAATATCAATAAAGTTGTTAAAGAGCTGAACTCTGCTTTACTCTCTGCTGCTGGAAAATGCATTCCTAGGGGATCCAGGAAAAATTACAGGCCTTACTGGAGTACGTCTCTGCAAAAGTTACACGAAGAAATGTCCAGCGCAAGGGAAATTGCAGAGAATGTCCCAACAGAAGCCAACCATGTGAAACTCCAACAATCCAAGGCAAAATATCTGAAAGCCAAAATCAGAGCCACCAGAGAATCGTGGAGAGAAAAAACGTCAGGCTTAAATCTTGAAAAAGATACGAACAAACTCTGGAGGCTTGTGAAGCAGCTTAACGATGAAAACACCAGAGTATGGAACATAACTCTTGAAGAGGATTGTGAAATTAAAACATGAGAGGCTGCTGCTGAACACTTTGCTTGTATGTTTCAGAAAGTAAGCAATATAGATGTGCCGGTGAGGTGTAAAAAAGCTGCAATGAAGTCTGCAAAGTGGAACGGGAAGACACAAATACATGCCGTGGGAATGGACGAGCTTCTGACCATCAGCGAGTTGGAGAAAAGCTTGAAAGTTCTGAAACACAGGAAGTCTCCTGGACCAGATGGAATAACCAATGAGATGTTGAGGAATCTGGGTACTATTGGAAAGCACAAGCTTTTGGAGATTTTCAACAACAGTTGGTACACAGAAGTTCCCCAGTCTTGGAGAGAGGCCAACATGATCCCTGTACTGAAAAAAGGCAAGAATAAACCCAAAGCGGCAAGTTATCGACCTATCAGTCTGACTAGTTGCACTTTTAAAGCCATGGAAAGAATCCTCAACCAGAGACTTCTTCGACATCTTGAAAGCAACAATCTCTTAGCGGATGAACAAAATGGCTTCAGAAAGTGTAGATCTACTGAGGATCAAACAACGTATCTGACACAGTCTATTGAGGAGGCTTTCCAACAGAAAAAGCATATCATCACTTTGTGGGTTGATCTGCAGAAGGCATTTGATAAAGTATGGAAGCATGGACTCCTCCAAAAGCTCAGGACCAGCGATATTTCTGGAAAAATGTACAGCTGGATATGCCAGTATATCCACAACCAAAAGGCATCAGTACAGCTGAATGGGACGAGCAACAAGAAAGTCCTGCTACGACATGGTGTACCTCATGGTGGTGTAGTCTCTCCCACCCTCTTCACAATATTTATCAATGACCTGCTGAAGAACCTTCCAATGGGAGTCAGAGCTGCATTGTATGCTGACGATCTTGTGATGTGGAGCAGCGAGGAGTATGTGTCAACAGCCAAGTACCGCATGCAACTCGCAATCAATTGATCACCTCAATTCTTGGGTTACAAGATGGTTTGTCCAGATCAACAAAGAGAAGACAGTCGCAACTCTATTTACACTATCCACTAAAAAGGAACACAAGACAAGTCTGAAATTTGGTGACTCAGTTCTGCACTTTGAGGATGAAGTAACTTATCTTGGTCTGATATTTGACAAAAGACTAACCTGGAAGGCGCAAATCAGAAGAGCTGAAGGTATAGCCAAGCGAAGACTGGCAGTTATGCGGAAGCTCTCTGGAACAAAATGGGGAGCTAACATGAAAATTCTGAAACAGGGTTACGCTGGATCAGTTAGGCCAATCATCGAATACGCCTCATCATCATGGATGACAGCTGCTACAAGCACCCTTCAGACATTGGATAAGGTACACAATCAGGCTCTTCGTATCATAACAGGGTCTATGAAGACCACTCCAATAGCAGCGATGGAAGAACTTACCAATATCCAGCTACTCCAGAAGAGACGAGAAATCAAGGCCGAGATTCAATACGAGAAATTCAAATTGATGCCTCATCATCCCATGCATATGCTGACTCACCAAATGTCTAGAGGAAGGCTCAAAAGAAATAATTTCTTATTAACATCAAGGAAAATTGAAAGAAACAGAGAGTCGGACATCTTCCCCAGAAGTAGAAACATAACTGCTATCTCTGAGAGGGAACCGTGGAAAGCTTCTGAAATAGAAAACACAATTTCAATCTGGCCCTCGATTCCAGGGATTGAAAGCAAGGGAGATCAAGCAGAAGTGACAAACAAAGTTCTTGCATTGAGTCATATTGCAGAAAACTACCCTGAGGAAGAATGGATACATGTTTATACAGATGGATCAGCTATCCAGACTGTCAGGAATGGAGGGGCAGGTGCTCACATTCGGTTTCCATGTGGAGATATAACAGACTCATGCTTGCCAACAGGGAAGCACTGTAGCAATTACACTGCAGATATCCAGGCACTGATCTTAGCTAGCCAAATGCTGATACAACGAAAAACCAGAAATGAAAATAGTGTCTTCCTAACATACTCCCTCTTAGCGCTCCAGGCGCTGGAGAGTAGAAAGGAAAGTACAGATTTAATTCATGAAAATATTACGCAACCGGCTAAGGAGAACAATGCCAACTTACAGTGGATCCCCTCGCATTGTGGAATATTAGGAAATGACAAAGCTGATCAACTGGCTAAGGAAGGGTCAAATAAAGAACAATTCAACCGTGAGGTTGACTTTGAAGAAGTGAAGCATATCATTAAAGCCACAAGAACCACCAGCAGGCAGCATAATGATGCAATACACAGCCTCAGTAGGGAGGATCAGACATGTATCTTCAGATTGAGGACTGGTCACAATCGTCTCAATGCACATCTTCACCATCTCAAGATTACAGATTCTGCACTTTGTGGGTGTCAGCAGTCAGAAGAAACAGCAGAACATCTCTTGCAGCACTGCCAGCGATATGAACAGGCTAGGAGAAGCTTCTGGCCTATTGAAGTATCTTTTGAAGAGAAGATCAGAGGAGACAGAGACAGTGTGATGACCACTTCCACTTTCATGCACCAAATAAGGCAAACAGTCTACGATTACTATCATGAGAAGGATGAACGCAAGAAGAGAAGAATATATATATATATATATATAGTACAGATTGAGAAACCTACTATGGTGCGGTTAGCAAAAACACCTTACAGAAAATAAGAATAACTATAAACAGATACAGAAATTATAACCAGCGGTCCTAAGACCGTTATGGTGCCTTTTAGTCATCGGGACCATTTATACAGATATGATATAATTATCAAAGATGTAATTAACGGGATAATTAAAATGTCAAGTATAGTTGCTTGAATAATCGGTAGCCATTCTTAACCCTGGGCTATCATGTTACTGAAATTGATACGTCACCCTTGGTTTGACGTGAGTTGATGAGTTCCCTGGAAGCTGGAAAGTTCCTGCAGGCCAGTTTCCGCAAACAGGATTCCTGCAAGCAGCCCATGATGGGAGCGGATCGAACTCAGGACTGTAATCACAATATAGAATGTCTAACGAGTAGTCAGCAAAAGATACAATAACATTACTGCTATGATAAAAGTTCCCGTACACCGATGGTACGGATGGAAGTTGCCAACAACCCAATCATGAGTGGGGGTTGTTGAATGCGGATGAAGATACATAACTAAGCTTAACGGTGCGGGGTATGTCAGCCAGCTCTTAAGACGTACCGGGCAGTTTACTTTGCTGCGGTCAAAAAGTTTTAGATAAACCTGCACGACATCAGTGCAGGGATGGCTGAATAACCACTTTTTGGCGTGGTCAGCAGATCCGGCGAGTCATCCACCAAAGAACATCGCTGCCTCTACATCTGTAGAATCACATTTTCAGGCCAGGAAAGGCCTCACCGCAAGTTCGTGTTCCGAGTTAGTTCTTGATATATTCGTGAACAATATACAAAAGTTCCAAAAATGCTCCCGCAACAACGGGAGATACAAAATTGCTTTAGTGCGGTGGGTTGGATTACTGCTGGCTACGGGAGAGAAACCAACAGAGACTGAAATGATCTGCGTAATGCCTGTCTTGCTGATTGTAGCTGACACAGGTCCAACCTAATCGGCCCCTGGCTGAGGATGCTCCCGAGCTCTGGATTTCATCTCCTTTTATACTACTCGTGACGGCACAGGCACAGGCTCCAACCAATCATCGGCCAAGCAACAGCCAATCAGCGCGTACCTAATAATAACACAGTCGAATGTTCTAGAACATTCTAGAAGTTCTGCGTACGCGTGGTTATGACGTCACGGCACTACCTTGAAGATAATCAAAAGGGGTTTTCCATGGATAACTCAGCCATTTCCTAACCGATTTTAAAATGGTTTACAGATTTGGGAATCCCGTCGAATTCTGGTCTTGATTAATGCCAGATTCGGCGGGAACAAGTTATTAAAAAGGATTACATTGTACCTTCTCGGTACACTAAAAGCGTCATAAATTACGTGCTGTGTCAAAAATAGTATTAAGCGTGCGCATGCGCACTATGCGTTTTAACGAACTTAGTCGTTTTTTTACAACGCGATCTCTCCCATAGGCCCATATACACTTTTAGCTCTACCCAGGGGTGGGGGGCATGTTCAGGGAACAAATCCAGGACGTGCGGCGCGTACCCAGCTTAGCTGGTACGGCTGGTACCCGACCGGTCGATCCGAACTACACCACAATGAACAACACACAATCAGAAAACACCGGTCAATATCACACATCTAGAGAGAGAGAGAGAGAGGGAGGGATGTGGCCAATCCCATCGTGGGGGCCACAACAATGCCCAAGGACGCGGGAACCGGCACAACAACAACAGACAAAACATGCATGAAAGATTAGAAGAGATAACTAAACACATCTCAACACTCACCAACCTTGTGACGACACTCAGCACTACCGTAGCAACACAATCCACCACTAGACCACAATCAAGCACAGCATCAGCACCGCCACCAAACACGTGCTTTTGATGTGGTCAGCTGGGCCATTGGAGGGAATGATGCCCAAACGGTCCTCCATCTACAACCCCAACCGCTGACCGATGAACCCCGCAGCCAGAGAATCCGTCAAACTAGCATGGGCACCGATTACAGAGTCACTTTGGTGCCCATCCCTACAACCCGGCTCAACTACGGCCTCTGAACAAATACATCAGGTGGCCACACCTACTCATCGACATATTCCTAAGACATCATACACTCACCCACAACCAGCTTCTTCTATGACGGTGCCTACGATGCACCCTGCATCCGCAGCACTGCCGTCTCCCCTCTGCCAAAAGTGTGACCCAACACTTTCCGCATCTATACTACCTTTCCTATGTAAAATGGCAGTGGTAGGTTGTAGCATCTCCGCTGAAACAATGTTTTTTCAAGCACCACGTCCCACCGCCGGGACACTTAAGACCCGGTGTCCTTTGGTGGTATGCAATTCACAGCCACTTACAGCCATATCACCAGCATGCACCATCAGCAGTGATTCCGAGGAAAGCACCCCTTCAATCTGCAAGAAGGGAATCAGACAAAGAAAAGGAATGTCCCACAACGCCGTTGCTTCTTCTGTGCTTCAACTAAACATCCCATGGCATGGTGTAAAAAGTGGCGTGCTCAGTTAGTCCTTATCCGTGAATGTGAGAATCCTATCCACACTGCAGTATACACCAATACAGCTTACCCAGAATCAGCCACAATGCCACCACCACTGCTACCCCGACCCATCGTCGCCCAAGCAATCACAGCAGCAGCAACGCTGAGTCGGCCCTTTTAACACTCAGCCACCAACTGCGCTCTCAGAAGCCATCCGGAAACAAGCCAACTATATACAGAATGATACCGCACAACCAGCACTTATGCAAATGGTATCATTGGAGACTCTTCCGTAGGCTCACCGCAAAGTGATATATAAATGTGCCTGTCTGTTTAGCGGAATTTCCACCAGTGCCCCTGTGGACACTGGTGCTTCCATCACTGTCTTCAGCAAGCGCTTATATGGGAGCATCCCACCTCATAAAAAGCCTCCTCTTAGGCCTAAAAACATCTTTTTACAAACAGCTACGGTGCCCCAAACGCAAACACAACAACAACAACGTCTGATGATTTGCCTGAACATCCACATGACTTATATTTACGTGCCACAGTTGGATTGATGCAATCCCAACAATTACAAATAAGAAAACTGCTTCACAAATATCGCGATAGTTTCTCATCAGGAAACATGGACTTCGGAGAAACTCATCTAGTACGATGCTCCATCGATACCAGAAACAACCGACCCATACGTCAACCCGTTAGACATCTCCCGATTCATAAGGAAGCGGTGGCACACCAATGGGTAGAGGACATGTTGCGGACTGGAGTAATTGAGCCATCAGCATCCCCCTGGGCCAGACCCATTGTACTAGCAGGCAAAAATGATGGATCTTTGTGGTTTTGTATAGACTACTGCCACCTTAGTGATCTAAGCATCAAGGACACTTATCCCTTACCACGGATTGATCAGGTCTTAGATTCCTTGTCTGGAGCCAAGTGGTTTTTCCCCCTTGATTTAGCAAGTGGATACTGGCAGGTAGCCATGGATGAGGCTGACATGGAGAAGACCGCCTTCGCTTGTCACGACAGCCTTTTCCAATTCCGCAAGATGCCCTATGGCTTGTGCAATGCTCCTCGAGCATCTCATTGAGCAGGTATTAACTACCCTGCAATGGGAAATTTGTCTGTGTTACATTGACGACGTAATCATCTTTGGTCCAACATTTGAGCAAACTCTTTCCAATTTAGACACCGTGCTTTCAAGATTCCACACGGCTAACTGGAAGCTCAAACCCAAGAAATGTCATCTCTTCAGACAGAGCATCGAGTTCCTGGCACATGTCATATCCGGTGATGGAGTGGCCACCCAACCATCAAAAACAAAAGCCGTGGCGGAGTGGCAGACCCCTGAGTCTGTCATGGAAACTAGGAGCTTCCTTGATCTCTATCAATATTATCGTCGATACATCCGTCATTTCAGTGGGATTGCATCACCTCTCTTCAAGATCACCGAAAAGGATCGACCCTTCAAGTGGACGAGGGAGTGTGAAGGTTCCTTCACGGCATTGAAGGAACTCTTGACGACCGTCGCTATTCTTGCTCATCCTAACCCTAACCTTGATTTCATCCTGGATACTGATGCATCAGCTTACGCTATTGGCGCAGTTCTATCTCAGGTCACAGAGGACGGAATGGAGCAGGTACTGGGTTATGGTTTGCATACTCTAAATAAAACAGAGAAATGTTATGCAACCACCAAGCGGGAATTACTGGCTGCGGTCTACTTTGTCAAGTATTATAAACACTTTCTGTACAGCTGCCCATTTACTCTCCATATGGATCATGCTTCCCTACGCTGGCTCCGCAACCTTAAAAATCTGGATGGCCAGGTAGCGAGGTGGCAGGAATCCATGCAGGCTTTTAACAATGTGGTTCACAGACCCGGCAAACTGCATGGAAATGCAGACGCCTTGAGCAGAATCGGGCTTGAGAATGAATCCGAAGTAGCCACCACTGTGACACATACAACACAGCCATCTCCGGTGTTCCCCGAATTGTGGTACACAGAGTGGAACATGGAGAAAGTCACTCACGAACAAGCAACAGAAGCGCAGATATGAAATATATACGCGTGGATCCAGGAGGGGGTATGTCCTCCCCGGGAATCTGTTACATCGTTATCCACAACAGCCAAGTACTACTACCAGCGGTTCGAGGAATGACACATACAACAACGCGTTCTCTACATTAATAAACACCTGGTAATTCCGGAATGTTATCATGAAACAATATTACAGCAATTGCACGATAACGCCGGTCATCTAGCTGTTGAGCGGACATTAACTAGTAGAAAACAGAGATTTCACTGGATCGGAATTCGCGATAGTGTAAAGGCATGGGTCGCCAAATGTGTCCCTTGTCAAAGACGCCCTGTTGGCCAGCACCATTCTGCACCATTACAAGTAAAAATTGTTGGTGCACCGTGGGAGCGAGTGGCAATTGATGTGCTCAGACCCTTGAATATGATGGATGATGGAAACAAATACATCCTCGTATTACAAGATTATTTTACGAAGTGGGTGGAAGCATTCCCTTTGCCAGACCAAGAGGCATCCACAATCGCAGAGGTCTTGACACGCAATGTGTTCTGCTGGTTTGAAATGCCTTATGAGCTGCACTCCGATCAAGGAAGTAATTTTGAGTCGGCTGATCTCCGAGCTCTGCAAATTGTTTCACATCGTGAAAACAAGGATGACTCCATATCACCCCCACAGTGACGTGATGGCGGAGATGCTTATGAAGGAAAACGCCTTGACTGATGATATGAAGTGGGAAGAATGGTTTGGGTACACGATTCGCGATGATTTGCAAACGTGCCGAGTAAACTGAGTTACCAGTGGAAAGGCCCCTATGTGGTAGTAGGTAAGACGTCGGACATGACCTACCATATCCACACTTCGGATGGCCTGACCTCAATCCACTTCGATCGGCTTAAACCTTGTGTCAGTGACGACCCCGTACCAGAGCTCGGACTGGGCGTTCCACGTGGCACCGGTACCCAGACGGAGACGAGTATTCCCGACGTTAGTCTAGAGCACCACGGTGCCAGTTCAACCCTTCTCCTACCAAGCGAGAAGTCCGGTGAACAAGCGACTAACTGTGAGGACGATGACGAGATACGTACTTGCTCTCTTCCTCCTCAGTGCAGGTCTACTTGATCTGGGAAGTCGTATCTGAACTTTCTCGTTTGTGTTGTCCAAGGGGAAGGACGGAAAAGTTGTTCTGCTGACCTCTTCCCATTCCCACCCACTTCATGCTAAACCCCCCCATTATAGAGTTATCACAAGCAGAAGCTGAGGCCGCCCCGAGCCATGGCTTCTTGTGGGGTGGAACATGTAGTGAATAGCATGGAAGTGCAGAGGCCGGATGAGACCTTTGCTCGTTTTGAAGAACAGCGGGACCGCACAACTCGGTGTACCTGACCACGCCCAAAAAGCACGCAACCCCGCCCCAACCAAGGTGCTTGCCACCCGTGTGCACCACCACCGCCCCCTCTCCAATGTGCCTCTCTTCTCTATGCACCAACTTCAGACATCACACGTCCTGTCCACTTCACACTCCACTCATCGTCTGTAACATGAGAGAGAGTCAGCTCTTACAGAGTAGGTGGCATCCCGCACCACAGCAACCAACCATCCCCCTCCATCCCACACCCCCACCACCGCAGGTGCTGGGCTGGGTGGCAGCCTGTTCAGCAGACTCTCGGCTCGAATTCTTCCGGTACTTACAAACTATGACAAGGTACTAACCGTCCTCTAATGGGAGATGACCAACTCCCCAAGCCCAACGAAGAACTCTGTCCACATATCTTCGACCAAGCCCCACCGTGAGCAGTCAGAACATCACACCGGACACAGAAATCCAAGAGCACACAGAACACCCTTGCCCGCAAGGCTGGATACATCAATTCACCATTGCGCGAACACTACATACATATCCGGTTATAGAGAGGATATATTGGAGACAATCAACACCAGCAACAACAAGAATAGCAAGCACCTAACGTCTTAAAATCGAAAAGGCTAGAGACATGAATTTCCGCAACATTCCATTCCGCACAGATGCGGGAAGTATATCACATCCCGCAATCCCGACTTTTCCGCAACCGCAACAGACTCGGCATTCACCAGCGTGGAAACCTGGATATGCCCAATCCGCAATACACCAATGTCACACAGTAGCCCGGACTTCCCTACAACAGTACACTACTGCCATCAACACCAGTCAACATTTTCCGCAATCACCTTCTTATCCAGTTTACAGAAAACTGATTATACAGAAAGAAGCACACCACAGCCATCTACACATCAAATTCCCTACAGCCCCCCGGAACCGTTGTATGGAAATAGCTAACAACATAATATTTCATTCACACGTAATAACAGTCAATATTATTAAGAGAGCAAGTTTCCCGCAGTCTGTCGTCCGTCACGAGTAGGATTTTGCTACCAAAAAGTTGAATTCGATAATGGATTGATCCAAATTACGACAGCACTCTTCTTCGTCATCCGCGCTCTAAAGTAACTCTGTCCCACCCACGGGCTCAGCCACTACAGAGTGAAATACATTATGTCCGATAAAGTTGACACCACACTTCAGTTACTTCCGCCCGCCCCCCCCCCCCCCTCCCCAGGAGTAATAAAAACGTCACTTCACAACAGCGCAAGATTCATCTGCAGATAACCAGCCACGCGTATCAATGAAAATCACCAACCCGACAGAAACATAGACACTCAGGATGACTGCATTCACAATCTCCATACGACAGTATTGTTATTGTAAACTGGCACACATTTTCTGAGCTGTGTTATAATAAATTAATTTGGTCTAGGTAGAGATGGGACTTGTCCTGCCCGCAGAGGAGGATGCTTGGCATTCCACCCACCCAGAAAACATTTTGCTTGGTGATGTTAGTACACTTAATTTCTGCAAGTAATGGATCTGTTTATGCTGAACAATAATTATAGACAGCTATACTGTCCTAATTTTGATTAAGAACACCATCGTTCTACCGTGTATACAGATCATTGGCGCAAGGGCCGATGAAGTGGCATCAAAACTTCGACAGTATAATATCAAGGAGAATTTCAAATATTCTCTTACCTACATATTCCCGCACGAGATCGACACGGGCTGGAATACATTCGTACAGACAAGACACAGATGCATGTATAAGATCACATGCATATAGGGACACTGTTCTAATGAACAGAATTAAAAACATATATTTCCGTCTTTCGCATCAAAAACGAATATTCATCAGCACCAACCCGCCGCCATTACGTAGATATTGCCTAAGTTTCTGATCTACCACGTGCTTTCTCAACAGAGAACCACGTGACTATCACTTCTATTTCCAGTAAATTGGATCAAAGGCTTTAAACACAAGAGCCGCCCAAAACGTGCAACTACCACAGCATGATGAAGAATGTGAGAGGGGTCGGGCAATTGCTGCTGATGTCACCGCGCTCTCCCACTCTCCATCAGGCGCTCCAGCCTGAAATTAAAACAGACAAGTTTATAAGCATTCAATCTGTAAAACCGCCTCATGCTAATTAAAAGGTGAGCTTCCACAGGAATAAGTAGTTCCGAGTTTTTACGTTGATCAGAGACTTGTTTTTCCGTCAAGTAGGGACGAAAGTGATATACATTTCTTCCTATAATTATAATTATTCCCTTTATATGGGAGGAAAACTTTATATGACTCCAGGTTTAATAAATCAAAACTTTCCTTATGGGGCGTGGCCGAATCACCCTGGAACTTTCGGGTGTGGTCATCCACCCTCCTGTGACGTCACCAAAAAGTATAAAAGGAGATTGCACAGTGAAACTTCGTCTTCCCGTCAAAACTCGACACAAGCATTAGGCTACTTTCGTGGCGCAAACCAAATTCTGCTGTTTATTTTATTATTATTATTATTAATTTATCACTTCTATTATATATTACTTTGCCTGGAAAGTTATGAAGAGCTAGGAAAAATTAGATTGGGTTAGGCAGTCCACACCGCCATTAATATGCGGAAATAAGATGTCACTTGCTGAGAACCTTGCCTTGTCCGACAGTTCGGAAGAGTCGACGCCAGCACTATCCGGAAAGAAATATTCGTGTTCAGCATTTCAGCTCAACGGACAGCCATGTAGACGTGCCTTCTCCTGTAATTCGGACTTAACGTTGCATATTAATCGTGATCATCTTATGCAGAGACCGTTTTGTACGGACTGCAAATACCTTTATACTGCTACCTGTTATGGTGTGAACCACGCATTGATGGATAAACATCATGTGCTTGTAGTTACATTACAGCCTGGTGAATAAAGTGAAAACGTTGAAGTGCTAGCTGCTCATTTTGAAACTAGACTTCCTATTAACGTGCTTCCTACGAAGAAGATGGGCAAAACTAAACCTACGAAACGGCGACAATCAGATTTCCCGCACTATCAACCAGCAAAAGTAACCACCGCATCCACAACACAGCAGGCCTTGACCCACTACGCCACGATCGCCACCATCATGACGGAACCAGCAGCATCATCAGCACTGGCAGCACCTACAGTGACGGTACCAGCACCACCTGCAGTTTCCACTCTGGCAGCACCCGCAACAACGCCACCATCCATATCACGCATGACATCAGCATCAGCATCCGCATCTGTAATCAACCAGCCCATTTCGGTAGTCATTACGACGTCCGCACCAGAGCCAGTGTTACAGGACATTTCAGATAGATCTACATCTCCTGGTGGCCTTATCATTGATGAGGAGATTAGCCTTACGGAAGCAATCCCGACCCCCGCATTACGAACTAGCATCACCGCACACACGGGAAGCAGCAGCAGCAGACCAATGGATCCAGCAATACGGAAGACAACAACGCCAGAACATCCTTACCCCGGGAAGAAACATATAGCACATTCTCAAGAGATCCGCGCCATGCCAAGGACGGCCGCGAGCAAATGTCTGAAGTCCATGAAGATCCGGAAGCTATCTGCCAGCACCGCATCCGCAACATCATCAGCCGCAGCATCCGCAAAGACATCACCATTCCGGTGACTGCTTATACACTTGACAGCACTCAGCCCACCACCAGCACGAACCACACCGACCACATCAACAACGACAGTTATGTCGGCAGTCACCATGCCACCGCCACTTCACACGTCACCAGTCATCATTTCCGACACCACCAGCGCATCTATGGACACATCAGCACCATCTTCTAGCTATAGCCTTCCAGAGATGAGCCTGTATAGTAGTGATACTTCGGCAGCGGAGGAGCACCAGCCGCGTACATCCTGTACAAGTCGCGGTACCCAGACCCGCTGGAGAAACTTCGCCGCAGATGTTTGTGGACACTATTGCCGAGGTTGCAGCAGGATTTATCAGTAGTTGTGCGAAACATGGAACTCATTATTATGTTTATTTTTGATATACTTTTCTTATTTATTATATATGTTTTTAAAATCGAAACCCAGTCCCTAGGCTGACTATGGTCATCCTACACCGCTGCACAATATTCTTCCATAGCTGTGTCTCACCATACAATAATCACTGCGGATTCCTGTGTTGTAAACACATCATGTGTGACGTAGGTACACAACACACATAGTGAATATGTCATACTCCTGTCATGCAGTCGCAACTACGCTGGGGCCTGCCTGATGAACTAGTCTTTTTACTTTATTATTATATCTTATTTTTCTTATTATTTTTAAGCCCAGCGTCAGTATGATGGGGTGGATTTGGGGCAGCGAGAGCTGTCTGTATCCACTCATATAATCGGGATGCATACCACTAATATATATATATACATGTATATATATATATATATATATATATATATATATATATATATATATATATATATATATATATATATATATATATATATATATATATATATATATATATATATATATATATATATATATATACACCTGTGCAAAAGTTAAGCACCACCCTATTTTTACGCACATGCGAGGGTATATTCATGTGCTATGAAGAAAGCAATAGCATAAACATTTATGTACCCATCCATCTTAGTGCAAGAGGTAATAATGCAACTAGAGGAATGCTGATTATGATGGTGGGGAAACACTGTATGTTTTTGTTTGAACTTGAAAACGAGGCCTGAATATGGTTACGTTGACACAACTGACAACTATTGCCCTACAGTTGACACACGTGGCTAGATTGTCATTAATGGTGTCTGAAAACGAAGTTTAACATCTGTGCACGAGTTTGAGACTGTCATTATTAATACCGGGTATATCCACTTTGTGCCTGGATGACGGCCTGGACACGACGTCTCATGCTGGTCACCAACCGACTGATACGCCATTGTGGTATTCGTTGCCATTCAAGATGGAGTGCGTCTGTTAATTCCTGTAGGTTCTGCACAGGAGGATCCCTCCTTCTCACCATGTTTCCCAGAATGTCCCAGATATGCTCAATAGGGTTCATGTCAGGGCTCCTTGCTGGCCATGGTAGGGTTTCGATGGCATTCTGGCGGAGGTATTCATGCACAGCTCTAGCACGATGTGGTCGGGCGTTGTCATCCATGAATATAGGGTGGGTTCCAGGTGCATGATTTACAAAATGAGGGACCACAACTCTATCCAGTATGGAATCTTGATATCTTTGTCCATTTAGTGTTCCAGGTACAGTCAACAGATCCAGCTTACAATCAAATGAGATGCACCCCCATATCATAACGGAACCTCCACCAAATGGAACTTCTTCCATGATGTTACGTTGGTCGTACGCCGTGCGTCTGGACCTCCATACACGAGTTCGACCATCTGTGGCATGAAGCAGGAACCGACTTTCATCGGACCAGTGTACCCGTCTCCAGGATCTCATGTTCCAGTGTCTTCTTTCGTTGCACCACCTCAGACGCTCCTCTTTGTGGTGTGCAGTGATGAGAGGACGTCTGACAGGTCTCCTAGCTTTCATGCCAGCAGCATACAGTCTCCTTTTGACGGTAGACATTGACACTCTATTGCGCGTTTCCCATTGCTGGCTGAGCACTCTGCTGTTGGTGAATGGAGATCTCCTAACAAGGTGTACTAGGGCTCGATCATCACGGGCAGTAGTCTTCTTCGGTCTTCCAGATCTAGGCCTGTCCTTCACCTTGTTAGTTTGCCCATGTTTTGCAATCAAACGACTGATTCCAGTATGGTTAATGTTCAGCTGTCTGCCAATCTCTCTGCATGACATACCAGTGGTATGCATGCCTATGATTTGCCATTTCACACGATCACTTAACCTTCATCTTGCCATAGCGGTTCACAATCAAGAGCTAATTCTCTCTGTACAAATAAACCACGGTCATGAACACAAAATTCCTAATCTTGTCGCCGAAATCTGTATGTAATGTTCTACACCTCAAACTGGACTTTTACATAACTGAACACGTGTGCTGTTTCCCGCCACGCACGGACATCAAGCGGCGTGAAGTCATGCATGCATGTGCATTTCGTACTTGGAATTATGTCAGCTAACGCGGGGACAAAAAGTATGGCAGCCTAGTTGTACCATCATGTTTCTACGTTCTATTGTTTTTGCTGGTGCTTAACTTTTGCACAGGTGTATATATATATATATATATATATATATATATATATATATATATATATACATATCTATGTGCATCCCTTTATTTACCTGGGATGCACTATGTAATTAAAGAAACCAATCTGTGATACTCTGTCGGGCATATTTACATAATTAATAATCTGTATACGTCTTACTGTATTGTAATTGTGGTGCGTTGGAGCTTGGGTGTTCTCTACGGAAAAATAATTATCCGCACCCAAGAGAACACCCATGCAAGCTATTGTTTAGGGATCATTGTCTACATAATTAATAAATAAAGCACGCACCAAGAAATAAACACAAAGCAAAAAAAAAGAAAAGACCTGGAAAAATAACTCTGAGTCAAAAATTAAAATCAATGGTATGCCTCCTTCCCAAACTCTTTCACACCCTATGTGCTCTGTCTTATGAACACGCATCTCGCGCGTCACTACTCCTCTTAGGCCACGCACTTACCTGGGAAGTATATGATTCCCGCCTAGTGTGCTTCCGTGCGCTCAATCCACGATGCGTGATCGTTTGCCATGGATGTCAAACTAGGAGGGGGTGGTGTAGCACGGATCGACCAGATGGGTGCTGGTTGTCCCAGCAATCCTGGGTACAGACCGGCCGTGCCAGATTCGTTCTAAAGCACACGCCCTGGGTAGAGCAATAACCGTATGTAAGCCCTATACGAGAGGTTTCTTGTTAAAAATCGGCTAAGTCCGATAGAATGCGTGGTGTGCATGCACTCACGTCAGAGCTTCCCTGACAGCACGTCTCGGAATTGGAAGCGAGTGCTTACCTATAGTTTACCGAGTAGGTACTCGCAAATGCTTGTAATTTATCCGTTCTCGTTTTTCTTGGTATCGATTAGGACCAGGATTAAACGAGCTTTCCAAAACTTTAAACTAGTTTAAAATCGGCACAGAAATGGCTGAGTTATCATCGAAGCTCCCCGCTAAATTATACTTGGAATATTGCTATAACATCGTAGTCGCATGTTTATATTAAACTAAATACAAAACGTGGTCGATACATCACTAGCATACCAGCACGCTGATTGGCTGGTGCTCGGCCGCTTATTGGTTGAGGCGCCCAGCCCTGATGTCACAGCGAGTATAAAAGGGGTGAAAAATCGAGGATCAGGAGCATCTCCGGCGTGGAAGTTGGCCCGTGCAGGATGATTGGATGACGGATGTAACTTGCTGACCTACCAGTGATCTTCACTTCAACCGGTGTCTTACGGAACCCAGCACATCCGCGGCGTAGGACGTCCTCGGCTTCCACAGAATTTGGGATACTCCCAGACGGCCATCCTGGAGTAATAAACTAAATTTAAAGTTAGACCTTCTGCATCCGGGAATTCTTAATGCAACTTCTGCGCGAGGGGCCGTGCGGGCCTGGAATGTAATCCTACGCGATGTAGAGCTACGGTGATTCTTGGTGGACGACTTGCTGGATCTGCCAACCACGCTGGAAAGTGGACACTAAATTCTGCACTGCATGTCGTATGTGTTTTAATTAACTTTTCGACCACAGTCTGGTGGATTTTGCTAGGTGCGCCGCAAGAGCTATGCGATGTATCCCGCACTGTGTGCCAAGTTATGTATCCGCTTAACATTATTATACAGCCCTCTCTGTTAATGGGCAACCTTTAACTTTATTACTTCCGTTGCTGGACGGAGAACTTTCTCACTTCTGTATAAATTATGATTTAGTTATAGAGCCTATCTAATAGATGCTACTTCACTGTTCTGTTTCGCTGTCATAAGTATGCACCGTATCCGCCCTGCCTGGAGGAGTCAGCTTGCAGAGCCAACCTGCGGAGACCAGCTGTGGACATCGCCTGTGGAAAACTCTCCAGCTCCAGAGAGCGTGTCAACTCGCGCTATGAAAATGTTAGTGCCTCAATTTCAGTAACATAGTAGTCTGTTCCGTACCGACGACTATTAGGTACTCAAGTAACTATACTATTGTACCTCTAATTATTATTTCCGTATATGGCACTGATGACTAATAGGTGCCTTCCCGGTCTTAAGACCGCAATTTATAATTTCCTTATTACTGTTCATATTATCCTTATTTACTGTAGGTGCTTTAACTAACCACACCGTTTAGGTCTATCAACCTGATACATACTACCTCAATAATTTATATGTAAATTGTTATTGTTCAATACGAACTGATGGTTGATGAATGGTATGCCAGCACATATTTTTCTCTGGAGATTTAGCTAAATTTAAGCAGTTTACAGTTTAGTAATGTAACTAAATTTAATATGTAGATGTAGCTAAGGACAGTCTGCTCACAACTGTGTGTTTTATTTTCAAAAATTATAAGTGTGGAAAAAGGTTATCAGCAAATTAAAACTTTGAATTTCAAAATATATTATCAAATCCGCTGTTAAATTCTGTGAAAAGTTAAGGCTATTGTTATGCTCCAGTGACTTCAAATATGTGAGCCAGCAGTGTAGTTGTTTTAATGGAGACCTCTGACCTGGGCTGTCTAAGCCTATTGACCTCTACAACTAACGCTGACCTATTCAATGGATATACAAGTGTTGATTTACAGGCACTTAGCTGTACAGAACATACGCATTTCACTGTGAAGTATAACTGTTATTCTGTGTCTATTCAGTTGAAAGATGTAAATTCAATTTCTAAATGGATCACTAAACTAGAAGACCTGTATGGAGCAAGAACTGATAAAGGGGATAATGGTGCATTATTTCACATTGAACAACTCATTTCCTGTGACAAATGCAATGTTACCGTAACATTGTATGAATCTACAGGACTTATTCATGTTCAGGGCTCAGACTACTATGAGTGGGTGAGAGGAGACTTTATTTATTTCTCTGCTATCATTTATGATGATAACAGATGAGTGAGTGTAGGTAGCATGGAGTCCACCACTAGTGTATGCTGTGCCCCTTCAGTGGGGGCAGTTAATACACAGGTAAATTCCAGCCAAGATCACTATAGCAAGGACACACCGCCTAAGATGTGTTTATGTAGCCAAGCAGCTGGAGAGACCATTCCTAAACAATTATTTACACCTGAGCATACAAGCACAGCAGTGATCAGCCAGCTTAGACAACCTAGCCAACAGGATTTAATTAATCAGATGTTCCTCCTTGGCCAATTGCTTCTAGAAAAAGAAAACACTATTAAAGAACTTCGTGCGGAAAACAGAAAAAAGTATTGACTCAAATAAATGTCACTAAAACAACAACAGATGTAGGTGTTATGACAGAAGTCATTGGTGAATCTAAAGTAGCTGTTCCTGAAGCAGTTGCTATGTCAGAAACAGTTACTATAGTAGAACATGTTGCTAATTGTAAAACTGCTTCTAGGAAATCACCAAAAGATTGTGTCATAGACAAACCAGTCCCAGCACCAAGGCTCTCAAAACAATTTCAGAAACGACAAGCTGCAATAAATGTGTATGAACCACCTACACAGACACAACCTTCATACCATATGCGTAAAACACAATATAGCAGAAATGTGGCTAAGAATGCTACACAGCCACCACTAGTAAGCAATGACAACTCCAAAGAGACTCTGATTATAGGGAGCTCTATAATAAAACATGTAAATTCCAAGGGACTACAGGATACAGTGGAAGTGATATGCCTCAGAGGAGCAAAAATTGAAGATGTTCATTCAACTCTTCTGAACATTGACTTGCACACATATACAGATATTGTTATAATGGCCGGCACTAACAATTACGATGGCGCATTAAGTGATGTGCTTAATGCGATGGAGAACTTGATTAGCGACGTTCAGTCTCTCGTCCCTAAGTGTACGATACATGTATGCCAGCTATGCCCACGTGATGATGTTCGCGGTCGACAGGATTTCATTCGAAATTTTAACAAGCATACTGAGGTTCGACAGCATTTCCTTAACTTTTCAATGATTCAGGCTAGTGGATTTTTCTATTCCTTATATAAACCTGGTTTGATAGACAGCTCCTTATACTATGTGGACAAACTCCACTTAAATAAATATGGGGCATCTGTTCTAGTAAAGTGCATTAATGACTATGTAGCGATCATCAGAAATCCAACATGCAAATTTTGTGGTGAACCACACCACAAACATTCACAGTGTCGCCATGGTCAGCCTGTACACTGCTGGAGATGCAACAAACCTGGCCATAAGTCAAACTGGTGTACAGTGCATTGCAATCCATGCTAGCAGCATAAATAACCGCGACGGAAATGTACAGATTAACACAGATTTAAATGTTGCCACTGACTGTACCACAAATGTAAACGCTGATACTCTATTATGTATGAAACAACACAATGTAGATCTTCCTGATGTAAACCCCTCTAATAATATTTTCAATATTAATTCAGTATCTATCATATGTAATGATGAGTCTACTTTGTGTATGGTACATCCAAATGGTTGGAATAAAATACTCAGTAATCGATATCAATCACTCAAAACCAATGTATGTGAATGCAATATTAATGATGATGATGATGATGATGATGGTGGTGGTGGTGGTGGTGGTGGTGGTGGTGGTCGTCGTGATGGTGATGATGATGATGGTGGTGGTGATGATGATGGTGATGATGGTGATGATGATGATAACAGTTATAAAAATAATGATGGTGGTGGTGGGGATGGGAGTAGTAGTAATGGTGGTGGTGGTTGGGATGGGAATGGTGGTGGTGGTGGTGATGGTGGTGGTAGTGGCAATGATGATGATGATAATAATAATAATAATAATAATAATAATAATAATAATAATAATAATAATGCTAATTCATATTTGAACTATATAAACATCCTTGATTATATGCATGTAGCTATAGCTTTGTAAACTATATTAATGTCTTCTCCTACTGCATAACCAGTGGAGAATGTCTTCTCCTACTGCATAACCAGTGGAGAAATTGGTCAACTAGACAATAATTCTAATAATGCACTGGAATCAATTCTACTGACGAGATGCAATGACACATTTATAGAAACAGTTATGTCCCTTGACTTTCCATCTTTCAATATTAATAGTAACGGTCTTCGTATTGGCCACCTAAATGTTCAACACTTAGTTCCCAAAATTTCACAATTAAAAATTATAATGGAGAAAAGTAGGAAAGAATTAGAAATATTTTGTGTCAGAGGCTTGCTTAAGTAATACAGTCCCGGACACAGTAATTGAAATACAGGGCTATAATACAAAGCGCAGAGACAGAATTAAGTGTGACAATCGGGGTACTGTAGTGGATATAACTGACAACCTGTCATATATTAGACGAGCTGACTTACAAACACACAACATAGAAGTTGCCTGGTTAGAAATTAGACCATACAAAATGAAACCGTTTCTAATTAGCTGTGTCTACAGACCACCAAACAGTCTAACTAGTTGGATAGATGAATTTGAATCACTGCTAGAAGCTGCTTATTCAGAAAACTCTGATATTACACTCATAGGCGATTTTAATTTTAATCTTTTGAAGCAAGCAAACACTAAATGGCAATCAGTGACATAAATTTATCACCTTGAGCAGCTTGTAAATATACCTACTAGGGTTACTGGCAAAACAGCAACACTGATAGATCATGTTTATGTAACAAACAAGGACAAATATCATTCAACACAAGTAGGGACACTAGCATTTAGTGACCACTATCCAGTCTTCACAGTACGCAACAGTAAAGTTTCCAAGAATCAGAATGGACATCAAATTATTAAGTATCGCAGCATTAAGCACTTTGACGAGAATAAGTTTGTCCAACATCTTCGAGCATATGACTGGAGTTTTGTGGATGAATTAAATAACCCTGATCAGGCTCTTGAAAAATGGCAGAAAATATTCACAAATATACTGAACAAGCACGCACCCATCATTGAACGGAGAGTTAAAAGATTTTGTAAACCAGGATGGATAAATAAAGATATTTTGAATACAATGAAAGAAAGAGATCGCCAGAAAGTATCAGGAAATATTACAAACTACAAAGACTTAAAGAATAAAGTTATGGCACAGATAGAAAAATCTAAAAAGGACTATTTTAGTGCAAAGCTAGATGAAAGTAAACACAATCCTGCCAATATATGGACAATTTTGAAGAGTATAAACCCATAGCCTAACAAATGTCCTACCTTTTTATGCGATAATGACGGTAATGAAGTTATGGACCCGCAGATGCAATCTGAACTATTCAACACATATTTTTGCACAGTAGCATCTAATTTAGCTGAATCCATACCACAAGCAGATACAGAATTTAGTGAACTAAGAAAACATGTAAATAGTAAAGTGCCAGAATGCATCAAATTTGAAATACCATGTATTTCAGTAGATTACGTACATAATGAATTAAAAAATCTAAAGACAAATAAATCAGCTGGGTATGATGATCTTAATGCTTATTTTCTTAAAATCGCAGCAAATGTCATAGCCCCACCTATCACAAGCATCATTAACAAGGGTATAGATTCTGGAGTCTTTCCAACAGTGTAGAAACATGCTAAAGTTATACCCCTACACAAATCCGACTCCAAAGACAATGTATGCAATTATAGGCCAATATCAATCCTACCAGCTATATCTAAAATTATTGGAAGTACATGATCATGTTTATAAATTTCTCTGTCAATATGGGTTACTGAATGAGTCACAGTCAGGCTTTAGACAAAAACACTCATGCGAAACCGCTTTATTAAAACTTGTTGAAAAGTGGAGATTTTCAATAGACAATGGTGATCTCATAGGAGCTATCATGATAGATTTAAGAAAAGCCTTTGATCTTTTAAATCATAATATTCTCTTACAAAAGCTTGCCATATATAAATTTGAAACAGGATCACTAAAATGGTTTTCGTCATATTTAACCGATAGGCAGCACTATGTCTCAATTGCTGGAAAGATCTCTAAACACGTATCAACCCACATCGGAGTCCCGCAAGGATCTGTATAAGGTCCACTCTTATTTGTCTTATATATTAACGACCTTCCACTCTGTACATCTAGTAATATAGATATGTATGCTGATGATATTACTTTGCAGGTTAACAGCTCAAGCACCTCTGAAATACAAGAACAGTTAACAAAAGATATGAAATCTGTACAGAAATGGTGTTTAAATAACAAAATGTAGATTAATGAGGATAAAACTAAACTGATGATGCTTGGCACTAATCACAAATTGAAGAGCATAACAACAGATATTGTAATACCTACTGAAAATGGAAACTTAAATACTGTAAAATCGGATAAACTCCTTGGCCTACATATTGATAGTACACTCTCATGGCAAGAACACATAAGTAAAATCTGTAAAAAAAAAATTAAAAAAATAAGAAAAAAAGTCTCTTCCTTAATATACATGTTGAAAAAGAACAAGAATTATATGAATGTTGAACAAAGGAATCCATTCCATAAAGCTTACATCCTTTCACATATAGATTACTGCTCTCTCATCTTCTATCAATCAACTGATACAATAGTATACAAGCTGGAAAAACTACAAAAGAGAGCAGCTCGTATAATACTAGATGCCCCTTTTAGAGAACCAACTGAACAACTGTATAAACAATTGAATTGGCATACATTGGCTAAGAGAATAAACCTCAAAACAAATAGCATGACTTATAAAGCCTTAAACGACCTTACTCCAAGTTACATTAAGAACTTGTTCAAATATGTAGAAGATACACATTCCCTTAATTTACGTTCAAAAACCTTTGGTCATCTACATCTTCCAAAATTTAAATCTTGCTATGGAAAAAAGAGTTACACTTATAAAGCAGTTCAACTCTGGAACGCATTACCTCAAAGCACTACACAATCTCCGACTCTATCATCATTCTATCATAATATGCAGAAGTATATGAATTCACATTAACCCTACAATGAAAAATTTTGTCAAAATAAATCGTGACTGTCTCTTTGCAGGTCGGGTGAAGACTGTTTCTGAAAATTGACTCCTGGAATGGCTGGTTCGGTTACCGTTGATCTGATCCGACCCTGGGAAACTATCGGAGGTTTCTGAGTGGTGATGGTTAAAGTGCTGATTTACATACATCTCCCCTGTATCCTCAGATACTTGTTAGCTAGATAACCCCGCCAATGAAGGAAGGCACCGCAAAAACATATAGTTATAAATGCGAGTTTGGTAGGTTTATTTATTGGGCCACAGTACATATCTGGGCACATTGGAACGTAATCCTAATGACAGGTCAAAAGTTAGATCCGTAGCAAATGGTGGCGGACGAGACAGGCGTCTCCATCCAACTTGTCAGCGTGTCTGAGAAGGATCTTGGAATCCGCCACGCCCTCATGACAAGAACGCTCGTGATCGATATTCGCCTCTCTACCCCCACCTTAATGATATGACAGTGATCAAACTTGCTTATGTAAAATGTAGCCATTGTTCAGGTAATGTTTTATGTGGTTGCAGAGCAAGGTACCCAATATTTCATCAAATTCGGATGCGTTGTGATGTAATATGTACGCATACCATCTGTGGAGGCAGATGCTCTTTTAAAGCAACCTACAGGAAGCTAGGCGTCTGCACCCATTGAACAGATGTATCTAATGATAGGTAGGATTCCCTGCCACTTGCGGCCAAAGCTAGTTTACGTTTCTAACACTTAATTGGTAGGTTAGACTGTAGCAGAAGGCCTGCATAAATAAAGCGGTATCTACCAATACAGCATCTTGGAACTACATAAGATGGTGAAATGGGAATTCTTCGGAAATCGCTCATTCCGCATTTTGGCCCTTTTTGCCAACTCTTTTCCTCCGCTTCGGCGTTGAAGGCATTTTCTTGTGACGGAGGCCCGTGCGAGGCACTTGCCTCTTGCAACAGTGAGAATTCCTGTGATGGAGGCCCACACGGGGCACCTTCCTCTCGCACCATCATGAAATATTCAGTGACAGAGGCTCGTGTGAGGCACTTTCCTCTCGCAGCAATAATGTTCTCTCTGTGTATCTTAGCGGTATAGTAACTTATATTAAGTTACTCAGTAATCTCCTATGCGGATACTTCTCTTGCGGGGATACCTCTGCAGATCGCGGATCTGTGTGGTACCTCCGGCGACACCACATAGAAAGGACACCAGTTAGCTCTATATTGTGTATTATTGTGCTCATTTTACTGTCAAACGATTCACCTTGTTTGTATAGTACTTATTTATATTCTTAGTATATTATTCTAGTTATTCCATTCTCTAAATTAGTATGGATAGACACACTGGTGACACAAACAGTTCGGATGACACCGTGTGGTTCAATCTCAGCGGCAATGGTCGCACGGCCCCACTGGAACATCAGTGTTCCACCGGCCCTAGAAGTCTGTCTATGTACTCCGCAGAGAGACGGCACATGGGAACTGCAACCCCGAGATCCACAGCTAACGAGCCATCTCGGTCATCACTCACTTGCGGTGCGATGTGCGGATATTTAACGGCGGACCAGCGCATACCCCCACAAGCTACAATACAGTCGTTCTTCATTATCTTTAAACTTAAGCATGATCCATGCCGATTCCTGGTGCACTGTTTTCATTGTAGTTCATCTCACTTCTATTCCCTCTCTGGTGTACAATATAATACCCTGCGATATGGCGACTATGACAAAATGCGTGAAATTCTTGGTAAATACACATGGCTGAAGGATTTGGAAAACCTAAATGTTAAAGATAGCTAGACGTTGTTCACTGAATGGACTCATGATGGCATTTCCAAAACAGTGCCAAAGATACACTCACAAAGTCGAATAAGACAGAAGGCGCCATGGGCAAATGCACTATCACTAAACAAGACAATAAAGAGAGATGCATTCGATAGGTACAGATTAACAAGAAATGGAGAGGACTACCAACAGTATGTAAAGGCGAGAAACCAGGCTAAGTGGGAATGTTGCAAGGCAATGATAGAGAAAAGAAAATAGCAAGAGAAGTGAAAACAACCCCCCAAAGCCTTCTATGCATATGCCCAAAGCAAACTCAAAGTTAAAGCTGGTATAGCGGATCTTGTACACGAGCAAGGGAACATTGTATCCTCTGATGGAGGCAAGGCCGAGGGTTTAAACATATTCTTCAGTGGTGTATTTATCAGTGAGGATATGACCACCATGCCAGAGTTCCAGGTACGCAACCCCAACACTCTGCTTGATATAATTACGTTTAGCCAAGAGGAGGTGATTAAGATACTATCCAATTTAAATGCATCAAAGTTACCTGACCCAGACGGAATCCATCCTAGAGTTCTGGCAGAATTAGCTGCAATTCTAGGACCACCATTATGGAGTATCTTCCACAAGTCTTTAGAGGAAGGGGAGATTCCACAGGCATGAAATGAGGCCACTGTAACATCAATTTTCAAGAAGGGAAAGAAGAGCTCCCCGGGTAACTATCGACCTGTCAGTCTGACAAGCATAATTTGTAAGACAATGGAGACTATAGTCAGGGACAGGCTGACGTGCCACATGCCTGATAACAACCTACTCTCAGAGTTCTGTAGCATGGATCGACCGGATGGGTGCGGGATGACTGTTCTGGATTCGCTCCAAGGACAGGCCCCGCTGAATAGGTTAATGCACGTTTATAAAGCCCTATGAGAGAGGTTTTCATTAAAAAAAATCGATAAGTCCGTAAGAACGCATAGCGCGCATGCGCATGCATCAGAGCTTCCCTGACAACCTATGTCAGGATTGGGAGAGAGTATGTGCTTATAGTGTACCAAGTTGGTACTCGTGATTTTCTCAAATCGCACCGTTCTATTTCGTTCTTGGAACCGATCAGTACCAGAATGAAAGGAGGATCTCAGAACTTTTGACTTTGTTCAAATCGGACCAGAAATGGCCGAGTTATCTTTAAAACTGCCAGTTAAATTATCTTCAAACTATTTCTTCGACGTCGTAATCGGGTATATGCCTTATATGAATGGGGAATGTGCTGTTCCCGTGATAGCACGTCACCACTTCTAGCTGCACGGTGATTGGCTACTGCTCGCCCACTGATTGGATAAAGTGCCTGCCTCTGATGTCATGAGTAGTATAAAAGGGATGAAGAACCGAGAGTCAGGAGCATCATTGGCATGGAAGCTGACCCGTCAGGAAGACTGCTGGACCAGCGCATTGTCGGACGCGGGATAACTGCTAACTGACGGTGATTCCATCATCACTGCAGTGCCTCTCGGAATTGAGTTCTCTTGCACCAGTGGGCAGTCTTCGACTTTCTGTGATACAAGAATTTTGGATGCTCCCGGACAGCCACCTGGGAGCAAAAAATAACAAAGTAAGAACTCCCACATCCAAACTTTCTTACAGGAGCCCGATGTGATTCTACAGGATGTAGAGCTAATGGTGACTCTTGGTCATTAACTCGCCAGATCTTCCGACCACGCTGAGAAGTGGATTCAAATTTCCATGCTGCATGTCGTGTGTGTTAATTAACTTTTAGACCACAGTCTGGTGGGACTTTGCTCGGTGTGCCGCAAGAGCTATGTGACGTATTCCGCACCGTGTACCCAGTTAATGTACTGGCATAATTTGTCATAACTATAGCCCTCTTGTGTTAATGGGCAACTTACAACTTTTCAACTACCGTCGCCAGATGGAAACTTTACAACAAACTGTTTAAATCATGTATCAGTTAAAATGACTATCTAATGAACATCTCATTACCCGTTCTTCATCACCGTCCTGAGAGAGTGCCGCATCAGCAGTCTGCCTGCGGAAATCTGCCTGTGGAAATCTTCCCTGCACTCAAGATTGTACCATCTTGTGCTATTTAATATTAGCGCCTCAATTTCAGTGACTTATGAACTCTTACCGTCCCGATGACCAATATGTATTCAAGTAGCTATACTATTGTACCTTTCATTATTTCTGCAAATGGTACTGATGACTAATAGGTACCGTCCTGGTCGTCCAACCGACCACAATTTTATACTTTCTCTTTATACTGTGAATAGTATATTTATTTTCTGTGGGTGCTCTCAACTAACAGCACTATGACCTGTGATATATAGTTAGTTGTGTATATGGCAAGTAGCCATCCTAGTTAATGTTTTGTTTATTTATAAAAACTCTAGGATGCAGTATGCTATGAAATACTATACAGCAACATTATATCTGCACAATTATTTTCCCCCCAGCATCAATTTTACCCTGAGGTCGCTGATCATGCTCTAATTACTTGAGCCTGACATGTTACCAACTAAACCTGGCTATTTTAGCTCAATAGGATAGATTTAAAGTGGTTAGTGCCAATTTCTCCACAAGAGACGCATAGTGTCCGCCTCTTTTCCGGATGTAGTGGATATGTAACACCAAGCATCAGCTAGGTTGTGTAAAATTGGCCAATTACCTGAGGGCCTCTTATTAATATCAAGTTATTGTCTCTTAATAATTGTTTGGATTCTCTATCAGCACGTTGGCAGGATCCGACTCTGGGAAACTATCCGAGGTTTCCGAGAGGTGATAACTAAAGTGCCAGTTTACATGCATCTCCCCCTGTATCTTCGGATACTAGTTAGTTAGACTCCCCCGCCAATGTAGAAAGCACTACGAAAAGAAATAATATTATATGATAGCGGCCTGCAGTGCATATCTGGGCATTCTGGAAATTATGTAGCTCACAGTGTTGCATCAGGTCATTCCTGTACTTGATGATGAGTCATCACGCCACATGTGTACGACGAATGAGACGGCTGGTTATCTCCCCGTCTCGAGGTATCAGATTCCATATGACACAGTCCCGCGGTCAACAAAGACTGGCTCCTAAGGCCGGTGGAACTCAATCGTTCCAGTGGGGCCGTGTGACCATTGCTACTAACATTGAATTGAACGGTGTCAGCTGATGAATTGATGTCACCGGTATGCCTGTCCATAGCAATTTTGAGATCTATGGGCTTACAAGGATTTGTGAAAAGCCTAAAAATAATAACTAAGAAAATATAACCTATTCAAACAATAAAGGTCGCTAGATATCAATGAGCATTTGAATAATACATAACATAGAGACAGCTCATGAACCTTTACACATGGAGACACCGGAGGTACCGCACAGACTCGCAGGTCCACAGAGGTACCCCCGTGAAGGAGGCTCCCGCATACGAGATCACTAATTAACTTAATATAAGTTATTATACCACTAGCCTAAAAAGGAAACAGAAAAGAAACTCCTGAGCTTTGTTTCTCACGCGGGAATTACTTCTGATGCTGCTTTTCTGGGTGAGAAGTAGTAGCCTCGCATGGGCCTCCGTACATCCCTGGATCCTTGAGAGAGCTAAGTGCCTCGTGCGGGCCTCCGTCATGGGAAAATGCCCCCCCCCCACCCCTGCCGAAGCGGAGGAAAAGTGTTGGCCAAAAAGAGGCCATCCTTTATTCAACCAATGTGCTGTGATATTTACAAGCAGATCTTTATAGCTGACCTATCGTTACGGTGGGGATAGAGAGACGAATATTCACCGCAAATGTCCTTCCTGTGAGGGTGTGGCAGATTCTAACATCGTGCCCAGACATTTTAGTGAGTTGGGTGGAGATGCGCATCTCGTCCGTCACCAAATCCTATGGAGTTAAGTATTGACCCGTCATTAGGTTTAATAATTATACCATCTTGTCCAGACTTTCAAATTGATAATGGACCGTCATACCGGTGACACCAACAGTTGGGATGAGACCGTGAGGTTTAATCTTGGCGGCAATGGTCACACGGCCCCACTGGAACATGAATATTCCACCGGCTCTAGACGCCAGTCATTGTACTTTCCATAGAAACGTGATACGGGATCTGCAACCCCGAGACCCACAGCTGATCAGCCCTCCTGCGCATCCTGCATATGCGATGCATTGGAGTGGAGCGATATGGTGGATCAGCAGGTTCCCCCGCAAGCTACAAGTGGTGCCCAATGTGGGGCTCAACCAAGAATCGAACCCACGCGAACTCTCAACACATGCGAGTTTCAGTCTCCTTCATCAGACAGTCAGCTCTCCATAGATATGGAAGTAGCATCATATGATGGATGAACTGCTCGCATGCTCACCAACAATGTAACTAATTTCCCCAGTGCAGAACGACCAGCACCGCCCTCACATGAGTTTTTGCTGATCAGCGAGGGGACATTTCATGATGCCTCGCAGGCGTTGACTCAATACATCACATTAGCGGATCTCTGCGATAGGCCTCCACCATCTACGCCGGATCGCAGACGACCACAATATCAACCCTGACTATCCTTCATGACCATTATGTTCGCCAATGTCATCACAAGGTGACCAGTGACCGGACGCTCATGTACCATATCCCGCATCTCTGCCACTATGTACATCGTCACCATATTATCCCATGGTGCAACAATACAAGCCGGAGGATGCGGTGACACCCTGCCAGCAGTACACCAGAAGACCAACACATCACACACATCATCCCCATCAGTCACCTGTACCGTCACCATACGAGGAACATGCGTCACAACTACCAGCACAACGTCCGCATCGTCTACATGGCACGCCTCGACCAGTCTATAGCCCAACACCTGTCTATTGACCTGCATCAGGATGGTATTCTATGGAGCCTACATATCGTGCCCATCACCAATGACGAGAATCGCCCTCATGGACACGGCATCTTCATCATCATCATCATCATCATCATCATCAGGGACATCGATGAGAAACACCACCAACACCGCCACCAACACGCAGACCAGCATCCACATTTTCATCAGTCTCCCAAGCACCACCACCCGGATTCGAGCCAATCATTTCGCCTCGTGGATATGGCCGGATTATCCCCCCCCCCCCACAAAGCTGTCCGGGAAAGCATTACAAGTCATGGCAGATTTAGGTACAGATTACACACCAACATACATGGAGATGGAGAGTGCGTTGTCAGAGAGATTTGGCGACACAGCCCTCAGAGAGACAAGTCGTCTTCAACTAAATAACTTGCGTCCACGTTTGGGGGAAACACTACCGGAATTAGCTAGTCATATTCGATGACTAGTTATCCACGAATATCCCAGTACAAATCTCGAGGGCATCACCCACTTACATATAGACACCTTCATTGACGCGTTGAGCGATGAGCCCCGCCTAAAGGAAAAAATATTCCTTACGGAACACGGTAGTCTGCAACAACTCATAGCCACTGTGGTTCATATTGAGAATTTCTTGGAGCAGGAAAAGTATAATCACCATCAAATGCATCCAATAAATGAAGTGAATGATGTCTATCTCGCCACCACCACCACCGACAACAGCACTGCATCAGCACCAACATCAGCAACACACCCGCAAACACAAACAGATCAATCCACCAGTCAGAATCACATGTCCAGAGGAAGGGGCATGGCCAATCCTATCACGGGGGCCACAACAACACCCCAGGACGCGGGAACCAGTACAACAATAGCAATAGGCAAAACATGCACGATAGGTTAGAGGAGATCACTAAACAAATCTCAACACTCACCAACTTAGTCACCACCCTCAGACAACTGTAGCAACGCAATCCACAACACGACCAGCAACCACGATAATTTCTGCACTGCCACCGAACACCTGTTTTGGATGTGGTCAGCCAGGCCACTGGAAGGAGCGATGTCCTCATCACCCTCCATCAACAACTCCAACCGCTGACCGACGAACTCTGCAGCCTGAGCCCCTGTCAAACTAACAAGGGCACTGATTACAGAGTCACTTCGGGGCCCATTCTCACAACCCTGCTCAACTGCGGCCTCTGAACAACAATGTCAGGTGGCCATTACAAACATTTATTCTCCTACAACTGCATGCACACACTCGCACCCGGCTTCTCATATGTCGGTACCTACGATGCATGCCGCATCCGCAGCACTGACATCTCCCACTGCTTAAAATTGTGATCCCGCAATTTCCGCAAGTAACCAACCTTCTTTTCTATGTAAAACGGCAGTGGTAGGTTGTAGCACCTCCGCTGAAACAACGTTTATACAAAACCACGACCCACCTTCAAGGCACTTAACACACAGTGTCCCTTGGTGGTTTGTAACTCACAAGTCCTTATCGCATCATCTACTACATTCAGCAGCAGCAGCAGTGATTCAGATTGGAATCAACATTCAGCATCATGGACCTGCAAGAAGGAGCATCATACAAAGGACGGAAAAATTCCACACCGTCATTGCTTCTTCTGTGCATCCACTAAACATCCCATGATGCATTGTCAAAAGTGGCTCACACAGGTAGCCCTCATCTGTAGCCGTGACAATCCTATCCGCACTACCGTATACACCAACTCTAAATACACAGAGACAGCATCAACACCACCACCATTGCTACCACCAGTTCCATCATCGCATAAGCAATCGCAGCAGCAGCGCTGACGGGTTGGCCCTTTCCACACTCATCCACCAATTGTACTCACGGAAGCTATCCGGAAGCAAGCCGACTACATACAGGATGCTACCTCACCAAAAGCAGTCCTTCAGACGGTATCATTGGAACCTCTTTCGCAGGCACACCATAAAGTAATATATCAGTGTGCTTGTCTGTTTAGTGGTGTTTCCACCAGTGCCACTGTTGACACTGGAGCGTCCATCACCGTTTTTAACAAGCGCTTGTATGAGAGCATCCCACCTCATAAAAAGCCACCCCTTAAACCCACAAACATACTTTTCCAAACAGCTACTGGAGCTGGTACCGTAAATCTCGTGATATAGATAGAGGAGAGATGCAATTCATCCAGCGAGTTGTCATTGCCTCTATTCAGAACGTGCCCTTGGTTCTGATACATTACAGACAACAGGAACTAGATATACACAGCCGACGTATACCCCTTGGACCGGAATCATCGCTGTATGACAGGTGTGCAGTGATTTTAGCTTCTACAGCCACAGTTGAGCTGGGAAAAGAGAACATTTTATGGGCCACCGCACCACAGTTAGGAAACAACACACATCTCGAGGGTATCACCCATTTACATATAGACACCTTCATTGATGCGTTGAGCGATGAGCCCGGCCTAAAGAAAAAACTATTCCTTACGGAACACGGTAGTCTGCAACAACTCACAGCCACCGTGGTTCTTATTGAGAATTTCTTGGAGCAGGAAAAGTATAATCACCATCAAATGCATCCCATAAATGAAGTGAATGATGTCTATCTCGCCACCACCACCGACAACAGCACTGCATCAGCACCAACATCAGCAACAGACCCACAACCACAAACAGATCAATCCACAAGTCAGAATCACACGTCCAGATGAAGGGGCGTGGGCAATCCCATCATGGGGGCCACAACAACACCCCCGGATGCGGGAACCAGCACAACAATAGCAATAGGCAAAACATGCACGATAGGTTAGAGGAGAGCACTAAACAAATCTCAACACTCACCAACTTAGTCACCACCCTCAGACAACTGTAGCAACGCAATCCACAACACGACCAGCAACCATGATAATTTCTGCACCGCCACCGAACACCTGTTTTGTATGTGGTCAGCCAGGCCACTGGAAGAGAGCGATGTCCTAATCACCCTCCGTCAACAACTCCAACCGCTGACCGACGAACTCTGCAGCCTGAGCCCCCGTCAAACTAACAAGGGCACTGATTACAGAGTCACTTCGGGGCCCATTCTCACAACCCTGCTCAACTGCAGCCTCTGAACAACAATGTCAGGTGGCCATTACAAACATTTATTCTCCTACAACCGCATGCACACACTTGCACCCAGCTTCTCATATGTCGGTACCTACGATGCATACTGCATCTGCAGCACTGACATCTCCCACTGCTGAAAATTGTGATCCCGCAATTTCCGCAAGTGACCAACCCTCTTTTCTATGTAAAACGGCAGTGGTAGGTTGTAGCACCTCCGCTGAAACAACGTTTATACAAGCACCACAACCCACCTTCAAGGCACTTAACACACAGTGTCCCTTGGTGGTTTGCAACTCACAAGTCCTTGTCGCATCATCTACTACATCCAGCAGCAGCAACAGTGATTCAGATTGGAATCAACATTCAGCATCATGGACCTGCAAGAAGGAGCATCATACAAAGGACGGAAAAATTCCACACCGTCATTACTTCTTCTGTGCATCCACTAAACATCCCATGATGCATTGTCAAAAGTTGCTCACACAGGTAGCCCTCATCTGTAGCCATGACAATCCTACCCGCACTACCGTATACACCAACTCTAAATACACAGAGACAGCATCAACACCACCACCATTGCTACCACCAGCTCCATCATCGCATAAGCAATCGCAGCAGCAGCGATGACGGGTTGGCCCTTTCCACACTCATCCACCAATTGCACTCACGGAAGCTATCCGGAAACAAGCTGACTACATACAGGATGCTACCTCACCAAAAGCAGTCCTTCAGACGGTATCATTGGAACCTCTTTCGCAGGCACACCATAAAGTAATATATCAGTGTGCTTGTCTGTTTAGTGGTGTTTCTACCAGTGCCACGGTTGACACTGGACCTTCCATCACCGTTTTTAACAAGCGCTTGTATGAGAGCATCCCACCTCATAAAAAGCCACCCCTTAAACCCACAAACATACTTTTCCAAACAGCTACTGGAGCTGGTACCGTAAATTTCGTGATATAGATAGAGGAGAGATGCAATTCATCCAGCGAGTTGTCATTGCCTCTATTCAAAATGTGCCCTTGGTTCTGATACATTGCAGACAACAGGAACTAGATATACACAGCCGACGTATACCCCTTGGACCGGAATCATCACTGTATGGCAGGTGTGCAGTGATTTTAGCTTCTACAGCCACAGTTGAGCCGGGAAACGAGAACAGTTTATGGGCCACCGCACCACAGTTAGGAAACAACACACATAGCCATGCTGGAACCTGACCTTGAGTATATACTCGCCCGTCAATGCGGCAGTCCCAGAATGACCGTGGACACCAGCAATAAGGATCATATACCATTTCGTGTTTTCAATGGCACCATGGACACAATAACGCTTGAACCAGGAGTTCCTTGTGGCCATTTGGTGGATGTTATATCACTGGAGCCAGCCCCTACTACACCTACACCGACAACAACTTCTGATGATTTGCCGGAACATTTACATGACATATATCTGCGTGCCACAGTTGGGTTGATGCAATCCCACAAACAAGACATACGGAAAATCTTATACAAATATCGTGATAGATTCTCGGCCCGAAACGTGAACCTCAGAGAAACTCATCTTGTGCGACACTTCATCGACACTGGGAACAATCGACTGGTTCGACAACCCGTTCGACATCTTCCCATTCACAAGGAGGCAGAGGTGCAACAATAGGTAAATGACATATTGCGAACAGGAATAATAGAGCCATCAGCACCCCCCCCCCCCCCGGGCCAGTCCCATTGTACTAGCAGGAAAAAAGGACGGATCTTTGTGGTTTTGTATAGACTACGGCGACCTTAATGATCTTTGTGTCAAAGACGCCTATCCGCTTCCTTGGATAGATGGGAGATCTGTCTCTGTTACATCGACGACATAATCGTCTTTGGCTCTTCGTTTGAGCAAACCTTGTCCAACCTAGACAATGTTTTAATGTGGTTTCATACGGCAAATTTAAAACTCAAACCGAGAACCATCTTTTCAGATAGAGCATCGAGTTCCTGGGACACATCATATCCGGAGATGGAGTGGCCATGCAACCTTCAAAAACACAAGTGGTGGCGGAGTGAAATTGCATCACCTTTATTCAGGATCACCTAGAAAGATCGACCATTCAAGTGGACGAGTGAGTGTGAAGGTTCCTTCATGGCACTGAAGGAATTTAACGACCACCCCAATTCTTGCTCATCCTAACCATAACCTCGATTTCATCTTAGACACTGATGCATCAGCTTATGCCATTGGCGCAGTTATATCTCAGGTCCCAGAAGATGGAACGGAACAGGTATTGGGTTATGGCTCGTGTACTCTGAACAAAATGGAGAAACGTTATGCGAGCACACAAAGGGAATTGTTAGCTGCGGTGTACTTCGTCAAGTATTATAAACACTTTCTGTATGGGCACCCATTTACCCTGGCTCAGAAACCTAAAAAATCTGGAGGGCCAGATAGCGAGGTGGCAGGCGTCCCTGCAGGCCTTTAACTTCAATGTTGTTCATAGACCCGGCAAACTGCATGGAAATGCTGATGCCTTGAGCAGAATCGGACTTGAGAGGATGAACAAGAAGTGGCCACCACCGTGACACATTCTACACAGCCATCTCCAATGTTCCCCAAATTGCGGTGCGCAGAGTGGAACACGGAGACAGCCACTAATAAACAAGCAACAGACGTGCAAACACGAAACATATGCGTGGATCCAGGAGGGTGTACGTCCTCGTAAGGAATCTGTTACACCACTTTCCGGAACGGCAAATTACTACTATCAGCGGTTCGATGAATGTCACATAAAAGACGACACTCTGTACATAAATAACCATATAATCATCCCGGAGCATTATCGTGAAACTATATTACAACAACTATATGATAGCACTGGACACCTGGCTGTTGAGCGGACCACCACATGGATAAACCAGAGATTCCAATGGATCGGAATACGCGATAGTGTGAAGGCATGCCTCTACAAGTAAACATTGTTGGTGCACCGTGTGAGAGAGTGGCTATTGATGTGTTCGGACCCTTGAATACAACAGATGAAGGTAATAAGTACATCCTCGTATTGCAAGATTATTTTACGAAGTGGGTAGAAGCATTTGCTTTGCCAGACCAAGAGGCATCCACAATAGTGGCGGTCTTGACAAGCAGTGTGTTCTGCTGGTTTGGTATGCCCTATGAACTGCACTCCGACCAAGGAAGTAATTTTGACAGCCTGCTGATCTCCGAGCTCTGCAAATTGTTTCATATCGTCTAAACAAGGATGACTGTATCACCCTGCAGCGACGGAATGGTGGAAAGGTTCAACCAAACTTTAGCGGAGATGCTTACTAAGGAAACATGCCTTGATTGTCGAGATTGGGATTTACGCCTCCCATATGTATGTACTCGTGGCTTACCGCACTTCAGTACATTCCAGCACGGGTTATACCCCTGCTCGATTAATGTTAGGCCGTGAATTAGCCGTACCCCTGGATCTGGCCATACCAGGGATACTAGGAGAGAAAAATTCACCATCTCTCTATGTAGAGCTCATGCGGCAGTGGATAGAACAGATCCATGAGCTAGTGAGAGCAACTTTATCCACTGCACACCGGTGTCAGAAAACGTGGCACGACCGGTGGGTGCATGGAGACCCGTATGAGGCAGGAAAAATGGTTTGGGTTTACAATTCGCTACGTTCTGCGAATGTGCAGAGAAAACTGAGTTACCAGTGGACAGGCCCCTATGTGGTAGTAGGTAAGAAGTCGAACGTGACCTACCATATCCGTGCCTGAGATGGCCTAACATCAGTCATCCACTTCGATCGAATTAAACCTTGTGTCGGTGGCGACCCAGTGCCAAAGCTCTGACTGGGTGTTCCACGTGACACCGGTACCCAGACAGATGTCATTACAGAAACAGGTATTCCAGACGTTAGTCCCGAGCACCGTGGTGCCAGTTCAGCCCCTCTCCTACAAAGTCAGGAGTCCGGTGAACACATGACTAATGCTGAGGACGATGACGAGATACGTACTCGCCCTCTCCCTCCTCAGAGCGGGTCTACACGATCTGGGAAGTCGTATCTGAAGACTTTCTCATTTGTGTTGTCCAAGGGGAAGGACGGAAAAGTTGTTCCGCTGACCTCTTCCCACTCCCACTCACTTCATACTCATACCCAATTATGGAGTTAACACAAGCAGAAGCTGAGGCTGCCCCAGGCCATGCTTCTTGTGGGGTGGAACATGTAATAAATAGCATGGAAGTGTGGAGGCTTGATGAGGCCTCGGCTTGTTTTGAATAACAGCAAAACCGTACAACTCAGTGTACCCCTCCAAGTCATCAAAACGTGAAACCATCCCCCTCCCAAGGTGCACCCCATCTGATCGCACCACCATCCCCACTCCAATTCGTGTGTCTCGTCTACGCACCAAGTTCGGACATCATCGGTCCTGTCTACTTCACACTTCACTCGTCGTCTGTTGACTGTCAATCTTCAGATATGAGAGCGTCAGCTGTTACAGAGGAGGTGGCATTCCGTACCACAGTCAACCACCACCACCACCCCCTCCCCATCCCCCGCTGGTGGTGGACAAGGAAGCAGCCTGTTCAGCAGGCTTTCGGCTCGAATATTCCCGGTACTTAAAAACTATGACAGAGTACCAAGCATCGTGTAATGGGAGATGACCCTCTCCATCCAAAGGGCATCCTGACCACAAGCGCCCTACCAAGGCCCCCGTGAGCAATCAGAACATCACACCAAGACACAGAAGGCCAGGAGCATACAGAACACACTTGCCCGCAAAGCTGGATACGTCAATTCATCAGAACATCGTTAGCATACACCTAGCTTTTATAATTGAAAAAGTTAGACACCTTTTTCCACAACATTCCCTCCCGCATGAAACACATCACTTTCCGCAACCCGACTTTTCCGCAATAGCAACAGACTCGGCATACCCCAGCATGGAAACCTGGATATTCCCTATTCGCATCACACCAGCGTCACACAGCAACTCCGACTTCCCTACAACAGATCACCACCATCATCAACATGAGTCAACATTTTCCGCAAACACCCCCTTATCCGGTATGCGGAAAACTGAAGAATGATCATATGGAAAGGAGGAACAACACCACGGCCATCGACAGTATGCTTGGGGGATTTCCACCCAACAACCCCCCCCCCCCCCACCCACCCCCACCCCCGGAATCATCGTACGTAAACAGCTAAACTTTCACACTTTAATCACACGTAATAACAGTCAATATTATTAAGAGAGCAAGAGGCCCGCAGTCTGTCGTCTGACTCAAGTAGGAATTTTCTACCGAATGGAAAATCGATAATGGTCTGATTCAAGTATTCATCCGCAGATAAGCAGCCACGCGTATCAATCAAATTCACCAACATGACAGAGACACAGACACTCAGGACGAATGTATTCACAATCTCCATACGACGGTACTGTAAATTGTAAAACTGAGGCAAACATTTTCCGAGCTGTACTGTGATAATTAAGTTTGATCTAGGTGAGGATGCGACTAGTCTACCCACAGAGGAGGATGCTTGGCAGTCCACCCACCCAGAAAATACAGTCCAGCTTCGCCGGATCAGTAGACGTGGTTTCCGCAAGATATGGAGCTGTTTAAACCAAACAATAAATTACGGTCAGCTATACTGTCCTAATTTTGATTAAGAACATGGCTGTTCTACCGCGTATACAAATCATTAGCGCGCCAGCTGGTGAAGCAACATCAAAGCTTCGACAGTATAACATCATGGAGAATCTCAAATATTCTCTTACCTACATATTCCAGTCACTAATCAACACGGGCTGGAATAAATCTACTACACACATGAGGTGGCACATGTATAAGATCACGCGCATATATAGGGACGCTGTTATGAGGACCAGAATTTTGAACATATATTTCCATTTCTCGCATCAACTACGAATAAGCAGCAGCATCAACACTCCGCCATTACATACAGATTGCCTAAGTTTCCGATCAACCACATGCTTTCAAAACAAGAATCATGTTGTAAATATGGGATCTATGGATTAGCTAACCTCGAACCCCACCGGCTACCTTTTGGTGCGAACCCCACCAGCTACCTTTTGGTACCCGGGTAAATATTTGCAGATGACCTATTGACACTGTGTATGGCAGATATATTTTGCGTCACATCCTCAGTCATGAATATTCATAGCATCGTCATCACACTACGTCACTGGCTATAGGACTAACTATTGCGGTCGTTATAGACAGTGGATATTTATATTTATGTCATTAATAATAGGGCCAATTTATTGGGGCGCTATTACCAGTAAGCAGAGTAGGTATATTCTTAATAGGTCAGTATGACATGATGAGTAGTGTAGAGCTTTTATTGCGTGGCCGCTCACGGCTACGATTATATTCGGGTTGTGTCTAGAATTGCGTATAGGCGCGGCCATTTTGCGTAAGGGATTGTGGTCTCCAACATTAACTAGAAAGATAGATAGAGCGCGCCTCCATTTTTAGATTGGAACCATAGATTTAGGATATATATTGGCTGGATCGCTCATATGCATACGCTCACTATGCAGGAATGGGATAGATGTCTCAACTGCTGGATCTTCACTGACTGACTGACATATGACGCAGACGATCAGCTATGTATATAGCCTTCAAAAATTCTTTTTTTGTTAATTGGAATATAAATTCTGCTTAAATAGCATGCAAAATACGGAACTACAAAACTACGGTAAAAAAAGGGAAATACGGTAATACGGAGAGAATTACAGAAATGCGTTAAAACTTAATGCATACATCACTGAAATTCCAAACATTTATGTACATATGATACCTATATGATAACTTCTATTCGTTTTGGAAACTGCTGCCGCAAGCTGTTGCTGCAAACATGTAGACAACTCTCAGCATTATTGTTTACATAATCTACACAAATCCTTCTTGTACTGACCGTGAAACAACTAGGCCTAGCCTTTGAAACCAGCAACATAATGGTCAAAGATAGCTTTTTTTTTCTCCCAGTTTACGCGAAACCTGACACCGTTTGGTATAGAAGACCTCAAAAATAAATTAACACGTTTTCAAAACAAGGTAGAATTTCTGTTTTTCTTTGCAAATATAATGACTTATTTACATGTATGAGCTGTACTGTAAAATTGCCGATTCTATGGTATAGAACATCTAAAGAATAAAGTAACATGTTTACAAAACAAGACAGAGTTTCTGTTTATGTTTTGTAAGTATACTAACTTATTTATGAGCTGTACAATGTAGCCTAAGCAGTCGAATCGCTTGTAATAAGTGAGCACTTATTTTAGTAAGTGCGGTCAGATATTATAGAGCCTTGGCATTATAATCAATAGTTCAGTGGTAGGGTGACGTCACAGTCAAAATACGTAATGACTGGCATAGCTATGTCCAACAGGACCATTGAATAGTCTGTAAGATGTACGAATTGAAGAGCGTTACTATTTAATAAGCAGCAGCACCCAGTCAAATTAGTTCCAAAATAGTCAACAGCTCACCTCCATAGTTACCGTGAAAAGGGGATTCTGGGAAGTCATGGTTCAAAGTATGTATATAAATCAAGATGACTACGACGGATGTGCGTGTGGGCCTAACATCTCTCCGTGGCCGCTCAGCGCTATGTATTCACTTGGTTGTGTCTAGAATGGGCCTTTCCACATTATCCATTCATCACATGACGTCGTAATCAACTGCGGGACGTGTAGAATGACTTCATAATCAATGACGTCATTATGACAAGTACGTCACGAACACATAATGGACCTTTCCAGTTTCATCTAGGCCCCTCCCACCTCTAGATAATCTACACCCACGCCTCGCTCGTGTTGGGATCGATCAATCCCTGAAATACCTGAAACTATACAGGTAAGCGTTTAAATATTTTGAAACTAATTTGACTGGGTACGGTTGCTGCTTACTGTAGCAACAGCGCCCAGTCAAATTAGTTTCAAAATATTAAACAGCATGTTTATTAAATAGTAAACAACTGTCTCTTGGTCTACAAATGGCCATAGGATATCGCTATGCTAATGGATGGATCTGATCTGTCACCCAAATTATTTACGTCATATTTAGGATGACGTCACAATCAATATTAGTGCTGGCCACGTGGAAACATGTACACGTTCAGGTGACGTGTATACGGTTACAAAAATCGTAAACGTGTACATGGGAAAAATGTGTAAAATATACATATCTATGGGAATTAAATAAGATAGCCATCAAAGAAAATGTATATATTTTTTGACAAATTAATTTACCGCTATACTCTATCTGTCAATGATTTCCAAATTAACCCTTTAACGCATAAGCCTCTCAAAACGCAGCTTCTGCAGTGATCTTGAGAAATGTTAATTTGCAGACCAAGAGGAGACATGTTTTGTCTTTTAAATTTTATTAAATTCATGGGAATTTTTATGAGAAAATTCAAATTTTCTTGAATAGATTTGAGTGTCAACGGAGTTAACCAATTATCCGCACCTAACAGTGACATCACCACACAGGTATTCCTTTGAAAAACCAACACTTCTTGTCAGATCACATAGGTGTGAATTACTGTTGAGCATTAATGTGTGATCTTGTCAACACAGATTAGCACTATGAATGCAGTGATGTGTGACATCTAAACTGACCATGGACTGATCGCCGCCAGCGTTTGGTCAACTCATTAATGGCCAAGCTGGCCAAAAGCGGTCTCTATAGTGGGCTTGAGGAATATGTCATTATTGAAGGTGTATTTTCATGTCGAGAGAAGACTATTTTTGCTAAATTTATTGCTGCAGTGACTGACTCACCGAGTGAGTCAGTCATGGTAGTGGTAAATTTTCAAAAAGTTGTCTTATCTTTGCCCGCAAATAAACATTCAGTAATGTCAGATTTCGATTTTTCTTAGCCAGTCTTGACCATCAAAGGGTGAATGACTATTGCTTGATGTTGATCTGTCCCGAACATGGGCCAAATACGAATTTTTGTCAAAAGTCGGTAAGCAAGCTTTAGCCCTATTGTGTCAACTTAACCCTATAATGGTGATGTCGGCCAAAGTGGCCTCTGAGATTGTCACTATGAATTTCGGTTTGCAGACAAAGCAAAGATTACTTTTGTAAATTTACCACAGCAATAAGTGGCTCATCAGCCGAGCCAGTCATTTCAGAGCTAATGTTTAAAAATAGTTTTCTCGTGGAATGCAAATGGACACTGAGCTATGATTTTCATTTTCGTTTTAATGATAAAGCCGACCTAAACATCATCTAGTGGTCAAGAAAAATATCTACTTGAATGACATCAAAATGCTCTTTTTGTAAATTGCAGTGAAGACTTTACAAAATAATTTTCTCTTGATCTGCAAATAGACTTTAATGGAGCACACAAACTAAATATTTAGTATTTTTTAAATCAAAATGAGTATCACTTTGGGCACTTCGGGGCGCTGTTGACACAATGCGGGTGTGGGCTGGGAGGGGGAGTTAATAAATTATTATTTTAATTTCCAAACCCAACATAATACAACCTTTACATTTAATACTAGGCTCAATAGATATCAAATTAATACTACGTGTTTGCAGAAGAATGCTAAATACGTGTACACGTTCGTTAAAACTAGCGTGTACACATTGAAGATTTTGGGTTCTCTATTCTTCAAAGGGTTTCGTCGGGAGCTTCTTACTTCTGCTTACTATATATAATGATGGATCCCGCCTCACCACCGGTGACTGGAAAGTGTTGCTGTGACAACGGTCGTCGGTGCAGAGAAAGGATATCTGCAGTCGGCTCGCCTCGTCTGACTGATGGTGGATAGACAATATTTATCTTGAAACTGCTGGGCCTATCTGACCATTCTAATTTCCAAGAAAGGACTGGGTGTTACTCCCAGCTTGGCTAGATTCCTATTGACTAACAAAGGCGGGTGTTACATATGCGTAAGATTAATACTTTATTTACAAATATAACAAGTTTGTGATCTAGAGCAAAACCGCTCACAATGAATACTTGGTACAAATTCGTTTGTACAATCTAACAATAGCTAATTATCTTCTACGTCCTAATCCTGTCTACTAATATCAAAGCTTCGTTAGGCATACAAGCCACAGCTTAAAACTAAGCACGCACGAGGTACTTAGTGAATCACAGATGGTGATGGATTAAATTATCTAAGTGAAATCTCGCCTTATATACTCTTAGTCTATGCCTCTACACATTTCGCAGACACGTACAACTTCTCTACAGATCTATTCCTATCCATTCGTACACCTCTTCTAGGTATCCCATAAGCACACTTTGACTGGCCGAACAATCAGTCCACCAATCAACCTCTGCTTATTTCTTCCTAGACGTTCTGACCTGATAACTGATTGGTCCTCTCAGCCAATCAGTGATTCCTCCATCCTTTGCCTGGCGCACAAGTCTATTCTCTATAAGTCTTTACTGCAGAGTCTGATCATTCTTGATTGGTTATGACATCATTCTGACCAATCATACTCTGCCCAATTCTTCCATGAAGATTGTGCCTCATATAGACAAAGCGGTGGAGACCGGTTCTGGTTTGATGTAATCTGTCAGCTAACTAACAACATTGCAGAATGTATTGTTGTTGCATGCCATCAAATGAATGACATATAGTTTATCAACAAATTTCGATTCTGTTATTAATTCCTAAAGGACGCTACAATGTCCATGCCCTGTCCATTGCCTACCAACGGAGAAGTCTCGGGAATGCTAGGGTGCAAGGCACATGTGCTGGATGATATCATTACCAGGTGGTGCTGCTCTAGCCTAGTGTGAGAAACTAGATTGCTTACGTCATCAACTAAGTCCGTTTGTCACGTTCAGTTTCACTCATCCCAACACTTTTTACTACACATTGATTATTTCCAAAACTACGATTACCAACAACTGCTGAATATTATAAAAGTGAATGCTGACTGAACAGCAACAACTTTTATCTAAACTATTTTCAAATACACATCAACTCAGAACCATAGAATCTTTCCCAATCAATTTGTCCACTTCAAATATTATTCTGTTAATTTCATCTGCTGGTTATGTAACCCTATAAACAGCATCCTATTCATTTAGCATTAGTACGCTTCTACTACATACAAAGAGATGACCCGGCTTGCTCGACTTTCCACCGTCCAAATGATTGACATATTTAGTAAACAACAGGTGGTCGACACAGCCATGGTATGCTCCGTCATCCTAACTGAATTGTATGTAGCAATTATCATTGATGCAAATCTATGGCATCCATCTTTTGCTCACCTGGACTTTTAGCTCACCTGGTATTTTCAAAACATAATTTCTTTTGGGACTTAAGTGAGTTATAAGACATTCTGCGGGGTCATGACTTCCCACAAGACAATCCCATATTTACAACATGTACTGGTATTGCTCCAAATGCACACCCCTAATCAAAATACGTGATGAATGATGTAAATAGCTTCATCAGGAACATTACATAGTCCATCAAGTGCACAAATTTGATGTCTTTACGATTTAATCGCAGGGATTTAATCAATCAATCAACCAATCAATCAATCAATCAATCAATCAATCAATCAACTACTGACAGTATCGCGATGGTGACCGGGTGAGGGCATAGCATACACCATATGGTGTGCATTCAAAAGATAGGCTCATATAAATTCGCCAGTGTATCAGTATATCCGACATGTGAAAGCTGGTTCGCTAAACCATGATTCTTGTCTTGGTGCGGTGGTCCAGCAGAAAGATGTCTGGGTTGCTGATGCTATGCGGAATTGCAGGATGACGGTTCAATCCCCGACCAGGGAAATGATGATCAACAAAGTAAATTAACAGGTGCACTCCGTAGGCGGGGTTAGCACTGAAATTGAAGTCATCGAGTTGCCAGTGCATTAAAAAACTAAGCATACCTACCTACCTATACCTACCTACCAAGCAAGCGAGCAAGCAATCAAGCAAGCAAACAATCTTTCTTGACAAATCCAACATGTGGGCATGCAGACAATATTCAACATTCTGTTGAGTAGTTTGATACTAATTTGAATGGCCATTGTACGAATTGTATGACCTTACTATTTAATCAACATTCTGTTGAAAATTTGAAACTAATGTTCCTGGGCATTGTATGTCTTTACTATTATCAATTGCGTCCTATAAAAGTTTCACAGGCGTCATAGTCAAAATGCTTAGTGAATGACGTCTCTAGCTCCATCGTCAATATTGAATAGCCTGTCAAGTGTACAAATTTTATGTTTTTACTTTTTAATCAACATTCTGTTGAATATTTTGAAATCAATTTAACCGGGCAATGTTACAGCCATAGGCAGCAAAAGCACCCAGTCAAATTAGTTTCAGGATATTCAACACCTTACCTATATAGCTACCTTAAAATTGGGATTCTGGGAAGTCGCGAATCAAAGTATATAAATTGATTCCAACACGCCGACAGAATGCACAGCACTTAGCTAGAAATGGATCCCACCTTTCAAATTGTCATGAACAAATTTGATCATTATATGGCCAATACCACATAGTAATGTGTGGTCCACCCAACATGGACCACTTGTAATAATTGACCACATATTTAAGCAAGAGAATTCAGATACTTAGCTTTTCCCTGCCGGACGCATGTATACCCAGTCGCAATGCACCGCTTCTCTTATGGAAAGAGGGTATAAGTTATCCAACCTGTCACTCAAGTGTTGACGTCATAATCAATTATGCCACATGTAGACTGACGTCACAGTCAAAATAGGTAATGAATGACGTAGCTATGTCTATCAGGAACGTTGAAAAGTCCGTAAGCTGTGCGAATTGTATGTCTTTACTATTTAATAAACATTCTGTTGAATATTTTGAAACTAATTTAACTGTGCTGCTGCTATAAGCATGGAAAACATCTAGTCAATTTAGTTTTAAAATATTCAACAGCTCACCTCTATAGTTACCTTGGAAATGGGATTCTGGGAATTATAAATCACAATGACGATGGCTATGAATATAGGCCTATCATCATCTCTTATTGTATTATAACCACATCATGGCATAGCTGGTCAAACCAGCCCCTACAGTGATCTTGAGCAATGTCAAATTGCATACTATGAGGGGGCAGTTTTGATAATTTACCGCTGGAATGACTCTCGAGACAGTCATTCCAGATTTTAGTTGCAAATCTGCAAAAACAGTCTTTTCTTGACCTGCAAATGGACATTCAATGTCTAATATTTTTACATTCTTCACCAGATTTAGACAGTTACGGTTTAATATATTATGACGACAATGCCAGGTACTGTGTCTGTTTCATTTTTCCCGTATATATTATAGGATGAGACATTAGGCTGAATGTTCGAGATAGTGTATAAATTTCCATTGTTATGTCTCATAGGGCGTCAGGGCAAAGATTTTAATGCCGTCGACGCATTTTACTAGTCACTATATGTGTTGTAAATTTTAACAGTAAAACATCTATAATAATATTGTAGAGCGTGAAAAATTAGACAAAATTCACTAAATATAATGTACGTGTGATTTTCATTAGTAATTTATTGTCCTTAATCCTTCACTGGGAAAAGATCCATGTATGCAATTATTTAGAACTATGTATAGACAACTGATGTTCCGAATTTCCAGTCCAAACGGCTGTCAATAACATTGTAGTGCGTGATTAGATACATAAATCAACAGAAATGGTATGTATGTGCCAAGTTAGTAATGCCTGCAATGTGTTCGGCCCAAGAATCCCACCCATATGGTTAGATAGGTATCCGAATTTGCTAATGAAGCATTGAGTAAAAAAATGTTTACCATGAAGTAATTTAATACGTTGTAGACGATTTTGTACCGAAAATTGGATGAAATTTGAGCCAATCCACAGTCTTCACTGGCCTATTGTCTGTAGATTATTCTCGGCCCCAGATTTTCACCCACATAAACTTGAGTTTAAAAAGTATAATTTATCCTAAATTACTTTCAGCTGTACACAATATGATATCATATCATTGCTAGCTATATTCATAATTAAAACAAATTCTACTATGAAATGATTCCGTAGTCCGCAATTCCATACCGAAAATTGGCTTACATTTTGGCAGATCAGTGATCTTCAGTAACATACTGTCTGCAATAGGTTTGGGCCATATTTGTTTCAAAATTCATACATATGGTCAGATCGGTAGATCAATATGCTAATGAAGTATTAAGCTGAAAAATGTCCACCATGAAGTAATTTCGTAGTACACAATTTCATGGCAAAATTTGCACAAGTTTTGGCAGATCCGTGGTTTTCGGTAGGCTACTGTCTGTAATAAGTTTGGCCCCAAAATGTCACATAGATATATAAATACGCTAATAAAACATTGATTAAAAAAAATTCCACCATAAAGTAATTTTATAATACGCAACTTAATAGTGACCAAAAGTTATCAGATGCCACTAATTTACATACCGATATCTATGTACTCTGTTTGTAACCAGTTTTCGAACATCTAGCTATACAGAACTCAATATGTATTATTATGTACTAGTGCTGTACGAAATATTGCACGATTCTACCATCAAATAATATCATACTTATGTCCATATAGTTCCTTATTCGCAATATGCCCCCTATTGAAAGAAGTTGGTTCACATTAGCCACAATCGGATAGATGTCGATATGTCCTGGCATATCGCTTGTAATAGGTTCGGCTCCAGAATTTCACCCATATGTTTACATAGATATATATGAATGCGCTAATAATGTATAGAGAATAAAAAAATTCTACTGTGGAGTAATTTCTAAACATGCAATTTAGTCCCAAATTACAGTTTTCAAATGCTAATAATTTACTCTATATTCGGTATTAGAATCTCTGTACTCAGTTTGTAATCAGGCTTTCGAACATAATACCAACTAGAACTCACTAGATATTGCACGATTCTATCATCAAATATTTCTTGCAATAATGTGAAAATCTTTCTATATATCCTATAATTTAGCTCCAGATAAAATCAGAATTATCAAACAAACCCCCCAGAATGTACGTATATGGTCAGCAAGATGGATGGAAAGATTATGGACTACCCCAAAATATAATCTGTGTCTTGCTATAGCCCATAGCTAATCCTATCCAAGACCAATGCCATTACAACCATCTTAAAGATATGACACTACCAAGAAACTATCATTATTATAATCGCAACTACCATCAGCACTACATGGGACAGGTCAGAAACTGTAAATGGTAGTAAGAACCTATGTAATACTGAATGTTAATATAACAAGATAAACACATTTCTCTCTGTCCTGCAAATATGTTGTCAATTTATCACATGTCTAATGGCTATATCTGTATAGTACATTGACTTTAACTTGAAGCCCATGTCTTCCTATATTATATAGTGCCTGTGCCAGTTCTACATGTATAATTTATTTTTTGTTCGATGTAGGGGTCCAAGTTCTAGCTATTGCCACTGTCTTTGGTGGACAACCTGCTGTGCTACTACAAATTGCATATTATATATAAAATGAATTTGAAACTCAACTTGAATTATAATAATCTCCGGCCACGCTATTTGCCATTGATGCCTTGCATCAATATGAGTACTTGTGTAGTTTTTGCCCTGTAGGTGGGGCTTAGAATACACCTTCCGTATCCTCTGCATGTCGTAAGAGGCGACTAAAGGAAGTAAGGGTGAGGTAACCCTGACAGAAACCTCGAGTGCTGAAGACGGAGGTTCCAGGCCGCACGGTGCACTCTAATAAACCATGGATCCACGCACTTAACGCTTATGATCATGTCGATAGTCACTTACAGGACTGGCGGTATGATCAGCGAACGAAAAGAAGAAGAAGAAGAAGAAGAAGAAGAAGAAGAAGAAGAAGTACTTGTGTAGAGTTTATTTATATCCGTATTGGGATATCCAATTACGCCACAGGTATTATTAGTTAGCCCTATTGCTTACTGAAAGTATAAATCGTATATTGTATGTTAATGTTTAGAGAGTTTCTAAATTGATGATTATGATTCCTGGTGATGGATAAATTAGTTTAGCCATGTTTGATTTACGTTTGACTAAGATTGGTTGCTACAATCAATCCAGTTTTGTCATTTTTATAATCAAGATTTAGATAGTATAATTCAGAGAATATTCAACTCACGCAAAGTCATAATCGGTCATAATCATTTATAGGAATCGAACTGAACCTTTAACCATTTGATAGGTAGAAACTGGTTCCGTCGCTATAACATAAATTATAGATACCGTGATGGTAAGACGCTGTTGGATTAAGATCAAGAGATATCTTAAGATGATTTCTGAGTGCTTAATACAACAAGGTCTTACAAGATGGTTTATTAAGATGGATATTTACATGATTCGACGAAGCAGGTCAGATAGCTGAAATGGTGTATACAGATCCAGTTCTAATATTCAGCACTGCGTGGAAATCCCGTGATGTACGTGATGTGTGCATATTTCTGGTAATAACCCAGAATATACATGACAGGTCAGAGATCACCGTGTGTGTGTGTGTGTGTGTGCTGGATAGAATTGCCTATAGGCGCGGGCATTTCGCGCAGGGGATTGTGGGGCTGTGTCTCGCGAGATCTCCATCGATACGAGATCTAATAATTCTCGGCGCGAAGACACGGCTCTATTTTTAGATTGCTGGATATCTCATAATTATTATCTTCATGCACGTGATTCATGGCGAGTTCTATTATTTGGTCTGGTCCGACTGTAATAGAGTTTGCGCGGCGATAATCGCTTAATTATTTTAATAAACAGCCAACGGAACTTAAATATGTCCACTTTAGCACTCTATCAAACTGACCACAAATGGCTTCTTGCGGTGATCGTGAGAAATGTCCATTTGCATTAGCTACTCACCGGAGAACTTGTTTTGAAAATTTACCACTGGAATGACTGGTTGGATAACCGATCCTATAATTCCAGTAGTAAATTGCAAAAGAAAAACCACAATGGTCTCTTGGACGGCAATTAGACATAGGACATTTTCTATGATAATGTATTTTTCTGTATATGACGTCATAATTATTTAGGTCAGATGTAGCTGGACGTCACAATCAAAATGTGTAATGAATGACGTATCTAGCTCCACCAGGAACATTGAATAGCCAGTCAAGTATGCGAATTGCACGTCTTTACTATTTAATCAACATGCTGTTGAATATTTTGAAACTAATTTAACTAGACGCTGTTCGAATTGTATGTCTTTGCTATTTATTCAACAGTCATTTTCTATGATAATGGCTGGGTTCGATCTGTAACTGAAGGATATGACGTCATAATCAATTACTTCATATACAGGCTGACGTCACAATCCAAAATGTGTAAATGAATGGCGTATCGAGCTCAGTCATGAACATTGAATAGTCCGGCAAGTGTACGAATTGTATGTCTTTACTGTTTAATCAACATCGTGTTGAATATTTTGAAACTAATTTGACCTGGCGTTGTTGCGGCCAGAGGCAGCAAACCTTTAAAAGCATCCAGTCAAATTAGTTTCAAAATAGTCATCAGCTTACCTGTATAGTTACTTTGAAATTGGAAGTCTGAGAATTCATTATCCAGCGTGTATATATATACATCGATTCCAACACGCAAAAAGGGGTGGAGCTTAGCTAGAAATAGGCGTGGCATACCTAGAAATGGATCTCTGTATTGCAATTGGCATGAGCAAATTGAGCATTACAGGGCTAATACCACTTGTTAATGCGTGGTCCACACAATATGGACCACTTGTATTAAGAGACCACCCATATTTATAGGTCACATATTTTAACAAGGCCAATCATAGATTGTTGCCCTGAATACAATGTACTCGTCCTCTGACGGAGGGAGGATAATTAATACCACTTACTAATGGACATTTTCATGTTGTCTATCGATCATATTACGCCATATGATGTCTTAATCAACGACGTGACGTATAGGATGACGTCATAATCATGACGTCATGACTGACTCAATTTAGTCCGTCTTAAATGCTAAAAAGTCCGACACGTTGTACGAATTGTATGTCTTTGCTATTTGCAAAACATGCTGTTGAATATTTTGAAACTAATTCGACTGGGCGATGTTACTGCCACACGCAGCAACAGCACCCAGTCAAATTGGTTTCAAAATAGTTAACACCTTACCTGTTTAGTTTTCTGGAAATTGATAGTCAAGAAGCTCAGAGATCCATCGATATCAACACGAGCGCGGTATTAATGTATTAATATACCATCCGGATTCAGTGACCGATTGACTAACGTTAGGCCTATGGAAGTCATTTCAAGCAACCGCCACCAAGATGTGACTTACTTGGGCAAAATCGTGTGTTTTTCTAACAAAATCCTTTAGAATGTTTAACGCCGAAATTTCAATATCTCAGACAAAGACAACTATACGAATATCCTTTTAATACTTTGACTGGTAGCTCTCCCCCCCCCCCCCACCCACCCACCCCCTACCCACCTACTTGTTGCTATCATAGATCTGTATTAAGTATTGCAACGACACCGACTGCCCATGTACGCCTATCATCTTCTCTTAATGTATTTTAACCCTTTCATGAGGAGGCCGCCAAAAACTGGCCTCTACAGTGATCTTGAGGATGTTAATTTGCAGGTCAAGAGATCGTTTTTGAAAATTCACCACTGAAATGACTGGCTCGATAATTGAGCCAGTCATTCCAATAGTAACTCTTCAAAACAGTCGTCTATTGTCCTGCAAATAGGCACTCAATAACAAAATTTTTTTTCTTCATATTCTTGACTTAATTTAGGTAATACAGGGTTAATAAATTATGAGGACGACGATGATGTACAATGTCTGTTTAACCTTTCCCGTATTGTATCATAGTATGATTCACATTTTTTTGCATTCGAGATAGGGTAAAAATTACAGACTTGTTGCAGACAGTCTTGAGGCGTACTATGTGTGTGGTAAATTTCAAAAGAAAAACATGCATAATAATATTGTAGAGGGCGAAAAAGTAGACAGAGTTCGCTAACAATAATGGATCCATCTAAAAATAAAGGCTTGGCTTCTTCGAAACTACACCTCTAATGTAATGACCGGTCATCTCCTTACGTTATCACAACGACTAGACTGTTAGACAAACTCAACTTCGGATACCAGACAGACCTGGACCTAGTCTATCTCTGTAGCAGACTGTAAAAGCAACACTGGATCGTGAAATCGCTACGTCAATGGCTACTCAATAGGCCCGTACATACGAGATACATTTCTCGATCTCGTATCGAAAGAGAACTCGCGGGATACGAATGAATAATGGATGTGTGATTATCAGTAGTATCCTTTTGTCTTTAATCCATCCGTGGGAATAAATCCATGTAGGGCCAATGCAACTATGTAGCAGTATTGATAGACTACCAATGTTCCAAATTTCCAGTCAAAACTGCTGTCAATAATATTGTAGCAGATTGTTGAATACAGAAATCAACCGAAAGTGTAGGCCTATGCATGTGCTAAGTTAAGAAGGTTTACAGGAAATTCGGCCACAGAATGTCAACCATATAGTTAGATAGGTATATCAATACGCTAGTCAATTAATGGATAGAGGTTAAACATTTTTTTACCATGAAGTAATTTCGTAGTGCACAATTTCATACCGAAAATTCGCTCAATCTCCGGTGATTCACAGTTTTCAGTGCCCTATTGTCTGTAGTATGTTTAGCCCCATAATTTCACCTACATGGACTTGAGCCTTAATATACTAGATATATTCCGAATCTAACAAATTCTAGATGAAATAATTTTATTAGGCAAAAATGGGCTTAAATGTTGGGGTTTTCGTGCTTTTCGGTGCCCTACTGTCTGTATGTAATATGGTCAGCTCCAGAACTTCGCTCACATAGATGTAGAGGGATTTGAATACGATAGCTATATTGGGAATTAAAAAAAATTTGACCGTGAAGTAATTTCGTAGTATACGATTTCATCGCGTAAATTCGTTTCAATTTTGGCAGATCTGTAGGTTTTCAATGCCCTACTATTACCTGTCTGCAATAGGTTTGGCCACATAATTGCACCGATATGGTTAGATAGTGATATGAACACGCTAATGAATCTTGAGTTTTCTACCACGTAGTAATTTCGGAATATTCAATTTAGTAGCCACGGACAGTTGTCAAATGCCAACAATTTACTATATTCGGTATCAGAATGTCTGTTCTCGATTTGTAATAATTTTTTATATATGAATGTATATAACTCAATATGAGCTAGTGCTTTTGCACAATTCTACCATCAAGTAATCTCATCGTAGGTAGTTACATATTCGCCGTATGGCCCCATTATAATATGGTTGGTTCACATTCACCACATTCAGATAGGTGTCGTATGTCCTGGCATATCGCTCATAATGGGTTCGGCCCCAGAATTTCACCAATATGTTTAGATAGGTATAGGCATACGCTTACGGAGTAGTGAGATTTAAAACTATCTACCATGAAATAATTTCGGCTCAAATTTAGACCGATTCATTGTTTTCGTTGCACCCAGTCAAATTAGTTTCAAAATAGTCATCAGCTTACCTGTATAGTTACCTTGAAATCGGAAGTCTGGGAATTCATTATTCAGCGTATATATAGACATCGATTCTAACACGCAATAAAGGGGTGGAGCTTAGCTAGAAATAGGCGTGGCATACCTAGAAATGGATCCCTCTATTGAAATTGGCATGAGCAAATTGAGCATTACAGGGCTAATACCACTTGTTAATGCGTGGTCCACACAATATGGACCACTTGTATTAAGAGAGCACCCGTATTTATAGGTCACATATTTTAACAAGGCCAATCATAGATTGTAGACCCTTGCCATCCCGAACGCACATAGATCCGAATACAATACACCCATCCTCTGACGGAGCGAGGGTAATTAATACCACTTGCTAATGGGCCTTTTCAGGTTGTCTATCCATCATATTACGTCATATGACGTCGTAATTAATTAAGTCACGCATAGGATAACGTCATACTAATGACGTCATGACTGACTCGATTTAGTTCATCTTAAATGCTTAATAATCTGACACGTTGTACGAATTGTATGTTTTTGTTGTTTAATAAAAATGCTGTTGAATATTTTGAAAATAATTTGACTAGCCGCTGTTGCTGCCATAGGCAGCAACAGGACCCAGTCAATTTAGTTTCAAAATATTCCACGGCTTACCTGTATAGTTTTCTTGAAATTTATCGTTTAGTGGTTCAGAAATCCATCGATCCCAACTCGAGAGTGGTATGGGTGGAGTTTAGCTAGAGATGGGCTAAACTGGAAAGGTTCATTGTATTAATAAGCCACCACAGTTTTCAGTGCCCTATTGTCTGTAGTATGATCAGCCCCATAATTTACCCCACATAGACTTGAGCTTTAATATGCTATAGTTATATTCCGAATCTAACAAATTCTAGATGAAGTAATTTTAATATGCAAAATTTAGCTTAAATGATGGTGTATTCGTGGTTTTCGGTGCCCTACTTTCCGTAATATGGTCGGTTCCAGAACTTCGCTCACATAGACGTATAGGAGTTTGAATATGCTAGTTACATTGGGAATTTAAAAGAATTCGAACGTGAAGTATTTTCGTAGAATGAAATTTCATCGCATACATTTGTTCCAATGTTGGCAGATCTGTGGTTTTCAATACCATACCGTCTGCAATATGTGTGGCTACATAATTTCACCCATATGGTTAGATAGGGATATGAATACGCTAATGAATCTTGAGATTTCTACCATGTAGTAATTTCGTAATATTCAATTTAGTAGTCACGGACAGTTATCAAATGCCATCAATTTACTATATTCAGTATTAAAATCTCAGTTTGTAATCAATTTTTTACATATAGCTGTGCTTTTGCACGATCCTACCATCAAGTAATTTGGTAATATGTAGTTACATATTCACCATATGGCCCCCATTGTAATATGGTTGGTTCACATTCACCACATTCAGATAAGTGTCGACATGTCGCTCATGATGGGTTCGGCCCAGAATATCACCCATATGTTTATTTAGGTATAGGCATAAGCTTACCACGTAGTGAGATTTAAAAAATGTGTAACGTAAATAAGCTCAAACTTAGGATAATTCATGGTTTTCATTGCAATACGTTCACCCCCAGAATTTCACCAACAAATACTTATAGGAAATGTGCTAGTTGTAGTCCGAATTTAAAAAAATTGTACAGAAACGTAATTTCATAGTACACAATTCAATACCGAAAATTGGCGCAAATTCTGTCAGATCAACGATTTTCTGTACCACACTGTTTGCAATAGGTTCGACCCCAGAAGTTCACCCATATGGTTAGATACGTATATGAATACGCTAGTACCATATCAAAGGTTTAAAAAAATGTTTGCTATACAGTAATTTCGTCATATGCAATTTAGTAGTGGCACATCATTGTCAAATTCCAATAATGTACTATATTCGGTACATGAATATCTTTACATGCCTTGTAGCCAGTTTTCTAACATAAGGCCATGTAGAACTCACTATGTTCTCGTGCTGTGTGAAATATTGTAATAACTCTACCACCAAATATTTATTATAGTAATGTGAACATATTTTTATATATCCCATATTATTAGCCGCATGTACTGGTAGAGCCTGACTTATCAGGCTAATACCCTAACATTTGCACATATGGTCAACAAGATCGTCATCATTACAATGGTTGAGGCCAATTTTGGCCTTTTTGTCTAACAAAAATATTTGATTTGATAGTTTGTTACTGTTTCCAGTAAAGATATCGTTTAATAGGTGACATAGATATGATAGCTAAATGAAACAGGTCACGATGTTTCCCACTGGGTTTTCAGTCAGAATGTTTTCTGCTATATAAGGAATACTTCTTGCAAAAAGATATGGCCAGTATTAGCTATGGGCTCGGAAAAGCAGCTTATATCTTTGGTCAGTCCAACAATTTTTCCATCCATTCTTTTTCTCCAGGCCAAACTCCTTAACAGACAGAGGAACAGACAAAATTAAGAGCAGCCAGTGATGAGAAAATTGCACTACTGCATCAACAGAGCGTAACAGATCAAACTTGGGTCATTAGGTGTCAACAATTTGTAAAGATAAAGAAATCAACAGAACTGGCAACCCAGTCAGTAGAAAATCGGAGCAAGAAGCAGTACAGTCCCTGACACCCATTCAAACATATTAAAGAAGACTGTAAAGAATATTTTAAACCTAAATCTTGATACCTTCTTAAACAGACGTGAAGAGCTTATTACCCGGAAATATATTGGTGAAATATACACAGCAATGCTAGTGAAAGCACAAAGCAAGTATATTTTTGATGCAATACAGGACCCCGATCTGTAGCGACAGATAACCTTTTCAACAAAGTTAAGTGGCCAGGATAGAACCAATACCGTGAACATAGTTTTCTCCAACGAAAATTATATAGTAGAAAACATTCTGACTGAAGACCCAGTGGGAAACAGCCACGACGTTGTGATCTGTTTCATTTAGCTATCGTATCTATGTCACCTATTAAACGATATCTTTAATGGAAACAGTGACAAACTATTAAATCAAATATTTTTGCTCGACAAAAAGGCCAAAATCGGCCTCAACCATTGTAATGATGACGATCTTGTTGACCATATGTACAAATGTTAGGGTATTAGCCTAATAAGTCAGGTTCTACCAGTACATGCGGCTAATAATATGGGATATATAAAAATATTTTCACATTGCTATAATAAATATTTGGTGGTAGAATTATTACAATATTTCGCACAGCACGAGAACATGGTGAGTTCTACATGGCCTTATGTTCGAAAACTGGCTACATGGCATGTAGAGATATTCTGGTACCGAATATAGTACATTATTGGAATTTGACAATGGTGTGCCACTACTAAATTGCATATGACGAAATTACTGTATAGTAAACATTTTTTTTAACTTGGATACATTATTAGCCTATTCATATACGTATCTAACAATATGGGTGAACTTCTGGGGTCGAACCTATTGCAAAGTGTGGTACAGAAAATCGTTGATCTGACAGAATTTGCGCCAATTTTCGGTATGGAATGGTGTACTATGAAATTACGTTCCTGTAGAATTTTCTTGAATTCGGAATACAACTAGCATATTTCCTGTAAGTATTTGTGGGTGAAATTCTGGGGGTGAACGCATTGCTATGAAAACGATGAATTAACTTAAGTTTGAGCTTAGTTACAAAATTTTTAAATCTCACTGTGTCGTAAGCTTATGCCTATACCTATCTAAACATATGGGTGATATTCTGGGCCAAACCCATTATGAGCGACATATCGACACTTATCTGAATGTGATGAATGTGAACCAACCATATTACAATGGGGGCCATATGGTGAATATGTAACTACATATTACCAAATTACTTGATGGTAGAATCGTGCAAAAGCAGTAGTACATATTTAGTTATATACAGCTATATGTTAAAAAATGATTACAAACCGAGAACTGAGATTCTAATACTGAATATATTAAATTGTTGGCATTTGACAACTGTCCGTGGCTACTAAATTGAATATTACGAAATTACTACGTGGTAGAAATCTCAAGATTCATTAGCGTATTCATATCCGTATCTAACCATATGGGTGAAATTATGTAGTCACACATATCATAGATGGTAGGGTATTGAAAACCGCAGATCTGCCAACATTGGAACAAATTTATGCGATGAAATCACATACTACCAAAATACTTCATGTTCAAATTCTTTTAAATTCCCAATGTAACTAGCATATTCAAACTCCTATACGTCTATGTGAGCGAAGTTCTGGAACCGACAATATTACGGAAAGTAGGGCACCGAAAACCACGAATACACCATCATTTAAGCTAAATTTTGCGTATTAAAATTACGTCATCTAGAATTTGTTAGATTTGGAATATAACTATAGCATATTAAAGCTCAAGTCTATGTGGGGTAAATTATGGGCTGAACATACTACAGACAATAGGGCACCGAAAACTGTGGTGGTTTATTAATACAATGAACCTTTCCATTTTAGCTATGCCCCGCCCATCTCTAGCTAAACTCCACCCATACCACTCTCGAGTTGGGATCGATGGATTTCTGAACTTCTAGACGATAAATTTCAAGAAAACTATACAGGTAAGCCGTGGAATATTTTGACACTAAATTGAATGGGTCCTGTTACTGTCTATGGCAGCAACAGCGCCCAGTCAAATTACTTTCAAAATATTCAACAGCATTTTTATTAAATAACAAAAACATACAATTCGTACGTATCAGATTATTAAGCATTTAAGATGGACTAAATCGAGTCAGTCATGACATCATTATTATGACGTTATCCTATGTTAAAATATGTGACCTATAGATACAGGTGCTCTCTTAATCCAAGTGGTCCATACAGGTAAGCTGATGACTATTTTGAAACTACTTTGACTGGGTGCAACGAAAACCGTGAATCGGCCTAAATTTGAGCCGAAATTATTTCATGGTAGATGGTTTTAAAGCTCACCACTCCGTAAGCGTATGCCTATACCTATCTAAACATATGGGTGACATTCTGGGGCCGAACCCATTATGGGCGATATGCCATGACATACCGACACCTATCTGAATGTGATGAATGTGAACCAACCATATTACAATGGGGCCATACGATGAATATGTAACTACCTACGATGAGATTACTTGACGGGCACTAACTCATATTGAGTTATATACATCCATATATAAACAAAATTATTACAAATCGAGAACATACATTCTGATACCTAATATAGTAAATTGTTGGCATTTGACAACTGTCCGTGGCTACTAAATTAAATATTACGACATTACTACGTGGTAGAAAACTCAAGATTCATTAGCGTGTTCATATCGCTATCTAACCATATCGGTGAAATTATGTGGCCAAACCTATTGCAGACAGGTACTAGTAGGGCATTGAAAACCCGCAGATCTGCCAAAATTGAAACAAATTTACATGATGAAATCGCATACTACGAATTTACTTTACGGTCAAATTTTTTTAAATTCCCAATATAACTATCGTATTCATATCCCTCTACGTCTATGTGAGCGAAGTTCTGGAGCCGACCATATTACATACAGACAGTAGAGCACCGAAAAGCACGAAAAAACCGCAACATTTAAGCCAATTTTTGCCTAATAAAATTATTTCATCTAGAATTTATTAGATTCGGAATATATCTAGTATATTAAGGCTCAAGTCCATGTAGGTGAAATTATGGGGCTAAACATACTACAGACAATAGGGCACTGAAAACTGTGAATCACCGGAGATTTAGCAAATTTTCGGTATGAAATTGTGCACTACGAAATTACTTCATGGTACAAATTTTTTTAACCTCAATCCATTACTTCACTAGCGTATTGATATACCTATCTAACTATATGGTTGAAATTCTGTGGCCGAATTTCCTGTAGACATTCTTAACTTAGCACATGCATAGGCCTACACTTTCGGTTGATTTCTGTATTCAACAATCTGCTACAATAGTATTGACAGCAGTTTTGACTGGAAATTTGGAACATTGGTAGTCTATCAATACTGCTACATAATTGCATTGACCCTACATGGATTTATTCCCATGGCTGGATTATAGACAAAAGGATACTACTGATAATCACACATCCATTATTCATTCGCATCCCGCGAGCTCTCTTTCAATACGAGATCGAAACATGTATCTCGTATGTAGAGGTCTATTGAGTAACCATTGACGTAGTGATTTCACGATCCACAGTGTTGCTTTTACAGTCTGCTACAGAGATAGACTGGGTCCAGGTCTGTCTGGTATCCGAAGTTGAGTCTGTGTAGCAGTCTAGTCGTTGTGATAACGTAAGAAGATGACCGTTCATTACATTAGAGGTGTAGTTTCGAAGAAGCCAAGCCTTTATTTTTAGATGGATCCATTATTGTTAGCGAACTCTGTCTACTTTTTCGCCCTCTACAATATTATTATTATGCATGCTTTTCTTTTGAAATTTACCACACAACTAGTACGCCTCAAGACTGTCTGTAACAAGTCTGTAATTTTACCCTATCTCGATTGCAACGAATGTGAATCATACTATAATACAATACGGGAAAGGTTAAACAGACATGGTACATCATCGTCGTCCTCATAATTTATTAACTCTGTATTACCTAAATTGAGTCAAGAATATTAAAAAAAAATTTGCTTATTGAGTGCCTATTTGCAGGCCAATAGGCGCTTGTTTTGAAGAGTTACTATTGGCATGACTGGCTCAATTATCGAGCCACTCATTTCAGTGGTGAATTTTAAAAAACTATCTTCTTTTGACCTGCAAATTAACATCCTCAAGATCACTGTAGAGGCCGGTTTTGGCGGCCTCCTCGTGAACGGGTTAAGTTATTATAAGAGAAGATGATAGGCTTGCATGGACAGTCGTTGTTGTTGTAATACTTAATACGGCCTATGATAGCAACAAGTAGGGTGTTAGGGTGGGGTGGGCTACCAGTCAAAGTATTAAAAAGATATTCGTATAGTTGTCTTTATCTGAGATATTGAAATTTCGGTGTTAAACATTCTAAAGGATTTTGATAGAAAAACACACAATTGTGCCCAAGTAAGTCACATCTTGGTGGCGGTTGCTTGAAATGACTTCTATAGGTCTAACGTTAGTCAATCGGTCACTGAATCCGGATGGTTTATTAATACATTAATACCGCGCTCGTGTTGGTATCGATGGATCTCTGAGCTTCTTGACTATCAATTTCCAGAAAACTATACAGGTAAGGTGTTGACTATTTTGAAACCAATTTGACTGGGTGCTGTTGCTGCTTGTGGCAGTAACATCGCCCAGTCGAATTAGTTTCAAAATATTCACCAGCATGTTTTGTAAATAGCAAAGACATACAATTCGTACAATGTGTCGGACTATTAAGCATTTAAGACGGACTAAATCGAGTCAGTCATGACGTCATGATTATGAAGTCATCCTATGCGTCACGTCGCTGATTATGACATCATATGACGTAATGTGATGGATAGACAACATGAAAATGCCCATTAGCAAGTGGTATTAATTATCCTCCCTCCGTCAGAGGACGAGTATATTGTATTCAGGGCAGCAATCTATGATTGGCCTTGTTAAACTATGTGACCTATAAATATGGGTTGTCTCTTAATACAAGTGATCCATATTGTGTGGGCCACGCATTAGCAAGTGGTATTAGCCATGTAATGCTGAATTTGCTCATGACAATTTCAACAGAGATCCATTTCTAGGTATGCCACGCCTATTTCTAGCTAAGCTCCACCCCTTTTTTGCATGTTGGTATCGATGTATATATATGCTGAATAATGAAGTCCCAGACTTCCAATTTCAAGGTAACTATACAGGTAAGCTGATGATTATTTTGAAACTAATTCGACTGGATGCTTTTAAAGGTTTGCTGCCTCTGGCCACAACAACGCCAGGTCAAATTAGTTTCAAAATATTCAACACGATGTTGATTAAACAGTAAAGACATACAATTGGTACACTTGCCGGACTAGTCAATTTTCATGACTGAGGCCGATACCCATTCATTTACACATTTTGGATTGTGACGTCAGCCTGTATATGACGTAATTGATTATGACGTCATATCCTTCAGTTGCAGATCGAATCCAGCCAATATCATAGAAAATGACTGTTGAATAAATAGCAAAGACATACAATTGAAACAGTGTCTAGTCAAATTAGTTTCAAAAAATTCAACAGCATGTTGATTAAATAGTAAAGAAGTGCAATTCGCATACTTGACTGGCTATTCAATGTTCCTGGTGGAGCTAGATACGTCATTCATTACACATTTTGATTGTGACGTCCAGCTACATCTGACCTAAATAATTATGACGTCATATACTGCAGAAACAGATCAGAAAAATCCATTATCATAGGAAATGTCCTGTGTCTAATTGCCGTCCAAGAGACCATTGTGGTCTTTCTTTTGCAATTTACTACTGGAATTATAGGATCGGTTATCCAACCAGTCATTCCAGTGGTAAACTTTCAAAACAAGTTCTCCGGTGAGTAGCTAATGCAAATGGACATTTCTCACGATCACCGCAAGAAGCCATTTTTGATCAGTTTGATAGAGTGCTAAAGTGGACATATGCTTGAGTACTTTCATCTGCAGAAGGAATGATAAACATGTTTTGTACGCAGTCCTCCAGCAAAAGAAGAGTACTTATTTAGAGTAGTTATTTGGAGTTCCGTTGGCTGTTTATTAAAATAATTAAGCAGTCATCGCTGCGCAAACTCTATTACAGCCGGACCGGAACAAATAAGAAAACTCGTCATGAATCACGCGCATGACGATAATAATTATTAGATATCCAGCAATCTAAAAATAGAGCCGTGTCTTCGCGCTGAGAATTACTAGGTCTCATATCGATTGGAGATCTCGTGAGACACAGTCCCACAATCCCCTGCGCAAAATGGCCGCCCCTATAGGCAATTCTAGGCAGCAATAAATAGAAGCGTGCCCGTGCTAAAGCAATCTTGGCAGGTTAATACTTGAATGGTTAACGCTCTTGTCACAACAGAACAATGAGTAGTTGGGACGAGAGTATGCAAGGAATGGATGCTTGACGAGGCTTGTCATAGCAGATTTGTATATGTAATCTGTCAGGATGCATCACTTGCATACCGGTTCTGTCCGGTTTAGTCCGATCGTCTTAAGAGTGTGGGTGAGAGAATCAAAGTAGTTCGATTTTGGAAATCACCAGGGAAGCCCTCTTCTACGTCATTATGATCTGCGTCATGCACGGTACCACTTTTATTGTATATAAGGATGTGCATGATGATAGAAACTTTAATCTTCCGAGTGCTCTGTTACTGAGAAGTCAGCTAATAGTTACCATCAGCAATTGATATTCGTTTAGACTAGGTTCGAAATTATTGTTAGAAAAGCTAAAGTTAGATTTAATGAATCAAAATTGTCACAAAGTATTACTGAATTATTAAAGCCTGCAATACGGCTTTGATTTATGTTACATTTAATAAAGTTTAGTTATATATTATTAAATTTGCAAAAGTGTTAAGTGTCGTTTATAAGAAGATCATCAGAGAAAGGAAGACCACCTTTCCCGGACTCCACCATCACCGATAGGAAATCTATTCTAGGAATCGTGAGTAAAAGTAATAATTAGAGACACCCCCAACCCCCCCCCCCCACCCCCCGAAAATTTTCAAAGTGATCAGCACTTATAATTTCCAGTAAATTGGATCAAAGGCCATAAACAAAAGAACCGGCCTACACGCATCTACCACAGTGTGATGGAAGAGGCAAGACGTGGTGAGTAGGGGCCAGGCCACTGATGTCATCATCCTCTCCCACACCCCATCGAGCATTCCAGCCTGAAATTTGAACTGGCGGGTTTATAAGCATCCAACTTGAAAAACGGCTTCACGCTAATTAAAAGGTGAGCTTCCACGGGAATAAGTAGTTCCGGATTTTAGCATTAATCGAAGACTCAATTTTCTGCTGAGTGGGGATGAAAGCAACTATCCTTCCTTTTTAAATTTATATTTACCTCCTTCCTACGGAGGGAATATATGATCCGACTCCAGGAGAATTAAAAATAAATATTTCCATATTTGGCGGGACTGACTCACCCTAAAACTTTCGGGTGTCGTCATCTTCCCTCCTGTGACGTCACCAAAAGCTATAAAAGGAGGAAAGCGTGCACTGAAACTTCATCTTCCTGTCAAACTCGACACTAGGGAAGATCGAGCATTAGGCATCGCGTCGCAAACCAAATTGTTTTTTTCTTATTATTACTTTATTATCTATTATATTGGTCAGGAAAAGTTATGAAGAGTTAAGTTTAAATTAGGTTAGTGCAGTTTCTGCAAAAAAACAACATCATGCAGGAATAATGTGTTGCTTGCGGAAGATCGTGCCTTGTCCGATAGCTCGGAAGAATCAGCACCAGCTCATCTCGGAAAGAAGTATCCGTGTACAGCTTTACAGCCTAATGGACAGCCGTGTAAGTGCGCATTTTCCAGGAACTCGGACCTAGCTCTTCACATCAATCGCGACCATTTATTACAACGAGCATTCTGTGCGGACTGCAAGTACCTGTATTCAGCTACTCAGTACGGTGTAACACATCCATTATCTTTCAAACATCGTGTGTTAGTTGTGACGTTAAAACCTGGTGAACAGAATGAGAACATAGATATTCTCGCCACACGTTTCAAAAGTAGACTTCCAGGTACCGTGCTTCCAACAGGAAAAATGGCAAAGACGAAACATACCAAATAATGACAAACTGACTTTCCGCATTTAGCTAGACCAACAGCATCCGCAACACAGCCAGCTAGCATCAACACCCCAGCATCCATCACCACAGCATTGGCAGCACCCACAAGAACAGCACTGGCAGCACCTGCAGCATCGGTATTTACACAAACTAGTTTCCGCACTGGCAGCACCCGCAGTGACAACACCGACAGCACGCAGCATCACCACAGCACCCGCATCTGTGATAGGCCAGCCAATATCAGTGGTAATAACAACTCATGTGAAGATATCCGAACCGGGTTTACAGGACATTTCCGATCGTTCTATCTCTCCATGCAGTTTAGGAATCGATGAAGAGATCAGCCTCACGGAAGCCGTCATCACCACCACTGCACCGCAGACCAGCACACCGACACCCATGCGCAGCACCATCCTTCCAATAGATCCTGCCATTAGAAAAACAACTACACTGGACCGGCCATATTCAGCAAAACGCAGACTCATGCATCAGCCAGAGATCCAAGCAATTCCCAGAACATCCGGCAGCAAGTTAATTAAGGCTGTGAAAATAAGAAAGTTATCCGCAATCACTGCAGCAGCATCAACGCCCAGCATCAACGCATCACTTAGCCACCTGGCAGCAAGCAGCACCATCACCACCGCCACAACAACAGTGATGTCAGCCATCTCAGCAACGCCACCAGTCAGAACTACACACGTCATCGTCACCACCACCACTAGCACATCCGTAGATACATCAGTAGCTTCATCTAACTTAAGTATTTCCGACCTAGGCAACATAGATAATGAGATTTCGGCATCAGAGGACAACCCACCACGACCGTCCAGTATGAGTCATGGAACCCACCTATATGTGCTCTTCTCTGATAACTATGCGTCTCTCACGTCACTACCCCTCTCGGCTACACGTCTACTCAGGAAGTCTATAATTCCCGCCTAGTGTGCTCCCATGCGTTCGATCCATGATGCGTTGATCGTTTGTCACGGGTGTCAAACTAGGAGGGGGTTGTGTAGCACAGATCGATGGACGGGTACGAACCGTCCCAGCTAGGCTGGGTATGGGACGATCTATCCGGGTGCGTTCCAAGCAAGCCCCCCCCCCCCCCCCCGAGTAGGATAGTACACATGTATAGAGCCCTATAGGAGAGGTTTCACTAAAAGTCCGTAAGAACGTGTAGCGTGCATGTGTGCACGTCAGGGCTTTCCTGGCAACACGTTGAAGATTTCTGATTCTCTCCTGATGATTTTGGGTTATCTACCCTGACTGATGGTAACTTATTCTCTCCCTTCTTCGACAAAACCTTGTATAGATGGTTGCTGCGACAACCGGTTCCGCCGATGAAGAAAGAGCGCGACACTAGCTCGCCTCGTAGGTAAAGAGACCTAACGATATTTATATTAGTGCCTGGGCCTGATCTGACTTCTCGTTTCAGGAAGATCGGTTCGACACGGTGGTCTTCCGTGTTATCCAGAATAATCAACAACAGAAGCTTACCAAACTTTTGCCTTGGATTACACTCAAGGTGATAGTTTTATTTCTACCTTAACTGTACAATAAGAACTACAAAGTTTGGCAACTTCTACTGTCACCAGTTTACGTATTTACAACAATAATAGTTTTAACTAATGTTTCCTATTTTCGCCTAACCGAACTAGCATTACTCCCAGCGGTTCTGGTCTGCTATGCTATTCTATTTAACTAGCTCTTACTTAACTCCTTAAATCGGAACCAACAATACTCGACTGAATCCAAGTGAGAAAGACTCCTGATATAAGGCAGACGGCCCCTTATATACTACTTACAGTTTCCTAAGTTCTATACATATTACGATATATAGATCTATATATATCGTAATACATAGTTTCTGTTGCCTTCATTCTTCTAGGTAGATATAACCACAGTTTGATTGGCTTACACACCATTGCCTCCAATCAACATCTGCTTATCCCTTCCTAGAAGTTCATACCTATTTTCGTTGGTCGTCTCGACCAATCCCTGTTCGCCTAGCTCTCGATTTCACTTTGAAACTCCATTCCTTTTGTTTCTCTGCCACAGAGTTTGCTTCGATGCTCATTGATTATGACGTCATCCCGACCAATCAAACTCCGTGCTTCTCTTTCATGAATAGAACATCAAACATGATCCCAAGCGGTTTAGTCTGGTTCTGATTTGATGCCTCCTGTCACTAACTATCAACATTTATCAGTTTCTGCGAAACCGTTATGTCCCTATGATTGACAGCTTGTTTATCTATAAGCCTCTACTATGTACTTGATTCACTCATGACGCTTAAATGTCCGCTTCCCATCCATTGCTTATCACGTATAAGCCTGTAGGAAACGAACGTTAATAAGCACGTGAGCTGATGATCTCATTGCCAGGTGGTGTTGTTATACTTGTTATGCTGGAGCCTGACCGCTAACTGTCACCACCCCTCGTCAGTCTGTCGACCTGAATCTCCTATCGATTCCTATCGTTTATTTCCCTCGAATATTTACTAAACTATTGTCCTAAATGACTGCTGAACATTATAAAATTGTGTGCCGATCCCACAGCAACAACTTTTATCTTCAACTATTGACAGAAGCCATCAACTCAGAACACAGCGTCCTATTCAATTCTATTCCATTCCTAACTTTTCATACTACCATCATAGTCCTAGTTTCGCATCAGTTTCGAACCTGTTTCTGCGAAACTGTATACCATCAGCACTGGTTGATGTCACCCAGTGCATCTACTACATATTCAATAATAATAAGCCTACTGGTAATGCATCTAAATATACATTGTGACATAGTCTATTAGCTCACCTGGTATTCACAAATATGAATTTCACTCGGGACTTACTTGCACATATAAGACGCCCAGTGGGGTCATGACTTCCCACCAAACAGTCCCATATCTACAACGTGTCAGTATTGGGAGAGAGTGTATGTTTATAGTGTACTGAGTTGGTAATACAAAACATAATACCTAGGATGGCTACTTGCCATATACATAACTAACTAATAAGATCTCACAGTGCTTGTTAATTGAGAGCACACGGAAATAAAGATAATATATACAGTATGAAACAGAAAGTATAAAAATTCCGTCGGAAGGACCGGGTAGGTACCTATTAGTCATCAGTACCATTTACGGAAATAATAAAATGCACAATAGTATAGTTACTTGAGTACCTATTGGTCATCGGTACAGTAAGAGTTCGTAAATCATGAAAATTGATACGCTACACTTGAGTAGCGCGAGATAGCACGATCCTGAATGCAAGGAAGATTTCCGCAAGCAGACTGTTGATGCGGCTCACTCTCAGGACGGTGAAGAAGAACAGTTAGAGAAAGATGTCAACTAGACAGTCAGAATAACTGATACATGAATTTACACAGTTTGTTATAAAATTTTCTGTCCGGCGATGGAAGTTTGAAAGTTGCCCATTAACAAGGAGGGCTACACTTGTAATTAAATATGCATGTACATAACTGGGTACACCATGCTGGATACATCGCATAGCTTTTGCAATGCACGGGGCACACAACATGCTGTGCAGAAGTTTGATACCACTCTTCAGCGTGGTCTGGAAGATCCGGCGAGTTATCCACCAAGAATCACCTCGGCTCTACATCCTGTAGAATTTACATCGGGCCCACAAGGCCCATCCACAGGGAAGCTCCTCTGTGAGTGTTCCGGAAAGGGAGTTCTTCTTATTTAGTTAATTTGCCCTCGGATGGCCATCCGAGAGCATACGCAAACTTGATGCAGATGTTCAAGACTGCTCACCATCGCAGGAGATCTGAATTCCGAAGGGAACTGCCTTGATGTAGGTACCACAGTCAGTAAGCAGTTAGCCCACGTCTAGCACTGTGCTGGTTCAGCAACCTTGCTGTCATGTCGGCTTTCTTGCCAAAGTTCTCTCGATTCTTGATTTTTGGCTCCTTTTATACTACTCGTGACGTCAGAGGCAGGACGCCCCGGCCAATCAGCGGGCGAGCAGTATCCAATCAGCGTGCAGCTAGAAAGGGTGACGTGGCGATCACGTGATCAGCGCATTACCCATTCATTTAATACATACACGCGATTACGACGTCAAAGCAATATTTTGAAAATAATTTAAGTGAGCCATTTGTGGATAACTCGGCCATTTCTGGTCCGATTTTAAAAATGTAAAAGGTTCTGAAATCCTTGTTCGGTACCAAGAATGACGAGAATGGAGTGACCACCAGTACCAACTCGATACCATATAAGCATACACTCTCTCCCAATACTGACACGTGTTGCCAGGGAAGTTCTGACGCGCGCATGCGAGCTACGAGTTCTTACGGACTTAGCCATTTTAACGAAACCTCTCATAGGGCTCTATACATGCATACTATCCTACCCAGGGGGCGTGCTTGGAATGCACCCGGAGCGGTCATCCCGTACCCAGCCTAGCTGGGACGGTCCGTACCCATCCGGCCAATCCGCGCTGCACAAGCTCTGTTCCTGTAGTTTATTTATGGGTGGGTTAGTTTGTAACGTGCAGATTGGATTCACCCTAGTTTAATTGGTGGTGGTGGTGGTGGGTGGGTGGTGGTAGTGGTAGTGATAGCAGTAGCAGTAGTAGTAGTAGTAGTAGTAGTAGTAGTAGTAGTAGTAGTAGTAGTAGTAGTAGTAGTACGCTTATAAGCTACGCTTATATTCGGGTTGTGTCTAGAATTGCGTATAGGCGCGGCCATTTTGCGCAAGGGATTGTGGTCTCCAACAGCTAACTAGAAAGATAGATCGAGTGCGCCTCTATGTTTAAATTGGAACCATAGATTTTGGATATATATGTGTATATATAGGGTCTACAATATATTCATTTTGGAAACTGCTGCCATAAACCGTTGCTGCACACATGTTGACAACTTTCAGCATTATTGTTTACATAATCTACACAAATCTTTCTTGTACTGACCGTGAAACAACTAGGCCTAGCCTTTGAAATCAGCAAGATAATGGTTAAAGCAAGTTGCTTTTTTTTATCTCGCAGTTTCTGTGAAACCTGACACCGTTTGGCATAGAAGACCGCAAAAATAAATTAACAGGTTTTCAAAACAAGGTAGAATTTCTGTTTTTCTTTGCAAATATAGTGACTTATTTACATGTATGAGCTGTACTGTAAAACCGGCGACTCGATGGTATAGAACGGCTACAGAATATATTAATTAAAATATTTATGAGCTGTATAACGTAGCCTAAGCAGTGGAATCACTTGTAATAAGTGAGCACCCGTAGGGTGACGTCACAGTCAAAATACGTAATGACTGATGACTGGCGTAAGCTTTGTCCAACAGGAACATTGAAATTAATTTCGAAATATACAGCTCACCTCCATAGTTAACATGAAAAGGGGATTCTGGGAAGTCATGGTTCAAAGTATGTCTATAAACAAGTACACATATTGATGCAAGGCATCAATGGTAAATAGTGCGCCCGGGCATTAATTATTATAATTCTGAGAATAAACTCAATGGTTTCGTGAGAAAATTAAATTATATAAAGGCATACAAGCCACTCACGACAAAAAATTTGGCGGAAAATTACATAAAGGAATATTTCTTGCAAAAAGATGTGGGCAGTATTATGTATGGACTTTGAAAAGCCGCTTATGTTTTGCATCAGTCTGTTCATTTTTTCATTCATCTTTTTCTCAAGACCAAACACGTTAACAGAAAGAGGAACAGCAAAAATTAAGAACAGTCAGGGATGAGAGAAATGCACTACTGCACCAACAGGGAGTATCAGATCAAATTTGGGTCATTCGGTATCAACAACTTGTGACGATAAAGGAATCAGCAAAACTAGCATCCTAGTCAGTAGAAAATCGGCGCAAGAAGCAGAGCTTGAGACCCATTCAAACATATTGAACAATACTGTAAAGAATATTTTAAACTCAAAATGTATGTACACAAATCTTTATACCTTCTTAAAGAAGCGCGAAGAGCTTACAATACGCATCAAAGATACATCTCCAGATATCATCGGCATCACTGAGCTAAAACTTAAGAAAGCTTCGACCAAACTATAGACAGTAGAACTAAAGGTTAGTGGCTATGATTGTTGTTACAGCATTGATACCGTGGGTTGTAGTTCAGCTATTTACACTAAAATCCCATTCTGACCGCATGCATTACACTATATTGGATCGTGTATGCGCTTGGACTGAATGATATTTTGGTAGATTTGATGCATCTGGATGCAGGCGCCACATGCATGCGTTCTGAATGGGCCCTTAGGCATCATTAAAAGCATCAGCGTGTCATTTCCTATATGAGTAATGCAAGTCTTCATAGCCTACTTAAGCAGGTCACAAATGTAAAAAGATTCACATATAAAATGTCATTGTGTGATTTTAATTACCCAGAAAGAAATTGGTCAAATATCTGCTGCACTGCCAGTGAAATGCACAAACCAAGTGTATTTCTTGATGCAATGCAGGATACCTATCTGTGCCAACAGATCACCTTCCCAACAAACTATAGGGGCCATGCTAGAACCAATACCTACATGGACCTAGTTCTTTCAAACAAAAAGGATATTGTATAAAACATTCTGACTGAAGACCCAGTGGGAAAATGCCACGACATCGTGATCTGTTTTATATATCTCCATTGGAAATAGTGACAATCTCTTAAAAATATTTTTGACAGACAAAAGTCTAAACCGGCCTTAAACGTGTCACAATGATGATGATCTTGTTGACTATATGTTAACATTTTAGAGTATTAGCTTGAATTGATAAGTCAGCCTCTATCAGTACATGGAGCTAAATATATGGAATATATAGAAAGGTTTGCACCTTATTATAAGACATCTGATGGTAGAATCATGCAATATTTCATAGCATACTAAGTTCTACATGGCCGTATGTTCGGAAAATGATTACAAAGCAAGTACAAATATTCTGGTACCGAACATAATCAATTATTGGCATTTGACAACAGTATGTGGCTACTAAATTGTGTATTGTGAAATTACTTGATGGTAGAAAATTTTAAAACTTAAGATTTATTAGCGTATTCATATCCATATCTAACCATATGGGAGGAATTATGGGGCCGAACCTATTGCAGACAGTAGGGTGTTGAAAACCACAGATCTGCCAAAATTGGAACCAATTTATGCGATCAAATTATGTACTACAAAATTACTTTATGGTCAAAATGTTTAAATTCACAATATAGCTAACGTATTCAAACCACTAAATGCCTATGTGAGCAATATTCTGGGGTCGAACATATTACAGACAATATGGTACCGAAAAACATGAATCAGCCTACATTTAAGCCAATTTTTGCGTACTACGAAATTACTTAGTCTAGAATTTCTTTTGGATTCAGAATATAACTAGCATATTAAGTCTCGAGTCTATGTGGGTGAAATTCTGGAGTGGAACATATTACAGACAATAGAACTCCGAAAACTGTGAATCACCTCAAATTTAATGCAATTTTCAGTATGAAATTGTCTACCACGAAACTACTTTATCGCAGAAAGTGTTTAACCTCAATACATTACTTCACTATTGTATTCATATAGGCCTACCTATCTAACTACATTTGTGAAATTATGAGGCCGAATTTGCTGCAGACGTTCCTAACTTAACACATGCATAGGCCTAAACATTCGGTCGTTTTCTGTATTCAACAATCCGTTACAATATCATTGACAGATGTTTTAACTAGAAATTTGGAACATTGGTAGTCTATTAACGCTGCTACATAATTGCATTGACACTACATGGATTTATTACCACTAATGAACTAAGGACAAAAGGTTACTACTGATAACCACACATCCATTATTTTAGCAAACTTTCTGTACTTTTTCGCACTCTACAATATTAGTATACATGCTTTTCTGTTGAAATTTACCACACACACCGCAGGTAGAAGACGTCCACGATGTTAACAAAAATTTGCGAATGTGGCGAATGTTCAGCTTAGTGTCTTATACTATAATACAATACAGGAAAGATGAAACAGACGCAGTACCTAATACAGCCGTCATCGTCGTTCTCATAATTGTTTTATCCTGTAATACTTAAATTTCGTCAAGAATATAAAAATATTTGCTTATTGAATGCCCATTTGCAGGCCAAGAGAAGACCGATTTTGAAGATTTACCACTGTATTGACTGGCTCGGTTATCCAATGGTGAATTTTCAAAAACTATCTTCTCTTGACTTGTACATTGACATTCCTAAATGTCACTGTAGGGGCCAGTTTTGCAGGCTTCGTCGTGAAATGGTTAAAATACAATATGAGAAGCTGATAGGCCTACATGCACAGTCGTTGTCATCACAATACTTAATACATGTCTATAACAGCAACACGTGCGGGTGGGGTGGGGTGGGTGGGGAGGGCTACCACTCAAAGTATTTTAAGATATTCCTATAGTTGTCTTGTATTTGAGCTATTGGAAGTTCGATGTTAAACATTTTAAAGGATTCTGTTAGAACACAACCATGCCCAAGCAAGTCACATCTTGTGAGGCGAGCAGTTGTTTGAAATGACATACAGAGGCCTGAAGTTAGTCAGTTGGTCATTCAATACGCAGGGTTTATTAATACAATTACTCACCAAGTGATACTAATTACCCTCACTCCATCAGAGGACGAATGTATTGTATTCGGGTCTATGTACGTCCGGGAGGGCCAGGGTCTACAATATATGACTGGTCTTGTAAAAATATGTGACCTATAAATACGGATGGTCTCTTAATACAGGTGGGCCATGTTGGGTGGACCACACATTACCAAGTGGTATTAGCCCTGTAATGCTCAAATTTGATCATGACAATTTCAATAGAGTGATGCATTTCTAGCTATGCCACGCCCATTTCGAGCTAAGCTCCGCCCTATTTCCGCGGGTTGGAACCAATGTATATACTTTGAATCATGAATTCCCAGAATCCCAATTTCAAGGTAGGTATACACGTAAGCTGTAGAATATTTTGAAACTAATTTGACTGGGTGCTTTTGCGGCAACAGCGCCAAGTCAAATTAGTTTCAAATATTCAACACAATGGTGATTAATTAGTAAAGACATACAATTCATACACTTGACGGAAATATTCAATCTTCATGGCGGAGCTAGATACATCATTTTTTGCGCATTTTGAGTGTGAGTGACGTCAGCCTACATATGACGCAATTGATTATAGCATCATCTGCTTGAACATCAAATCAGATCCATCCATTATCATAGAAAATGCTGTATGCTCATTTGCATACAAAGAGACGATTTAAATAAATTACTACTGGAATTATATACTCGGTTATCAAGCCAGTCATTCCAGTGGTAAATTTTCAAAAATGGCTTCCTGTTATATGCAAATGGAAACGTCTCAGGATCATAGCCTGCAGAAGCCATTTTTGGCCAGTGTGATCGTGTGTTAATGTGGAAATGTGGTTAGATGCGATGAGTTGCTCGAATTGGTCCATGACAATTTCAATAGAGTGATGCATTTCTAGCTATGCCACGCCCAGTTCTAGCCAAGCTCCACCCTCTTTTTCAGCGTGTTGGAATCAATTTATATACGTTGAATAATTAATTCCCTGACTCCCAATTTCAAGGTAGCTATACAGGCAAGCTGTTGAATATTTTGTAACTAATTTGACTGGGCGCTTTTGCTGCCTGTAGCCACAATAACACCAAATCAAAGTAGTTTCAAAATATGCAACACGATGTTGATTAAATAGTGAAAGGCATACAAGTCGTATACTTGACGGACTCTTCAATGTTCATGATAGAGCTAGATACATCATTCATTATGCATTTTGATTGTGACGTCAGCCTGCATATGACGTAATTGATTATGATGTCATATACTTGAGTGATAGATCAACTCCATCCATTATCAGAGAAAATGTCATATGTCCATTTGTAGACAGAGACGATTGTTTATTAAATTATAGCACTGGAATGATAGGCTCGGTTAATTTTCAAAAAGACTGCCTGTTAGATGCAAATGGACATTTCTCAAGGTAATAACTATACAGGTAAGCTGTTGAATGTTTTGACACTATGGCAGCAACATCGTCCAATCAATTAGGTTCAAAATATTCTCAACAAACTGCTGATTAAATACTTAAGACATACAATTCGTACAGCGTCCAGTCAAATTAATTTCAAAATATTCAACAGAATGTTGATTACACAGTAAAGACATGCAATTGGTACACTTGACGAGCTATTCAATAGTCTTGAGGGAGCTAGATACGTCATTCATTACATATTTTGATTGTGACGTCAGCCTACATATGACGTAAATGATTATGACGTCATATACTTGAGTGACAGACCTGATTCATCCATTATCATAGAAAATGCCATATGCCTATTCGCCATCCAAGAGACGATTGGGTTTTTTTTAATTTGCCACTGGAATTATAGGCTCGGTTATCCAGCCAATCATTCCAGTCGTAGATTTTTTTTTAAAGTGTTCCGGTGAGTAACTAATGCAAATGGACATTTCTCAGAATCACTGCAAAAGCCATTTGTGGTCAATTTGATAGAGCTGAAATAGAAGAGACTACACGCGAGCATGTATTTGAGTACTTCCATCTGCAGAAGGAAGAATGAACTGTTTTGAACGTGTTTTGTATGTACTCTTCCAGCAAAAGAAGCGTAGTTATTTTGAGTTCCAATGGCCGTTCAAAATAATTAAGCAGTTATCGCCACGCAAACACTATTCCAGTCGAAACAGAGCAGATAAGAGAACTCACCATGAATCATGCGCATGAACACAATCAACCCTAACCCAGCAATCGAAAAATAGAGCCATGTCTTCGTTCTTGATCTCGTATCCATGGAGATCTCGCGAGACACAGCGTTCTCGCGACATCTAAGCTAACATGAGCCCGATCGAGATAGTCAACAGGACCACAATCCACTGCGCAAAATGGCTGCGCCTATAGGCAATTCCAGACAGCAATACTTTAATGCATGCCTGCTGAGCGGTCACACAATCACGACGACTACGACGAATGTGCATGTAAGCCTATTATCTCTTTCCTTGGCCGCTCAGCTCTACACATTCACTTGGTTGTGTCTAGAATGGACATTTCCACAGTATCCATCCATCACATGACGTCGTAATCAACTACATGACTTGTAGAATGGCATCATAATCAATGACGTCATTATGACGTCATGAATAACTTAGACAAGTACGTCATGAACACATAATGGACCGTTCCAGTTTCAGCTCGGTCCCACCCACCTCTAGCTAAGCTCCACCCACGATCGATCCTTGAAATCCCTGACTATCAATTTCCAGAAAACTATACAGGTAAGCTGTTAAATATTTTGAAACTAATTTGACTGGTTGCTGTTGCTGCTTATGGCAGCAACAGCGTCCAGTCAAATCAGTTTCAAAATATTAAAGAGCATGTTTATTAAATAGCAGACATACAATTCTTACAACGTGTTGGACGATTAAGAGTTAAAGACGGGCCAAATCGAATCATTTATGACGTAATGATTATGATGTCAGCATGCACGTCACTTAGTTGGTTATGACGTCATATGACGTCATATAATCGAAGGATAAAATTGGAAAGGTCCATTGAAGACGGACTATGAATTGTTGTAAGAAGTGTATGTCTACTATTTAATACATATTCTGTTTAATATTTTGAAACTAATTTGACTGGGCGCTGTTGCTGCCATAGGTAGCAACAGCACCCAGTCAAATTAGTTACAAAATATTGACCGGCTTACCTGTATAGATTTCAGGAAATTGATAGTCAGGGCATTCGCGGGGATCGATCGATCCGAACACTGTGTGTGGGTGGAGCTTAGCTAGAAGTGAGCGGGGCATAGCTAAAACTAGAAAGGTCCATTGCCTATAGGCGCTGCCATTTTGCGCAAGGGATTGTGGTTATTCATGTTCTCGCCAGATCTCCTACCACTAACGAGAGCGAAATATTTTTTTTAACGAGAGCGAGGTAGCTCGCCTCTATTTAATCAAGCATATGATTGGAATCGTAGATTTAGCATATATTGTCTAGATCTCTCCTGTGCATTAAACGCATACCCTCACTAGTGGGGCTAGTTGTACCTACCGCTGGTGGCCTGGGCTAATTGCTTACTGTACATTTGCATCAGAAATAAAATAGTATTGTGATCTGACCCACTGTACCCACGTACATCTCTTAATCTCCACTTCAGCACTCGTCCCGATCAAACTGGCCAAATAGGCTTCTGTAGTAATCTTGAGAAACTACCATTTACATCTAACAGGTAGGCATTTTTGAAAATTTACAACTGGAATGACTGGCTCGATAACTGAGCCTATCATTCCAATGGTAAAGTGCCAAAAACAATGGTCTCTTGGTCTGCAAATCGGCATAGGATATCTCTATGATAGATGGAGGAATCTTATCTGTCACCCAAGCATATGATGCCATAATTATGTGCGTCATATGTAGGATGATATCACAATCAAAATACGTGATGAATGATGAAAATAGCGTCATCATGAACATTGAATAGTCCATCAAGTGTACGAATTTTATGGCTTTACGATTTAATCCCGGAGATTTAATCAATCAATCAATCAATCAATCAATCAGTCAAGCAATCAATCAATCAATCAATCAATCAATCAATCAATCAATCAATCAATCAATCAATCAATCAATCAACTACTGCCAGTGTCCCGATGGAGACCGGTGAGGGCATAGAATACACCATACGGTGTGGATCCAAAGGACAGTCATATGAATTCGCCAGTGTATCAGTATATCCGACATGTGAAAGCTGGTTCGCTAAACCAAGTCTGGGTGTGGTGGTCCAGTGGAAAGACGTCTGGGTTGCTGGTGCTATGCAGGATGATGGTTCGATCCCCGACCGGGGAAATGATGATCAACAAAGTAAATAAAAAGTGTGCACTCCATAGGCGGGATTAGCACAGAAATTGAAGTCATCCTGTTGCCAGTGCGTTAAAAAACTAGGCATACCTACCTACCTATACCTACCTACCAAGCAAGCAAGCAAGCAAGCAAGCAATCAAGCAAGCAAACAGTCTTTATTGACAAATCCAACATGTGGACATACAGACAATATTCAACATTCTGTTTGAATAGTTTGATACTAATTTGACTGGGCATTGTACGAATTGTATGACCGTACTATTTAATCAACATTCTGTTGAAAATTTGAAACTAATTTTCCTGGCCATTGTATGTCTTTACCATTATCAATTGAGTCCTATAAAAGCTTCGCATGTGTCATAGTCAACATGCTTAGTGAATGACGTCTCTAGCTCCATCGTGAATATTGAATAGTCCTTCAAGTGTACACATTTTATGTTTTTACCAGGGTTGGAAAAAATCAGATTTTTTCGATTTAATAAGATTTTTTCGATTTTTATGATTTTTTTTTTACTTCTATAACAAAATCATTAATTCTTTACATGTACTCATGTTCTGAACTCAATAGAATCTACTCACTAGGAGCTATAAACAATGTTGACCTTATTTATACTATTATTCTATTAAAATGTATTATGACAATAAACATCGCAGAATTTGTTCTTGTTGTTCTTAAGACATTTTTGAATTTGTTATCACATTTTGAAATAACTACTGTTCGACTGGACGGGTCATGACCAAACATCAAATAAACACGCCTACACTACCGTAACCATGGTTTGTCTACACTTGATGGGATACATTTTAACCATCTTAATATTTTGTGGATACAATTTTTCAGGCTGTATAACTCTGGACATGGTATAACATATCTTGAAAACAATTTAACTGAATGTAGTCAGCAATTACTGTCAGTCAAATTAGTTTCAAAATATTAAGCTGGTCTAGAGTTATTATTGTCTATTGAAATTATGGTCTAGTGGCTGGCAGCATACAAAGGCAGGTCAGTTAAAAATAATGTCCACAGAACTGTTAAAATATTACTGATCTATGCTGTTTACGTATCAAATAACAACTAAGGAAAGTTTCCACTAGCTGTAGTACTGCACTCATAGAAATAAAGCTTCTAAGTTCTTATATTAGCAAAATATTGTATAACCATGCCTATTAACTATCTGAAACAATAGCTACAACAACTTTTAACAAACAAAAAAATCTTTATAAATTTTATAGTGCAAATGAGTGGAGTTGAGAATAAAAAAAATCGAAAAAATCAAAAACAAATAAAAAAGTTGATCTTTTCAGCTTGATTAATCATGGTTTAATCGATTCGATTAAATCAAAACAACCCTGGTTTTTACTTTTTAATCGACATTCTGTTGAATATTTTGAAATTAATTTGATTGGGCACTGTTACGGCCATAGGCAGCAAAAGCACCCAATCAAATTAGTTTCAAGATGTTCAACACCTTACCTGTACAGTTACCTTGAAATTGTGATTCTGGGAAGTCGTGAATTAAAGTATATAAATTGATTCCAACACGCCGAAAGAACGGATAGAGCTTAGCTAGAAATGGATCCCACCTTTGAAATGGTCATGAACAAATTTGATCATTAAACGGCCAATACCACTTAGTAATGTGTGATCACTTGTTAGGATCTGTTCCCGTATCTTTGTGCTGGTGCTGAAATAAAGCAACTTTGAATCTTGAATCTTGAATATATTTAACAAATTTACCCGGGAATTAAAATTTTGTACCATAAGCGTTTCCTTTATTTCCGGTATGTAGATTATGTTTATTTCTGGTATTGTGTCTGTGGATGTCAGTGTTGAATGTAAAGTTGGAGGCTATGGTTTGTGGCAATGCATTGTGGTGAAAGTCTTTTACAATATGGCTTATGGTACAGCGTCCCTGACAAAGTAGTAGCTGCAGAAACTATTCTGTCATTCGAATGCATATTGGACAAATTGTGAACGAACCAACCCCTGGTTTACTACTACCAAGCCATAGATATAAACCCAAAATTATATCCCACAACCATAAATTAACCACGCTTATGTAAATAACACACTATATAATTGCAAGTGTATAGTAATCTGTCATTACAGGCCAGCATAGCCTTCTCACAGGAAATAGAATGTGATTGAATATTGTACATCTGTTCCAGCAAAGATTGTTTCGTTGGCCCAACATAAGTTTTATTTGTTGTCCCAACGTAGTTTTGCTCGTTGGCCTTACGTTGGTCCAATATGTGGTTTCATTGGCCCAGTGTTGGCCTTACGTGTGGTTGATTAATAGAAAATTAGTTACGTTGGGCCAACGTTGTGTTTACGTTGCTTGGCTGACGGTAAGTTAGTTACTACATGATACAACGTAATCCCAATGAGCAAAACTATGTTGGGCCAACGAATAATCATACGTTTGCCCAACATTGTGCCAACATAGCATTGTTTGCAGGGGTAGTTTTCCGATATCTTTGAGTTTTTAGTTTAAGTAATTTCGCCGTTTTGAATATATTCTTTAATGTTAGGTGTCCGCCACAGCTATAGACAATGCCTTCGGCGGACAACATGTATTGCAAATATGTAAATTGGTATAGAAGAAGCAAATAAATAATATTGAATCTTGAATCTTAAAGGATCATGATAATGATCCGGAATAACTGATCCGGAAATAAAGGAAACGCTTATGATACAAAATTTTAATTCCCGGGTAAATTTGTTAAATATTTTCAACTCTTATGCAGACGAAATATTCCCAAGTCTTCTACAAAATATTTTGAAAAGCTTTAAAAAGATAACTATTTATTTATCTGTGCATTCTGCATTGCTTTGTTATTTAGACAATCAGTAATATGAAAATAGGCGTTGCCTATAAGCGAACGCAGACACCATTTATGACGAATAGGACGAATTTGTATATGGGTGAAGTCCTAAATACGTATGCCCATCCCCATGTAGCGTGGATTATCCAGTTTTCGGGGCGCCTAAGCAGAAATTGCTAATAATTTAATAAATACCATTACCATAAATATTTAAAGATAAATTGACTTAATTTGTTAGTGACTTTATCCCTTATCCAGCAGAAATAAGGTTAATTTACTGGCTAATAATCCCAGAAAGCTGAAAGGTGGTCAAGTCCCTGTATAAGTTTTCATATCAAGGTGGCTTTTCAGCATTGTGTCACTGCCACTGTCTTGTGTGTCATATATATGTTAATGTATAAATGTTTTGTAATATGTGTAAGGAGTCCATCACTCAATAGGCCATGCCTTTGATGGACTGCCTGTTTAGATCTATATTTACATGTATAGAAAAACCATGAAATAAAGCAACTTTGAACTTGAACTTGAGCACCAAGTTAGAACAAAACCCCGTAAACGAAATGTCAAAACATAGCGCCATTAGCCGAAGCAGTGACGTACATCAAAACAAACAAAAACAATGTTATCCTGTTTCGGTGATAGCGCGTACAGGCTCGCCCAAATTTCTATTGCTGACAATACAGCTGCCATATGGAGCAAAAAATGCTGAACGGTCGAAGTTCTCAGAATAGGTCATATCGTCATTTTTTTGTTTTGTCCTGGGTGATGGTGGTGGCCATGTTCCTCAGACGAGATAGTTGTGAGGGCTTGACTGAAGCATCAAATGGAAATATGCAAAAGATATTGAATAATATTATACTATGCGTATACTCCTTGATTTTGATAAAAATGTGCTAAGAACAGGCACTGCGCTGTTGACTTTTGAAGCACCCTGACCAGTATGGATTTTGACAATGGTCACGTGGTATAAATAAAACAGATGACGGGGAAGAATGTCCAATATTTGAACAAAAAAAATGTACGTTTTTTATTTAAAATACTGCTTTAAAGGCAATATGATAAAAGGTAATAAGAAAATCGGCAGTTTTTTACACGTTAAAGTTGATTTAGGGCTGACTTAACAGTTTAATGTGAATTTTTTAGGGGAAATGCGGTAAGTGTTACCACATTAACACATTGAAATAGGAAATGTGGTCAAAAACATGGATCTTAAAATTTCACCCTGATAAATGTAATGTGTTATCCATTGGTAGAGGTACAAAACAGAATTTCCAATATAAACTTGAATGTGATAATGCTAGCCATACTCTATCCCATGTGGACAACGAAAACAATCTCAGAGTCATCTTTGACTCGGCTCTCTCTCCTTTGATCACCACATTCAAAATAAAATCAATAAAGCCAAAAAATGGGCCTCCTTAGACGGACCTACAAATATTTGGATAAAGAAAACTTTGCTATTATAATATATTTGTGCGGCCCACATTGAATTTACACATGCAGTATGGAACCCACACCTTAAAAAACATACACACTGGAAAATGTGCAGAGGCGTGCAACAAAGATTTTTTCCTAGGATTTCGCAATCTCAGTTATGAGCATAGTTTACGTTCTCTAAACATCCCCACACTCACATACAGACATATGAGAGGGGACATGGTTGAAACATATAAGGTTTTGAATACCTATGATCCAGACATGGTACCAATATTAAAATTTGCTTCAAGAAATAGTAACAGGGGTCATAGTGAAAAATTATCTATCCAGCGAGCTAAATATCCATGTTTTCATTTTATTACAGAATAGCAAAAGTATGGAATAGCCTAACTGACCATATTGTTAATGCCCCGACCATTCAAAGCTTTAAAAACTGACTGGATAAATACTGGCACAATGCACAAATTAAATTTAACTTCGAGGCACCTTACCATGAAGTAACCATTTCAAAACCTAGCGTCACTCATGCACCTGAATATAGAGGCCTGTACGGCCTGTTTTCAGTATTATCGATAATAATAATAATTACAAAATTATGACGTCATGAGAACGTGTGTTGTTACACAGCGCATGCGTAATGAGAGCTCACCGAAACTAGAGCCTCACCGAAACTGGATACTCCACGATATAGTACATTTGAAGCTAATTTTTAATCTAGGTTGGAGGGCATTCTGGTAAATCCAGTCCACGATGTTCACAACAAGGCGTCTGCCCATTGTCAGTGATATCTGCCAGTATTATTGCATTATTGCGTCTTACCAGGGCCTATGCCATTAAATAGTGGCGCCAGTCCAATGACGTTATAAAATTTGTACCGACGTATCGCGATGCTCCTCGCTATTTGGCGAAATATGAACAAGTTCATAGTAACTATGACGTCATAATGAAATGTCGTCCACTAGAATTTTTAGATCGTGTTTATCCAGACATAAGCTACCAAAAAATGTGAATTAATGCATGTCTGCAAGTAAATACATGAATGTACATTCCATCCGGGTGCGAATCGCGTGGCACCCGACCTTGAATGTCTTGCTATCGGCGCTAAATACACCACATTGACAACAACGAGTTGTCACGGTCATAAGTGTTAAAAATAATACGAGACAGTCAACCAAACCTCATATTGCATTTACAAGACCCGTAAATAGGAATAAATAAAGCTTTTATCTGGTCTGCATCAGACTATTTAATTGCTTTACATTCTAAAGTAAATGTGCGCTATTTCGTGATAACAATATCACACAAATTTTGGACATTGAAAATGCGCAGTAGGTTGCCCTAAAGCAACGAGAGGAGCATACGCATAATGAAGAACCGTATCCCATAATGCAACGGGGGCCCATGAAGAAACCACAAAAGCTATATCATAAACCGAACCCGAAACCAAAAAAAGCTCGCGACCGGAAACAAAGCTTTCTCAGTCGCATGGTATATGTATTTTAGTCTGGTTCCCTGTCTCATTTTCTGTTGATTTTTCCTCATTACACGTACGTACATGTTATCTATATACGCTCACTGCATTCGCTATAATAATCTGTTCTGTTACGTTCTGTATATTTTTGTTGTAAATGTATGTTGTTTCTGTGATTGGGCACTAGGCCCTAATTGAGTAATTCAAAATATTTGGTATTAACCTGACTGTTAGGGTTAGATTCGGGTTCATTGTCGGGTTACTCGGACCGGAAGTATCACGTGCTTGCTTTTCCTATCTACGCATACACACACGTTTACTCTCGCTTGAAGCAGGAGTAATCGAGTCAAATTTGTACCGTAACCATGTGATACGAATTTGTACCACGTGATACCGTTGTCCGATTATACTCTTGGTCATTCGGATATGTTGTCGAGGTACCCCGCTTAGCCTAAGAATGTTTATATGTGATCTATGCTGCGTTTTGGAGACTGACCGCATCAGTGAACCCGGTTCATGCCTGCTTCCCCATACCCTTCCCCTGGCTTATATATGGCGGGGTACCAAGCTCTCCCCAAAATAACTAAATAATCAAGAAATTCACGAAGCACAATATGTCAAATTTCTCGGCGTCTATTTGGATGGGCTCAATGCATGCTTGTGTCGGTAGTCATGTCCGTCCAAACACTGGGATTTCCACAAAATGGGCATTGACATGTCACAAGCCTTCGACACAATTAAACGCTCAAAGATGCTAGATGTACTACGCCAGGCCAGTTGCAATGAAGATGAACTACGACTAGTGAGACTACTGGAGATGGAATATGCCGACGATGTGGACTTTAAGATGAGGAAACGAAACCCCTTGATGAACTTCTCCCAATAGCTGCAAGCAAACTAAAAATTGAGAATCTATGAATGAATCCAAAACAGAGTTCACCACATATACCTATCTACAAAGCATGAAACTAAAGAAAATGACGATCCACTCTGTGGCGGCGAACCATGGAGGAAAAGTAAAATCCTGGGCTCACTGCTTTGCAGTACTGCTGACATTGCTGCACGCTGCATCATGGGGAACATAGCTTTCCAGGCCTTCTGGAAGCTATGGATTCGTAGATCAAAGATGCCCTTGGTAAAAAGACTATGTTTATACGATGCAACATGCGTGTCCTTGATGATGTATAACTGTAACAGCTGGGCACCTCCAAAGGCAGCTCTAGACAAACTTGACGCCTGCCACCGCAATCACTTACGCACCATCACTGGACACCGATGGCCAGAGAGCATAATTTCCAAAGATGCACTATACAAGATGTGTAATACGCCGCCGCTGTCTGTAAAAGTTGCGCAGCAAAGATGGTCCATGTTTGGCCATGTGCTAAGGATGCCAGAAGACACACCAGCACAGAGAGCCTTGGAATTCTCCCTACTCGGAGCCAGCAAATACAGAGCCAGGAGAGGACGTCATTGCATAAATCTGCTAAGCATGCTACGAGGTGACCTCAAGAAAGCAGGATTAGGTACACTCAAGTCAAGAATGGACCTGAGGAAGCTAAGAATTTTGGCTGAGGACAAGACACAGTGGGCAAAAGCGAAGGAGGACTGATTGCAGCTGTAGGATGTTTCTACTACTACAGCCGCAGAATACAGTAATCATACATACATTTGGATAAAAGTTTATCCTGGGAGAAGCAAATAGAAATAGTGAGATCCAAGGTAGCAAAGAACATCGGTATCATGCACAGACTTAAGCCATATCTTCCCCCTAATATTCTAAATTCTCCATCGATCAATACTCACCATTCTGTTACTTCTGATATACAGCTGGCCTTGACAGCGGCTCTAGGATTATAGACTTAGAAAGCTTTACCGACTCCTGGGAACCGGGTACCCGGCTCCCCACTGCCGAGTACCCGTTTACCATAGAGCTCATTCTTGTTTGCATAGCAACAAGTGCAATACATGCTTTTCGCATTAAGGATTTTAGTGTTTTTTAAAAGAATCTAAGTCTTTAATCAGTGATAGTTTGTGTGTTCTGAAAGGATAACTAAGGACTATGGAGAATACCGCCCAAGACAACCAGGTTGTATTGTTCTTTATATCCATAGTTAAAAGACTTAGGTCTCTAAATTTCGTTGTGTCGCATGTTCCAATTTCTGACCCCATAGAATCTGGGACGTGTGCTAGCAACGATATATGCCAGACGATCGCCTTCTTTAAAAAAGACCCCAACAGGCGATCGGCAGATATGAAAATAGGTGTTTGCTACGGTATTTCTAACACGAATATCGGCTGACGTCGTTCTCCGTAGAATCCGAGCGGGTGACGTCACACCCGGTCGCTCGGATGTTTATGTGAAGAAAAATTTTTTCATTAATTCGCGCATCTTGTTCTGGGTGCTGCGTACTAAAAAATGGTACCGGAAACTTTAGAATGATCAAGTTTACGTGCGAGCACGATCGGTTTGCAATGATCGGTGGTTTCAAAATTCTTGAGTAGATGTGTGGTCTGCGGTTTTACCGTGTGAGACAGCAGTTGTTATACATTTTGTTGTTTTCTTCACATATCGTGCTGCGTTCGTTAGGAGTATAATTTATATTGATTAGTAAATATACCCTGAATGCTATGCGATATGATTCCTGGAGCCGTTACACATCCTGTAGGATCTATTATGGGTGTGTTGTGCCCGCCGCGTTCTTGTCGTCATAATCAATGTGATCGTTGTTGTAACATGGCGGGGTGGGGTGCGGGAGGTTACGGTTAATTTATGAGTCAAAATATTTGAAAATTAATTGTCTGCCTTCCATCCGTGTCTCGTTCCGCTTGTTTATTGTAGGTTTGTGCTTATTTTATAGGCCAAGCCAGCCCCGCCATCATGTGACGACTGCCATAAGTTTGTCCGTGTAATGTTCAAGGACCATGTCTGTTTTAGGTGTGCCCTGTGTAATATAGATCATAGGTGTAATGTTTGTGCAGTGTGGTCCGTCGAAACGATGGTTAAGTTCCTTGCCCAGAAGGACTTGGCTGGGTCTGACGCGGGGTCAGGCGGTCCGAGAGGAAATCGTGGAGCGCCCGGTTCGGCCGGTGGGGGTGCTCCACGTCCCCAGCTGGAGGTGGCGGAGATGGCACCGCCGGCGTGGTTTGGTCCGGCTATGCAGGGTTTTCTGCATAGCGTTCTGCCCACGCTGGTGTCGTCCCTGCTACCAACGGTTGGGGGGCAGTTTCTCCCCATGCCTGGTACGGATCCTGTCTTCGGACAGGATTCTGGACTGGTTACCGAGGGGGCCGTCTCGTACGGCCCCCTGGCGGGCCCGTCTGGCTTCGGCCAGACGGGTTCTGTCTCTCTGCGGGCACCTCCGGGTGGTCCAGTAGCGGTGGCCGGTCCGTCTAGTGACGGTTTATTCGTCTAGTGACGGCTCTTCGGAGTCTGCAGACGATGAGGCCGAGGAGGAGAGGTTGCTGCGGCCCGTGAAGCCGCAGGTGGAGAATATGGAGGTTGATTCCGTCCTGGACGGAACCGGCCTCCATTTGTCTGGTTTGGCGCAAGCCAGGTCAGCGGCTCCACCTGCGGCTGAGGCCAATCCGTTACCGTGCACCGGTTCCGCGCGGCTTGGTTTGTCACCAGCCGTCAGGGGAACGGGTGTGCCGGGCCAGGCGTGGTACTCACCTATCTCGCCTGGTCCGGCAGCCGGACATGGGGTGCCGTTGACGCCCGTGGCCGGCTATGGTTCCGCGACGGTTACGGGTCCGTACGGTTTTCCGTGCGGACCTACCCCATGGACCGGAGTGTTTCATGGGGTGGCGGCGGAACCATGTGGTAGCGGAGTGCCTGGCGTGTCAGCCGTGGCTCCTGGCCGGGAGGCCATGGCTGGCAGACCCGTAAGCATGTCAATGGGTGACGTGTTTGCGGGGGTATCTTCTTCGGAGTTAGATTGGTCTGATGCTCTGGCGTGGCTAGCCAGAGTTGACCCGTCTGGTTTCGGCCACGGCCGATGAAGATGCGCCCCATCCGTCGGTTGCGTCGATTAGGACGGGGATTTTGCCCGCGGCCCGGATCCAGTCAGTGGGACTGGATCCACGGTTCATTCATTGATTTGTTGGATGCTATTTATAGTAAACAACTAATGACCAAGGGTCAGCTCCCTGCGGCCTCCAGGGAGGTGCGGGCAAGGTGTCATATTCCGCGGGGTGAATACGACAGGTATGGTGTAGTCCCATCGGTCACGGAGGATGACCGATGGGTACTGGGCGTCCAGAGTGCCGGGTCGGGTGGTCCCGGTCCGGCACTAGTGGATAAGGCCCAGGTACACCAGGAAGAAGTCCTGGCCCTATGCGATGAGGGTGTGAGGGCAGCCATGAGCGCTGTCAATCACTCCTATCGTCTACTTCAGTCGGTGTGGGCTGAAGCGGCGGCAGGCCACCCTGTGCCACCTGTGGCGCTATCGTGCGTTAATGACGGCTTGGTGCTGTCAATGGACGCATTGGCAAGGGTGCAAGCGCGTGTGACGAAGTCCAGGAGGCAAATGATCATTGACCATATGCGTCCGGCTACGGCAGTCAGGGAGCGTCTTCTTGGGACGCCCCTGACAGGGCCTAGCATCTTTGGTGGCCAAGCGCGGGCCATCTTAGAGGACACCGCCAGTATTGCGCAGAATCGGTTAGCGGTAAATCTACAGCTAGAGCTGGTGCGGCAAGCGCACGCACTAGGGGCTGTGGGCAAGCCGCTAACCGGACAGCCTTCAAAGAAACAGAAAAAGCATAAGGGCAAGGCGAAAGCCAGGCCTATTGCGACGTCTGTTTCGGCTGGGTTCTCGGAGCCGCCGCCGGCGAAGAAACCCAGGAAGGCTGTAGAGGCGCCTACCCTCCCCAATGTTGCTCCTGACCGCCCTAGAGGTGGTAAGGGCAAGGGGAAGGGTAAGGGTAAGGCCTCAAAGGGCGGACAGAAGGGGCCGAAGCGTACCTGAGGGTACGCAAGCTCCCTTCATATCCGCCTGGACCGCACCTGTGCGACAGGAACAGCGGTGGTAGTTATACCCGTCGTACCTAGAACGAAATGGTTCTCACTCTCTCTCGTTAAGAAAGGGGGGGGGGGGGGCGGACTGCGAGCCGGACAACCCCGTTAGACGTCGAGGCGTCTATGGTGGGTGGAAGGCTCATGCGTTTCGTCGAGGTTTGGCGAGGTGTGACGTCAGACAGTCTGGTCCTGGGATGGTTATCCCAGGGTTACATGCCGGAGTGGTGGGACTTTCCGCCACAAAATCTATCTTTGGCACCAGTCTGGACACCCGTACCAAGGGAGCCAGACAAGTTAGAAGCCGTTCAAAAGGAAGTGTCGGGTTTGCTTCTGAAGGGAGCAATAAAACCAGCAAACCGGAACACTCCAGGCTTCTATTCAAACATGTTCCTTGTCCCCAAGAGCACGGGGGGATGGAGACCCATACTCAATCTCAGGCCATTAAATTGGTTTATCCATACGCCTCGGTTCCAGATGGAAACACCGAGGTCGGTAATGGCGGGATTGAGGAAAGGAATGTGGTGTGTATCGATCGATCTGAAAGATGCATATTTCCACATTCCGATCAATCGGAGTTGGCACAGGTTTCTGAGATTTGCGTTTCAGAATCAAGTATGGGAGTTTACAGTTCTCCCGTTTGGCCTGTCGACAGCTCCGAGGGTTTTCACAAGAGTGGTCCTTGCGGTGACAGCGTTTCTCAGAAAAGAGAACGTGGCGCTACACACCTACATAGACGACTGGCTGCTCAAGGCAGACTCGGCAGCCAGGTTGAACGTGGATACTGCTCTGACTCTGAAGTTACTTTCAGATCTAGGCTGGATAGTCAACGAGGAGAAATCCGAGTTGACACCCACTCAACATTTCGTTTATTTGGGGATGCGATTCGACCTCGAGGAGGGCAGGGTTTACCCGTCAGAGCCCAGAGTGGTGTCTCTGTTAGCCATCCTCGGGAGTTTTCGAGTGGGAAACCACATTCAGGCAAGGTGGTTCCTTCAGATGCTGGGCATGATGGTCTCCATGGAGCAGGTTATCCCGTACGCTGCTCTAATGCGAAGACCTATCCAGTTGTATCTGATGTCTCTGTGGAAACAGAGAACAGAACCCCTGTCAAAACTGGTGCCAGTTTTGGAGCCGATAATATCGCATCTTCTATGGTGGAAACAGCGTCAGAATCTCCTAATAGGGGTTTCGCTGCACCTACCCCACCCCCAGCTGTCCGTTTACACGGATGCATCGCTGGAAGGGTGGGGTGCCTGCCTGGGAGAACACCAGGTCTCGGGCACATGGACTCTCCCGGAGAGTCAGCTGCATATCAATCTGTTGGAAATGATGGCAGTGGAACTGGCGTTGGAAGAGTTCCTTCCGATGATCAGGGGCAAGGTGATATTGATACGGTCGGACAATTCGACAGTAGTATCATATATAAATCGCCAAGGAGGGACCAGGTCGCCCACCCTGTGCATCAGGGTGTGGCACTTGATTCAATGGTGCAGGAATTACTCGGTTGTTTTGAAAGCAGCTCATATTCCTGGCCGATTGAACATTCTGGCGGATGCTTTGTCTCGCAGACAGAGAATCCTGCCAACAGAATGGTCCCTCAACCCTCCAGTTCTGTGACGGATCTTCGAGCATTGGGGCAAACCCAACGTGGACTTGTTCGCCACAAAGGAAAATGCTCAAATCATGACATATGTCTCGCCGATTCCAGATCCAAATGCCGTCGATACAGACGCTCTGGCGATAAGCTGGAGAGGGATGCACGCTTACGCGTATCCACCCACCATTCTTCTACCGAAGGTATTGGTGAAGGTCAGGGAGGAACCGTGTCTGGTCCTGCTAATAGCGCCGTATTGGCCGAGCAGGGAGTGGTTCACGGATCTTCTAGATCTGCTGGTGGAAAATCCTGTGCAGTTGCCCGAGATTCCGAACATAATCTCCCAGGCCAAGGGACGCTTCCTACACGAGCGTCCCGAAATGTTCAAATTGACTGCGTGGATGTTATCAAACAACGTTCCACGTCGGAAGGCTTTTCTCGACAGGCTGCTGATTTCATCGCGGCTGCGAGAAGGAGGTCAACCTTCAAGTCATATAACAACAAGGTTAACAGATTTGCAGACTGGTGTGAAGAAAAGGGTATTGATACCTTTCAATCCACTATTCAGCAAATAGCAGACTTTCTCTGTGAGCTGTTCTTTACAGGACTAGCTCCCGTCACAATTGCTGGATACAAGTCAGCTTTGGCATCAGTTATCCCTTGTCTAGCCAACAGGGATAGTCCAGAGGTGGCCCAGTTAAACGTGATGTTGAAGGGAATGAGCAATCTCCGCCCGAGACAACCGGTAGTCATTCCAGCCTGGAGTCTATCTTTAGTGCTTAATGTACTGGCCAAGCACCCATTCGAACCGTTGCGTTCGGCTAGTCTAAAGCATTTGACTCTAAAGGCGGTCTTTCTATTGGCAGCTTCCTCAGCTAGAAGGCGCAGTGAGATCCATGCGCTTTCGGCAGAGAGGAACCGATTTATTGTTTCTGGAGAAGGTCTGCGTCTTCTGCCAAGAGCAGAATTTATGTCAAAGAACCAATCTTTGAGATATCCCGGCAAACCGATCATTATACCGAAGTTAACCAGGTTTGATCGTGATGCCAGTGTCTGGTGCCCGGTCCGTGCTTTGACTAAGTACAAGAAACGGACTGACTCGTTACGGTCGAACGATAGACATCTGTGGATCTGCCATAAAAAGCCTTATGGCGCCGCATCCATGGATACTGTCTCTCGTTGGGTGGTCGAATGCATTCAGACTACTCATGAGATGGCGACTGGGCACCAGGTGCAGGGCGTAAGGGCACACGATGTTAGAGGAATAGCCGCCTCGACCGCCCTTTACAATGGTGTTCCGTTAGAGGACATCATGGCCGTTGCACAATGGCACTGTGAGTCCTCATTTACGGATTACTATATGAGGGATGTGTCAGACTCAGCCAATCTACTCGCTTTAGCTGTTTTGAAACGATAGTTAGTGACCACACTGCTTTTCCCCTTTTTTCACTTTGGTAAGAAAAGAACCTAAAGCAGGCATGGTCAAGCGAGAGGATGTCAACCAGATTGTGTCACTGATGGCTGAACCGGTGTATGGTTGTAGGCGGTATGTCTGAAGTCCTGTTATCATAAGGTAATTGAACAAGTGAGAGTTTTTTGTATTATGTATATGTATCATGTTCATTCATCTTATATATTCATGCTCATTCCCAGGCTAATACAAGCGATATGCAGGGAGTAGTTAACCCTCTTGGCATATTGGTGTTTCAGGCGAGATACATGTTCGTTAGTACTCTCCCTTTTCTTAGGAGGAAAAAGGGGGGGGGACTGTGACGCGAATGTGATTCGGTTCCGTGAACTTGACAGTCCTTTTAGGTCTCCGTTAGTCAAGTTTGAAGTCTAAAATCTTTCTCCAAGGGGCAAAATTAGCATGTATGGCTTGCCCCTTCCCACCAGGTTACTGATCAAATCTGGTGTATATCAGAAGTAACAGAATGGTGAGTATTGATCGAAGGAGAATGCAGGAAATGTCAATTTCCCTTTCTCCGAGATCTAACAATACTCACCATTCTGTTACGGACCCAGCCTCCCAGCCCCACGGAGGCAAGCCCTAGTTTTCTCTTGTTTGGTGGCTATGCAAACAATATGAGCTCTATGGTAAACGGGTACTCGGCAGTGGGGAGCCGGGTACCCGGTTCCCAGGAGTCGGTAAAGCTTTCTAAGTCTATAATCCTAGAGCCGCTGTCAAGGCCAGCTGTATATCAGAAGTAACAGAATGGTGAGTATTGTTAGATCTCGGAGAAAGGGAAATTGACATTTCCTGCAATCTATATTGTACACTGATAATTCCACATCAGATATTGCAATGTAATTACTATTATTATTAACTTGGAAGTTGTGCTGCTGGTCTCGGGGATTGGGAGTGGATGCCGTGCATCTCTGGTGTCCACAAAAACTGACTTCCAGGGTCGGTGGAACGATCACGTTCTGGGGGGTGGGTGTTTCCTGCGGCCATTGCCGCAGAAATTAAACATCACCATCTCGTCCGGGCTGTTTGTATTGCCAGTGTGTCGACTCGTCATTTTATAGATGATTGGTAATGACATGGTTTCCAAAGAAGAAAGAGAGCTAAACAATGGTGCTCGTTTGCTACTTTATTACAAAAAGGTGCACATAGAAACAAAAATGGTGTTGCGGTTCCGTATCTCACCAGAGGTACCTAACCGAGCTATTCATATATATATATATATATATATATATATATATATATATATATATATATATATATATATATATATATATATATAGTGTATCATGGAAGGTATCCCCGTGAGAGAGGGGCCAAATGCGGTCACTCAGTTGGTTTACTATAAACTATATCTGCCTCAGGCCGGCCAAATATTATTGGTTTGCGAGAGGAAAGTGCCTCGCGCGGGCCTCCATCACAAGAAAATACCTACAACGCCGAAGCGGAGGAGGAGATGCGGTAAAAAGGGGCCACTCTCCTATTTGAACAATGCTAAAAATGAATCTACCTAGTGGAGCTACTCGTTGGGATGCACGCTGTTTTACGTGAAGATGGGGTAAATGATTTCCGCAGAATTCAACACCGTCATCTTATGTGAGTTAAAAGATATTGCATTAGTCGGCGCCACTTTATTTCTATGGGCCTTCATTGTGGGCCTAGACTAACATTTTGATATTTTGTCCAGACATACAGTTTTTAGGCCACATCTTGGTCTGTATATGGACAATCAGTTAGCAGACGATTTTCAATTTTCTTGACAAATCTTGAGCTTTGAAGAATTAATGTACTTCACCCTATCGAAAACAGTCCAGGAGGTAGTAACTCTTCATGGAGAAATTGTTTTAGGATATCTGAAATATTCAGTTTAATATTTTAAAAATAATTTGAATGGGTGCTGTTTCTTCCTACATGTATGCAACCAATGACATCTACCGTAGTTAAGTTATTTTCAAAATATTCAACCAAATAATTCTTACATTGTAAGCAGAATTTGATATATCTCACCTGTATAGTTGAAATGATGTCTACCTCCAATAAGATCATCAAAACCTTTTGTGAATGGATAACATCACACCTCCCAGCAGATTGATGACAACTGGTGGAGTTAACCCTATTAATAATACAATTGGTACATACATGTATAGGCATACTAAGTTAGTATATTACTGGCTATGTGAACTAAATTCTTTAAAATAATTTAACTGCATGTTGCTGATACTTTAAACTGTCAAACAGCAATAATTTCTAACTTAATTGCAAAATATTGTGAAACTATCATCAGACTTATCAGAGTACTTTCCTGAAATTTAACCCTTACCACTCTGGTGTTAATACTTTAAATTTTCAAATTAAATTAAAAGATGAACTGGTGTTAATTTTTCAACAAATTTGGTGGGAGATGGTGCTGTCGTAGACAGAAACATCTTCCACCAAAATTGTCGAAAAATGTACACCAGTTTCTGTGATATTGACACAGTAAAAGATGGAATATTGACATCAGAGTGATAATGGTTAAAGCTAAAATGGTTAGGCTGATCTACTGGGCGCCATCCTTAAATAATAGTTTGGTTGTCCTCTCCTGACAGATCCTAAAAAACCTGCCGACTCTAAAACCTTTTTTTTTAGTTTCCTGTGAAGAATTATTTTTATTTTCTGATATAAGTTCATTGGGAGGTTGAATTGGGCTCAGATACCTTTGGAAACTGGTTGCTTTATAGTTTCTGTTTCAAGTTCAAATAAAAACCTTAAAGTTTTGTTCTTTAAATTCAATTTTATAATGTTTTATAATTAAAAAAAAGAATTTCCCTACCTACCCTACCCTACTCCAACCACCAAGGTCAGGAGAGAACAACCAAAAGATCTTTCAAGGATCGCCTGGGCTCAATAGAAAAACAGGGACAGATCTGTCTTTTGCAATGTTCTAGCCAATAGAATAGCCAAATACAATTTTTGTTAGCCAAATAGTAAATATTTTAGCCACATCTTTTATGTTAATATCACCAGAAACATGTTCACAGTCAGTCATCATCAGTTAATACTCAATTTTACAGTGCAGGTACAGTAGGGGCTTAATATATAAGAAATGTATTGAATAATTTGAAACTAATATGACTGAAAGCTGTTGCTGCCTTAGGCAGCAACAGCTTTAAGTCATATTAGTTTTTAAATACTCAACAACGTAAACAGGAATTTTTGCTTTGCAATTGTAACGCTGGAATCGGTCGTGATTCAGCCAGCAAAGAAAATTAAATTAATTTTAATCATTAGCCAATGATTTAGCCAATTCTGCTTTTCAATAGCCAGATTTCAGGTTTAGTAGCATTTGGCTAATTGGCTACACACAGGCCATGAGGATATGATATTTTTGTATAGATTTAAGCATGTTTATTAAGGACACCCCGAGGACCATAAAAACTGGCCTTTTTACACAGGTGTCATAATTGTCATTTAGGAATAAGACCTTTCAATGAGATGTCTGAAAAATTTGATTGACTATTTAGAGAGTAATTTAGCTGAAAGCTGTTGCTGTCTAAGGCCGTGTTCTCACTATGGCGTTATTCCTGATTAAGTCTCTAGTGAGAACATGACCTAGGTCTGTATGCAAAATGAGATTTATAATAAAATAAAATTTTACGTAATTATTTGAACCTGAAAGAACAAATGAAAAAAGTACATACATTTTACCAAATATCATGTTTAATATTTTGAAACTAATTTGACTGGAAGCAGTTGCTGTCGAAGGCAACAACAGAGTAAGGCAGCAAATACTTTCAGTCAAAGTGAAGAATTAAGAAGAGATATTAATTTATTGTGTCAGCATCAAACAGAAATGCGATTTTGTATGTAATTGATAAAGTAATTGAAATTACCAATTATAAATTACAAAATTTTCAAATATAATTAATTACAATTACTTGAAGTCAGGGATCTATATAATATTGATAAAGACTACTTTTTCGACCGATCCAGTATTACACAAACCAGAAGCCATAAGTTCATGCTCGGTATCCTATTATAGCCATTAACCTTTTTATACTTAAGCCAGCCAAAAACGGCCTTTGCAATGATCTTGACATATGTCCATTTGCAGACCAAGAGAAGACTATTATTGAAAATTTACCACACAGATCACTGGCTTGATAATTGAGCCAGTGATTATAATGATGAATTAAAAAAATTAATCCTTTGGTCTACAAATTTATATGCATTTTTATGGTCTGCAAATAGATATTTTCTACATGTACATTTTCTATCATTTCTGTCACATTCTTTTGAACAAATTTAATGGTTAAAAGGTTAATCTATCTAACACACTCAGTCTTTTGTTAATGGAGGATTCCGGGTTTTAGCTTTAACAATGCCCCGCCCATCTCTAGCTAAGCTCCACCCACACTTCGCCCGTGGTGCGAGCAATCGATCCCTGCACTCTCTGAATCTCAATTTCCAGAAAAGATAAGCTGTTAAATATTTTGAAACTAATTTGACTCGGTGCTGTTGCTGCCTATGACTTTATGTATGCCTATGGCAGCAACAGAGCCCAGTCAAATTAATTTCAAAATATTCAACAGCATGTTTATTATTAAATAGTAAAGACATACAATTCGTATATCCTGACGGACCGTTAAGCATTTAAGATGGATTAAATCAATTCATTTATGACATAATTGTTTATGACGTAATCCTACACATCATCTTGTTGAGAACGGCTCTCCAAGTGTGATACCAGCGATCGAAAAGAAGAAGAAGAAGATCTTGTTGATTATGATGTGATATGATTGATGGATAAACTGGATTTCTCCATTATATATTAAGTTTGTTTTATTGTTACACTAGGTTCTATATGGTCGTAAGATGCTAAGAAAAGTAGCGAAAAGACGAAAGGTATGAACAATTGTGAATTATATTAACTGTTTAACCCTTGAATTATTGTTCAAGAAAATTTCAATTTTGTCATAGAAAATGTCAATCTGCAGACCAAGAGAAGACTATTTTTGATAGTTTGCCACTGGAATGACTGGCTCGGTTATCGAGCCAGTCATTCCAGTTGTAAATTTTCAAAAATAGTCTTCTTGGTCTGCAAATGGACATTATTCAAAACTACTGCAGAGATTTTTTGAACTGATATGAGTGTTAAAGGGTTAACTTTAACCAATGTTGTTGTTTGTGTAAATGATATGTCCAAAATCTGTGAGATAGAGTTTTTAGTTCTGACTCTAAACTAGTATAAGATGCTCAGTTGTCTGTCAAGTTTCTTAGCTCACTTAGGTGCGCAATCGCGATTTGTGTGTCTGACTGGTTGTCTGTCATCTGTCAACAATTGTGACACATTCCGCCATTTGTTGATGGCTTAAAACCAAATTTGCGAGATATGTTCTTTTTGGCAATATCTATTTGGGGACCCCAAATTGGGGTATGAAGATGAAGAGGCCACGCCGACAAATAGCAGAGTTATATGGTCATTGCTATATTTTCAAAGCAGTGAAGCCTATGGGGAAAATATGTTTGTGGCACATTTCGCTATTTATCAACGGAATAAACTAAATTTGGCAATTATCCTCCTTTAGGGAATATCTATTGGGACTATGAAGATGAGGTGGCCCCACCCACAAATAGCATAGTTATGGCCCTTGCTATATTTTCAAAGTATTGAAGGCCATGGGGAAAATGTGTCACGTTTCGTCATTTATCAATTGATTAAAACCAAATTTGGCAGACATGTTCCTTTAGGCAATATCTATTTCAGCTATAAGGATGAAATGGCCACACCCTTAAACAAGAGCCGTAACTCGGGTTCATTAATGCGTTTTTAAGTATTGAAACCTATGGGGAAAATACGTTTGTGGCACATTTCGTCATTTATTGATGGATTAAAACCCAATTCGATAGATATGTTCCTTTAGGCAATATCTGTTGGGGCTAGAAATATTAAGTAGACACACCCACAAATAGCAGAGTTATGTCCCTTGCTATATTTTCAAAGTATTGACGCTTATGGGGAAAATACATTTGTTGCATTTATTGATGGATTACAACTAAATTGAGTAAATATGTTCCTTTAGGAGCTATGAATATGAAATGACCACACCATTAAACAAAGGCTATAACTTGGGTTCATTGAGGTGTTTTAAGTATTGAGCCATATGGTGAAAATGCATTTGTTTTGTCAATTGTTGATGGATTAAAATCAAATTTAGCAGATATGTTCCCTTCAGGCAATATCTATTCATCTTATGAATATGAAGTAGCCACGACTTGAAATAAGGGCCATAAAAACTCTGGCTCTTTAAAGCATTTTAAGTATTTGACCCTACAATATACATGTATGGGGAAAATAATCTTGTCACGTTTCGTAAATTGGTAATGGACTAAAACAAGATTTGTCAGAAATGTTCCTTTAGTACACTTCAATCAAATGGCAATGGTGTCAGCGATGGCTGCCCCATTGATTAATGGTACTATTCCTGTTGGTCAATCATGCCAATATTATTGCATTTCCCCATTGGTCCTTTGGTAAATGTCAGTGTTGTGACAATTGGACTAGTGATCAATAGTGTCTGTGATGGCTGCCTCATTGATCAATGGTACTTTTCCCGTTGTTAGATAATGTCAATTACACCAATATTCCTGTACTCCTCATTAACCGCTTGGCGGATTTCAACTTACTGTGGTTGGAATGACTATGGGGTTAGGCTTCAGAAATTTTATACAGAATTTTGATTGGTCAATTTTCAGTAAAAAATCTTAGATTTTATAAAAGATTTACACAAAATTGTCAAAATGCTACTCATCATTAACCGCTTGACCCTAGTGATGGGATTTTATCCAAATTTGGCTAGAAGGATTCTATTGTGGTAGGCTCTAGAACTTCTATTCAGAATTTTAGTTGGTCGATTTTCTTTGCAGGTGGCCATTTGGATTTTTTGAAAACTACAAAACCCCATTTAAAACGCTACTACTTAATTAGTGGCCCGATTGCAATGAAGCATGAGTGGTATGATCCTATGGCAGTAGACTTCAACATATCAAATGAGAATTTTGTTTGGTCAATTTCTTTGGTGGTCATCTTGGATTTTTCGAAAATTAATCATGTCTACCGGTATTTAAATACAAATGGTTCAAATGCTAATGCTCCAGGTTAGCGTTAGAGGTTTCTGGTTCATAAGAGTATTGATAAGCCTTCTATATTTATTTTATGTTTGAAGTCAAGCTTCATAGTTCATTGCAGAGTCGTAAAGTCGAGCTTAATAGTTACATTGCAATCACATTTCCCGTTTATTTCCCATTTCAGCTGAGCTACCAGAAAGATAAGCCAGTAGATTCTCTGTTCTTTGATTCACACTTCAAGAAGAAATCCGCTTCTGTCCCAAGTCACAGTCTTCAGGCTGGTATTACAGTGCCACATTCCACATCCTCCCATGACTGGTCGCGATGTAAAGAAGGATTTTCTGGGTTTGATGTTAGTACAACTCAGGCAAAATTTGCTAAAAATTCATCAAAAAAGCAGCACCTTCAGAGTGTGCAAAAATGCAGTTTAAAGAATTTGCAAGGAAATGAACATCAAGGTTTGTACCAAGGTAGTATTTATCCTCACATACTTTGATCAAAATTTAGAGGAATCCCTGTGGCTCAATCCCTGTGGCAAACATGATCTCGTGAATACATGTAGCTGCAGTTTGTAGAAGGTGGGTGAGTGGGTGGGTGGGGGAACATGTAATGTACATCGTCTAGTTGTTGTATATACCTGTATCATACTCTTGTATAGATAGTTTATATATCTGATTGTAAATATGTTCAAACTGTAAATAGTTGAGGGCCTTGGGGAAGAACAGTTATTTGTACTGATCAAGTTTACTGTACCCGCTATAAATAAAGATATTATTATTATTATAGGAATCTATTTCTAGCTATGCCCCACCCATTTCTATCTAAGCTCCATCCATGCTTTAGTTTACGAGTGTTGGCATCTATCTAAATATACTTTTAATCCTGAATTACCAGAATCCCAGTTTCAATGTAACTATACAGGCATGACAGGTAAAATGTTGAATATTTTAAAACTGTTAAGTAGTAAAGACATACAATTCATACAATGCACCTTTCTGGTTTTAACTATGCCCCGCCCGTCTCTAGCTGACCCCCACCCACACCTCGCTCATGTTGGGATCAATCGATCTCTGAACACCATGACTCAATTAAAAAAATACTACACAAGTAAGCTGTTGAATATTTTGAAACTAATTTGACTGGGTGCTGTTGCTGCCTTAGTGCTGTTGCTGCCTAAGGCAGCAACAGCACCCAGTCAAATTAGTTTCAAAATATTCAACAGCATGTTTCTTAAATAGCAAAGAATTACAAAGACACAATTCATACAACATATCAGGCCATTTGAGATTTGATGACAGTTTATATGGAACCCTTTGTGACATAGTGATTGTGATGTCATCATACACGCACTGAGCTGATTATGATGTCATATGAGGTCAGATGATAGATGGATACGCTGGAAAGGTGAATTGACAGCCTACCTGTATTCAATGTTCATGACAGTCCTAGATATGTCATTTATTACACATTTTGATTGTGACATCATCCTACATGTGACTTAATTGATTATGACGTTATATACTTGAGAGACAGATCGGATTTATCCATGGCCCCTGTCTGTTTGTCTATTCCTCCAGCTGTCTGTTTCAAAACATTTTGGTGCAAAGTAACAGCTTGTTATGTGATTTGCCCATATGTTTGTGGATTGTGAGATGACATTTACATTAGACTCCAGGTGGTGTGGGTCAAAAGGTCAAGGTTGGTGAATGTGGATTTATGATTTGTGGTAGCACTCACATAAATTCAGTTTCAAAAATAGTTTCCTCTTGTTCTGTAAATGGATTTTCACTAAGCGAATATCTCAATGTAGTTACGCTTTAGTATGTATCTGTAGATAGCCATCTGTTCAAACAATGATGCCATAATTCACACAATCAAGTTAACCCTTTCATGGACAAATCCCGGAAAAAGTATATTCTTTGCGATATAAAACTTAATCTGTTGACAATTTTGAAATTCATCTGACTGGAAGGTATTGCAGCCGATTAATTTCAAAGTATTCAACAGTTTTTCTGTATGGTTGCGTTAAAAATGAGATATATAGGGAATTCATCGATGAAAGGGTTAAACTGTTAACCCTTTAACCCCTGAAATTCAATTGTCTCAATTTCAAGACAAATATACAGGAAAGCTGTTGAATAATTTGAAACTAATTTAACTTGGAGCGGTTACTGCCATAGGCATCTATTCAACAATGATTCCATAATTCACATAATCAAGTTATAATATTAACCCCTTAATCCCTGAAATTCAAGTGTCTCAATTTTAAGATGACTATACAGGAAAGCTGTTGAATATTTCGAAACTAATTTGACTGGAAGGGGTTGCTGCCTATGGCGGCAACAGCTTCCAGGCAAATTGATTTCAAAATATTCAACAGAATATTCCTTACGTCATAAACAAATTTGTTATTTCTCGTCTGTGTGGATTAAATGGTTGATATAGGTAAGATAAAGAAAAGGTCAGGACACATACCCTTAGTGCTGAATAGGGCATAATTTAGAATTTGGCATTTACATAGCATGTATTTCTATGCAAATTATCAATTGTATAGTTTCCAGCAAAAATGAATAGCAATTAATGGTAAGGTAATGAAATCAATGAAAAAATTACAGTCACGTAAAAATTTTGCATAGCATATATAGCTATATGTATACTGCAGAATGTGTAACAATTGCCAAAATATGTGTAGCAAACTGAGATGCTATACCAGATAAATTAGTCCCTGGTAAATATTCTCTTGTTTTTCCAGCAGAAGAAATTAGCTGTGGATCGAGTGGGGATGAGATTGATAGCATCAGCTCCGTGTCAGTCGTGTCTAACATTGATTCAGATGAAGTCATATCACAAGAAAGAGTAACAGCTCCTAGATGCAATACACCAACGATTATGGCATGTTCTGTCAGATCAAAGATCCAAACCTACATGTATGAAAGAAATGAAAAGACATTCGCGACAGATAAGATAAAAAATAAGAAATTCTGGTCTTCACTCGTAAAGAATCCATTAGAAGCAGAATTGAATTATGAGATAATAGATGGTGATACTGTGGTTCAAACAGCAAGCACAAATTTGAATGATCGAGATGTTAGTGATGGGAATGTTAAGACAGGAGATGCTCAACCACAACCAAATAAGGTACCAGTAATGAGTATTTATATTGTCACCTCTTAAACCTTTAACCCTCTGTGGTAAATTTTCAGAAATAAACTCTTTCTCTGCACATGGACATTTTCTATATGAAAATTGAAGTTCTGCCCTCAAATTTGTTCAAGAAAATTTCAATTTTCTCATAGAAAATGTTCATGTGCAAAGACGTTATTTCTGAAAATTGACCACTTCAATGATTGGCTCAGTTATCGAGCCAGTCATCCCAATGGTAAGTTTTCAAAAATAATCTAGATAGATCTGCAAATGGACATTTCTTAAGACGAATGCATGGGCCGTTGAAGGTATTTGACTGAGAATGGGTACGTTGCTGTGTTATGAGGAGTCGCAGAGCAAGTTCGAGTTTCAGGCATTTGCGTCAATTTTTGATGGAATTATTCCCCTTTGACTTCTGAAATACGAATAATAACAGTTTTCCACACATTTTTACACTCCTTCAAGATGTTCAAGGGAAAATCAGTATATTGCTTCAGTATAAGGAGTTACATAGCAAGTTCCAGTTTCGGACATTTGCGTCAATTTTTCATGGACTTATCCCCCCCCCCCTCCCCTTCATCTTATGAAATATGCAAAATATCAGTTTTCGCACTCGTTCAAGATATTCAACTGAGAATTGGTAGGTTGCCTTATTATGGTGAGTTACAGAGCAAGTTCGAGTTTCAGACATTTCCATCCATTTTTCATGGAGTTACATGAATGTCTCCCTTCGACTTATGAAATACAAACATATCAGCTTTCAAGATTTTTTCATTTTCCTTCACCATATTTAACTGAAGCTTGGTATATTGCTAGAAATGTATTTGAGAAGTTACAGATCAAGTTTGAGTTTCAGTTGCTTCTGTCAATTTTTAATGGAGATTTTGACTGTCAATGTCTAAAGATTTATATCACCAGGTAGGGAACATCCGAACATGTACATTGTATTGCAAAGCAATACTTACAGAATGCTTGTTATACAATGAAACTTTCCAGTTTATCATCAATCATATGATGTCATAATCAACTACGTGAGGTGTAGGATGACGTCATAATCAATGATGTCATGAACGTCGTAGATAGGTTTGTCACGAATGCTTTATTGATGACGGACTAAGCAACAGCACCCAGTCAAATTAGTTTCAAAACAAACAAAAGATTACCTGTATGGTTTTCTGGAAATGGATAGTCAAGGAGTTCAGGGATTGATAGATCCCAATGCGGGTGAACTGTGGGTGGAGCTTAACTTGGCAGGGCATAACTAAAACTGTATTCCTCCATTCCATATTGTCATCGCTCAATAGAATTGATGCTTCCTCCTGACAAGTGACAAATGAATAAGTTTGCAATCTGTTAGAAATAAAAAATTTAAATTTATAAATTTATATTTGAATGCTACACCTCGCTGATTGCGCTTAAAGGGATGCTAATCTCATCTCAGATCTTGTATTGTACCGATAGATTATTGTTTATAGATTCCATATCATTCATATCCTGTCAGATTTCCTTATCCTTATCACAATTATGTGCTTTGTAATATCGCGTAAATGTTGAACAATGATCGCCAACATTTTGTCTCCTCAAGCGATAGTGTGTAATGTCATGCAAGTGCCAATGCATTACATTCTTTATTATGTAATACTTATCACATTGAATATTTTGAAAATAATTTGAATGGAAGTTGTTGCTGCCTATGGCAGCAACAATTTCACTTCAAGAGTATACTTACCTCCCTAATACTTTTGATATTGCTAAATATTGGCTTTCACTCAATAAACACTCAGATTTAAAACAGTTAGGTGCCCCTACTGGGCAGGGAGTCAGAGCGTAGTCTGGCGGATGCCAGCCCCACCACCGCGCATGCGCAGACTAGCACTACCTCTTTGCTAGATTATTGGCAGAGAGTTCACACATGTCTTTTTGTGCTGAAGCTTTTCTTTATCTTAAACTAGTTTAAGTGGTGTTGTTTGGTGTGATAGTCACTTTTTTGGATGGCGGGAAGTATCAATTCGCCAAAGGAGGACTTAGGACCTTTAAATCAGGTGACTTCTAGTAAAATTAGCGAGTTTTCTTCCCGGTGTATTGTGTTTCCGGGACTCGCGTTTACCGTGATAAGCGCCTTAGTTAGTTGGTTTAGGTCAACTCGGTGCTACCTAGGACTAATTTCTCTTTCTGTTTATGTCCACAGGTCTGTATGACGCTAGGTGGTGACATCACAGTTGCAGAGAGTTAGTTTTCTCTCCACCATGGTTCCATTTCCTACTAACACTGTTAGGTTATCTAACCAAATGAAAAATATGTCCAGTGAGTTGGAGGCCTAGTATAAAGGTCTTCTCACTTTGCCCTCTTGATCCAATTCCTTCCCCATGAGGTGGAGAGAGTTAAGAGGCGTGCAGATGGTGGAGTTCTCCGGTTCGTCACGTTGGATGGTTTGTCTATACAAAGTGTCAGGTATCTAGTTATTGATAATGTGGTGATGTTAATTATTGTAAACAAACAAAGGGAGATAATTAACATTTTTGCCAGAAAAGAGTTATCTATATGTATCTGATGGTTGTGTAGTCAACTTATCCATTCAGCATACAATTCGTCCTTGCACTTGGATGTTTTGTTGGGATCGAATTTTTCCTGTCACGGGATTAATGACGTCATAATCAGCCTGGCTATGTGTTTATCAGCAATTCAAGCGCTATGCTGCTTTCTGATGTATATTGATCTTTATGATCGTTTTTCCTTCTCTTTGAGTTGGATTGAGTTTCTAAGCTTAACTAGTTGCTCATACTCCTTGTCCTTTGCCCTGTTTCAGGGACCGGGTTGCGCGTCCTGTGGTCGTTTTCTTCTGGATAAGTTCTGGCCGCATCTGTGCTGTCAATGTAGCCCTTGTGGTCCATTTGTTAATTGTGACATATGTAAGCACTGGGGGGGGCGAGTTAATGTCCGAATTCTTGTGCTGCTTACAGGCGACGGACAAGGTGGTAGAGGAGGAGAAGAAGAAGAAGCGGAAACGAGAGGTTGTAAGTAGGAAGGGTAAGGGGAAGGTCTCGTCCGCGGTGGATATGGAGGCCTTCCGGACCGAGATGTTGGGAGAGATGAAGAGGACAATAAAGGATTTGGTTCCAGGGTTGCTTCGTGGCATGCTTCCTGGACCAAATCCTTTACTGTCCTCGTCATCGGCTTCGGAGCAGGTAATCCCCGCCTCTGGATCGATTTTCCTTAGTCCGCTTCCGTTGTTCGACGATCCAGAGGTGGCCCCATTAGAGGGGGCGTTCCACGGCCCTGGCAGCAGGCTTATTGCCGCGCCGATAGGGGACCGTGGACGGTTGTCGCTGGAACCCGCGGGCTGCTTATCAGTCCAGGGGTATCCGCACGCCGCGGTGGCCAGTACCTCCTATGGCACCGTTCCTGGTCAGCCCGGGTTAGCTCTCTTTGCTGACCCGGGGTCTAATCTTTCTGACCAGGGTAATGAGGATTACCTGCTAGGGTCGCCGTCTGACGACGTGGACATGGATGAAGACGTTTGTGCACCCCTCGCGGGGAATACAGGCGCCTTATTCCACGGTTTTACTCACCCTGGAGTAAAGTCCGCGGCTCAGGTGGTGGCCCAGGGCGCTGCTGATGGCCAGCGGTACCGCATACCTCGGCTTGCCGAGGGTGTTGCTGGTGCTGGCCGGGCCCGTGGTGAGACTATATATACCCCGCGCTCTGCCACGGTGCCTGCTCCTGGTCAAACCAGTGATATTCTCATGCCGGTGCTGTCAGGCCCGCGTGTTTTCCCTGGCTTGCCAGGTGTATCAGCATACCCGCCGTCAAGCTCTACTGCTTGCGCTCAGGAGGAAGACGAAGGACCCCGTCTTGTAGAGCGCTCGCAGTTAGCCACGGAGGAGGATTGGTATGACGCTTGCCAGTGGTTGGTGAGCGTTAGGCCTGATCTGCCCGTGGAGCAGTCGGCTAGCCAGCGTGTTCACACGCCGTGGTTAGCTGGGAAACCGACTGCTAACGCTATGCCTTCTCTGCCGCTGGCGGAGCATGTCGTGGACATGTTCAAGGCGGCGGAGTCGTCCATTAAGTCGAGTGGACGTCTCGCGAAGGCCCCTCGCGAGGTGGCCAGGCGTTGTCGCATCGTGCCCCTGGATTACCAGCGGTACGGTGTGGTACCCAAGCCCAGCGTGGATGACCGCGCGGCTTTGGGTGAGGATGCGCGGCCAGGCACCCGTTCTGACACGGGTGTCTTGTGCGCGAACGCGTTGCGTTCGGCGAATACCGCGTTGCGTGATGCGGAGGAGAGTGGGAGGGCTTCGATTGCCGCTCTGTCCCACGTCTCCCAGCTGTTACAGGGGGTAGTAACGGCATCCGCATCGCGCCAGCCAAGTCCGGTCACTGTCCAGCGAACCATCCAGGATGGTATTAACCTGGCGCTGGACTGTGTGACTCGGGCGGTGACCAGGAGTGTCAGGGCAAGACGCACGTTTGCCCTGGACAATCTGTGCCCGTCTCAGGACCTGTACAATAGGCTACTGCGTACGCCTATGACGGGCCCTGGTCTTTTTGGAGGTGAGGGATGTCGCCACCTCCAGGAGACGGTCACCCTGGTGAATAACCAGAGGGCGCTGCGCGAGCAGTTTGATGTGCTGCGTCGTGCTAACGCTCGCGCCGCGGCCCCGGCGTATCGTCCCCTGCAGGCTCGAGGTGGTGCTGGCCAGGTCAGTGGCCAGCCACCGTCGCAGCGTCGGCCTCGGCCGCGTGCGATTCGGCCAGCAGCGAGGGGGGCGCAGGTTCCTCAGCCGCCGTCAGCCAGGCAGCCGCCCGCGCACCGAGGTGCGCGCGGGGCGGGGCGGGGCGCGCGAGGATCTGGGCGTGGTTATCGGTCCTGACAGGACGCTTACTGCGGTAAGAACCACTCCGGTGTGTATGGCGGCGGAGACAGTGCCGCTCTTGCATGCCTCGTGTCCACCGCGGTCCCTAGGTGGGCCGGTGGGAGGCCGGCTAGCCGGCCACATGCAAGAGTGGGAACGGTTAACTCAGGACCGTTTAGTCTTGCGATGGCTTTCCGTCGGGTATCATCCAGAGTGGGTGACAGGCCCGCCGTCGCGACTGTCTCTGGTGCCAGTCTGGACTCCCATTCCGAGAGATCCAGAGCAAAGGTGTATCGAGGAGGAGATAAATTCCCTCATACAAAAGGGAGCTATTCAGCCGGCACAAAGGTGTCCGGGCTTCTATTCAACCCTGTTCTTAGTAACAAAACGCACCGGAGGGTGGAGACCGATTCTCAACCTCAAGCCATTGAACAAGTTCATCGAGACGCCCAGTTTCAAGATGGAAACGGTGCGCTCGGTGTTGGCGGGGTTGGAGAGGGGGATGTGGACGGCGTCGATAGATTTGAAGGACGCTTATTTCCACATCCCCATCCACGGGAGTTTCTGTCGCTTCCTGAGATTTGCATTCCAGGGCAGACAGTGGGAATTCAGGGTGTTGCCCTTCGGAATTTCCACGGCTCCTCGGGTTTTCACCCGTGTGGTTCTTGCGATCACAGCATACCTCAGCAGGAGAAGCATAGCAGTCCACACGTACATAGACGACTGGCTGTTGAAAGCGCACACCCGGGAAAGTTTGTCCGCCAATCTGGAGATTGTTTTGAAAATTCTCACAGACTTGGGCTGGATGATCAATTTCCCAAAATCAGAGCTGACTCCATCCCAGAAGTTTGTTTACCTGGGGATGTTCTTCGATCTAGAGACAGGATATGTTTATCCTACTCAGGAGAGAGTTCAAATACTCATCTCGTTGATTCAGTCAGTGTGCGACAGTCGTCATGTCCTGGCACGGGTTTACTTGAGAATGCTGGGGTTGATGGTTTCGTTGGAACCAGTCATTCCTCAGGCCGCCTTACGCAGGCGGCCGATCCAGTTGTTTCTCATGACACAATGGACCCAGAGTACAGGTTCGCTGGACTCGAATGTGTCAGTGTTGGCGCCTCTGATTCACCACCTGCAATGGTGGTTGAATACAGAGAATCTCTTGCCGGGGGTTTTGCTAACCCCTCCCCACCCTCAGGTGACTGTGTATACAGATGCATCGATGGAGGGCTGGGGAGCTTGCCTGGAAGAATCCACGATATCAGGGCTTTGGAATCTGGAACAGTCACAGGAACATATAAATCTACTGGAGCTAAGAGCAGTAGTCCTGGGCCTGGAACATTTCTTACAGAAAGTTCAGGGCAAGATTGTTCTTATTCGTTCAGACAACTCAACAGTTGTGACTTACATAAACCGCCAGGGCGGAACGAAGTCGCCCAGTCTGTATGATGACATGGAAACTGCTTTGTTGGTGTCTGGATCACCAGATTACCTTGAAAGCAGTTCATATTCCGGGAAGGTTAAACCTGCTAGCAGACTCATTGAGCCGAAGGATGAGTGTTTTACCCACGGAATGGCAACTAAATCAATGTGTGGCGGATCGTCTGTTCGACCATTGGGGGAAACCCAACATCGATTTGTTCGCAACGAAGAAGAATGCGAAGATGACGACGTACGTCTCTCCGATTCCGGATCCAAGCGCTTTCGCAACAGATGCGTTAGCTATCAGCTGGGGGAGAATGTATGCATACGCATTCCCTCCAGCAATCCTGATTCCAAAAATTCTTCAGAAAATCAGACAAGAGGAATGCCAAGTGCTTCTGATCGCCCCGGATTGGCCAAGCCGATCATGGTATACGGATCTGCTGGACCTTCTGGTCTGCAATCCGGTTCCTCTGCCTCTGATGGACGATATTATCTTCCAGGGCAAGGCCCTTCACAACAATCCGTCAATGTTCAGATTGACTGCGTGGATGTTGTCAAGGAATCTAGAATTAAGGAGGGCTTTTCTGAGCAAGCAGCCATGTTTATGGCCAAAGCCAGGAGGGGGTCAACCTCCAGAGCATATAATTATAAAATCAACAGATTTGCAGAATGGTGCTCAAAAAGATGTATTGATCCAATGGATTCATCTATTCAAGTAGTAGCTGATTTCCTCTGTCACCTCTATGATGCCTATAGCCTCAAGCCTAACTCTATTGCTGGTTATAAGTCAGCATTAATGTCTGTTATTCCTTGCTTGGCTAAGAGGGGAAGTGATGAAGTAAATACATTGAATGTATTAATTAAAGGCATGGGCAATCTAAGACCAAGGAATCCACCTGTGATTCCGTCTTGGAGTTTATCGCTAGTGCTTCAAGTACTAGGTGATAAGCCTTTTGAACCACTTAGTTCCATTTCTATGAAACTATTAACACTGAAGACTGTGTTTTTAATTGCTGCGGCCTCGGCTAGGCGTAGGAGTGAAATTCATGCCTTATCAGCCGAGGATGACCGTTTTGTGGTTTCAGGGGAAGGCCTTAAGCTGCTACCTAGGATTAATTTCTTGGCTAAAAATCAGTCGTTGAAATATCCAGGTCAACCTATTATTTTGCCTGCTTTAACTAGATATGATCCTAATTCTAAAGCATGGTGTCCCGTCCGGGCGCTGCGCCGGTACAAACAACGTACGGCGGCATGGCGCACCGACCAGTCAGCGTTATGGTTGTCATATATTGAACCCCATGGGAGGGCTTCTAAGGACACCATTTCCAGGTGGATTGTGGAATGCATTCAGTTTTGCCATAAATCCGCCACCGGGAAGCAGGTTGACGTGGCCAAGGCTCACAGGGTCCGCGGCGTAGTGACATCCACGGCCCTGTTTAATGGGGTCCCTGTGGATGATATTATGTCGGTGGCTCAGTGGCACTGTGAGTCAAGTTTTACAGACCATTATCTCCGTGACACCTCTAATCCTCTCGCCTTGTCGGTTTTGAAAAAATAAATCGGTTTATATTTTTTGAGGAGGTTTTTCCTCATTACTTATATATTTCACAATTAATTTATGGAAACACCCACTTTTTTGGGCCTGCATCAGTCTTTACCGATGGGAAGATGATGTCAGCAGCCATTTTCAACAAGGTCAGTCTTGTTCATGTGTTGTCCGTTGTTGATTGTATTGTCACGATTACCCGTTATTAATATGGTGATGGTTTGTGTATTTGTGTGGTTCATTGTTGAGAGTTACGAAAATGGAGCTTTTTCGTCTCTGTCCTGTAGTACATGGCACTTGTACGTAGAGAGCGTATAGGACGTTGAGGTCAGTCGACTCTTCCTCCCAGGAAGGAGGGGGGGGGAGCGCATATGACATTCGGTCATCTCTCATACATCGGTGGTGTTATCCGATGGTTAGTCAAATCCTGACTGTTTTTTCTTACAGTTTCAGAAGTTTAAGTGCCTTAAACGCAGAAAAGCGTATAGGGATGAGCTGGTCTTTTGACCTCGCCTCCCTCCCGCCAGATTCACTTTCGAATTCTGGCAATATCAAAAGTATTAGGGAGGTAAGTATACTCTTGAAGTGAAATAAACGAAATCTAGGATTTCTTTTTTCACGAGAGAGTTGATACTTACCTCCCTAGATACGGACCCGGCCTCTCCACCCCACAGAGGCTCGGTCTTCAGGCTCTTAATAGTTGCATGTGTGTCAGCCAATAATCTAGTCAGAGGAAGTGCTAGTCTGCGCATGCGCGGTGGTGGGGCTGGCATCCGCCAGACTACGCTCTGACTCCCTGCCCAGTAGGGGCACCTAACTGTTTTAAATCTGAGTGTTTATTGAGTGAAAGCCAATATTTAGCAATATCAAAAGTATTAGGGAGGTAAGTATCAACTCTCTCGTGAAAAAAGAAATCCTAGATTTCGTTTACTTCCTGTCAAATTATTTTCAAAATAGTCAACAGCTTACCTGTATGATTGCTTTTATACAAAATTACCAAACTAGCTGGCACCTCTATGACCGAGCACGTATACCGAGGCGGGCACGGTAGGTTTTTCTGATTGGTTGGAAAGTAAATCATGACAGCCATCAGAGGCTGTAGAAATGTACCAACATTTAGCTGCTAAAGCCTGAATATTTTTCTTTAGCGGCATGATAAAAAGCTTAAAATTACCTATATAGTTTATGAGTGCCATATTAGATTACCTGAACAGCAATCGAGAGATGAGGTTAGTTATCCTTTAAATAGCCAGTACGCTAACCTGGTCGAATTGTTCCACTATCAATGACATGGGATGTTTAATGCATGTCCTTTGCAAAGATGCATTACATATATTTATAGATTTCGTGAAACTAACTTAGTCATGTTAGTGAGTGAAATTATGTTGCATCTGTTTAATAACCAAACCACTCCGTTTAATAAATTTAATAACTTAGATTGCCAAATAAGCAGAAGATTTGATATCTCAGCCACTATGAATGATCGAAATATATTTTTAATATTTGCATGAACTCTTTATCTCATGGGTAGGTAATATAAAATTGTAAAAAAACAGCCAGACCTCATGTCTTATGTTATAATAATTGATGAAGTAATGAATATATATACATGTACAATAGCCATAAGTTTCAATTCAATGCTTATATTATGTGTATTTAAATGGGTTTTTTTGTCCAGCCATAAGCAAAGTGGAGGATGGTTCCAATTAGCATAGTAATCAGAATGGTGTCCTTGCATCCAGCATTCAAGAATAGAGACCCTATCAGTCACTGCAGTATCCTACATTATAATGGTGCATGCTATTGAATATTCCTTAGGTTGAAGAAGCTTGTATTGGTGATTATGAATCTGATGAAGAACTTTCTGAAAGACTGACCACCTCACATCATTCTCAGCAAGTATGTTCCTAGATTCATCAGATAGAGATTATGTCCACTGAGATTCTATCAAGATGGTCAGTTCCCCTCCATCTATGCATACATTGTGCCATGCATCAGATTAACATTCACCAATAAACTCCCTGTATCTTAATCTTCAGGCAAACAAATTTATAGAAAATTTACTGAATATTTTGAGATTAATATGCCTGGAAGCCATTGCTGCCTTAGCCAGAAACAGCTTTCAGTCATTTTTATTTCAAAATATTCAATAGAATAAGCTATGCATCATAAAGAATCAGTCATTCCAATGGTAAAATTTCAAAAATGGTGTTCTTGGCCTTATACTTTATCATGTATGCCCACCATCATCAAATCAAAATTGAACTTTTGTTAGTTTCATTTGATTGCAAGAATATAGTTTAGATAACAATTTGACGCTTGTGAATCTGATGTTGGATCACATCCGTACCCATCTTGAAAATTTTCTTTTGTTTCATGCTCAAATCTTTGCATTTCTAATCCAGATTTGTTCATTTCAAACCTAAACTTCCTGTTTCCTTTCAAAGACTTAACGTTTTTAGTTATTCAGAAATGTTTGCATTTTCAGCGCAAGTTTTCATTTTTTCATGTTTCTATTTCAAATACTGATGTAGATCATCAGTGATACAGGCCTTTTGTACCTCTTATTCCTATACTTTACTAAAGGGACCGTCACAGGATATCGCAAACAGTGCTACATTATCATCAATGTCATCACCAGCTTCATCTGTAGTGTCACCAGAGTCTCAAGGTAGATCTCGTCAGACGGCTGCTGAGTGGGTAAAATCTCTGCAATGGGACAGTGTTACACCTATCAAGTCAGAGGAGAAGGCCCCAGAAGGAGGTGCCGATTCAGCAAAGAAGAAAAGATGCAAGTTTATCAGGTATGAAACTACATTGTTAGTGACACTAAAAGAGAGTTAAATAACATAAACCTTGTGGTGATGTCTACTTGGCAGAGTTGTGGCAGTTGGAAAATACAAAATTTGTTCAATTGGTGGTTTCCATTAGACAAGTATGCCGCTAGAATTAGCATATTTATAAACCAAATTTAGAATATATAGATGTTACTACATGCTTGGTCACATATTTGCATGAGTATTTCGCCAGATATTCTATATCAGTTCCAATATTTGCCTGCGTGTAGCACACGAGCGACAATATAGAAACTGATATAGAATGCCAGGCAAAATATGAGTGCAAATGTGCGTCTTAGCATGTCATATCATATTCATTTTAACGTTTAGAAGCATAATGTCGCATTCACCTGGACAGATTAATGCTGATAGTAATGCAATAACGTGTCAACAGCGACTCATCTCGCAATTAGGCAAAATGCCAATTACTAATCTATTTCAGTTCACATGCCTGCTAGTTGTCGTCTGCTAACAGGTGTTCAGAAACCCATCAAGTAAGCTTATTTGACGGTCTTCTAATCATAAAAATAGTAATAATATCTTCGTTTTATTTGATTATATGTTGTCTTAACCTGAAATAAATGTGGAAAACTCTACAGTAGCAAATAAGAGAAATTGCAACACGCATTTGTTTATTTAACATATGCGTTTTTGAAGCAGTCAAGAGCGGCCGTTTAAAATTACATATCAATATTTCCACCCAGCGGCGGGGTATGGCTCTGTATTTGCTCATGCCTCAATAGCATGAAATAAATCTTAATAATATATTTACTTTAGGTGATATTTGGCCTTTGAAATACACTTGTTAGGTTAGCCATTTCATTTTGATAACATTAGACATATTAATGTGTGTGTGTGTTCATATTTACTTGATTGTCGTTCATATTTGTCAGAGTTAAATCACCTTTATGCCAACTTTCATTGCCATGCACAAGTCCTAAGTCATGAAGTAGGTACACAGTATGCTGTCAGAAACTAGAAAAAAGCTCATACAATCTAAGGTCCAGAATGTTTCACAATCTGTATAGGGAGTGAATTGACAATTGAATCTGTAATGATGTAAATAGTTAACCTTAGTATACCCTGGTTTATCGAGATCAGTTCATAAAAATGGCGTGGTAGCGATTTAAAAATTGAAGGGTGGGTGGTGAGAACACTTCTCAAATCTGGCAGTGGGTGAATTGAAAGTCATGCTCCGTTGCGGTGTCAACAGGTACCACTAGAATATGGCCCTCAAGTTTTATCCGGATCCATTCATCAATAATAAGGGAGTAACGATTTTAAAATGTAATGGTATAACATTATTCTAAAACCAAATGAGGGATCAATGAAAATTGGACCATGTAAAGATCTCAATAATTACCCCTAAAATATCCCCGCCACTCATCAGCTGTTAACACGATCCATTCATGTGCTATGGTCAGTCATATATAAATACCACTACAGGGATGGATTGGCTGACAGACTTCAGAAGCTACAGAGTAGGGAGAAAACGGAGCAACGGATCTGGAATCATAAACTTTCTGCCGCCCAGCTTGGTTCAGGTAAACGTAATCTTTGTGAATCCATGCATAGGAACTTTAAAAACCCTAAACACTCAAGCCGGTCAAAAATGGTTTCTACTGTGGTCTTGAGAAATGTCCATTTGCAGACAGAGATTATTTTTGAAAATTTACAACCGGAATACCTGGCTCCATAACGGAGCCTGTCGTTCCAGTTGTGAATTTTCAAAAAGAATCTCTTGGTATGCAAATTGGCATTTTCTATAATTCAGTGGTCTTAGGTAATGTCCATCTGCTGAAACAAACTTGAGAATACTTAAAGTTGGAGTGACTGGCTCTGTATATGAATCTAAAATATTATTATCTTGGTTTAGAAATAGATACACATGTATTAAAACAGTTTCTATCTGTATAACAATTATTTAACCCTTTAGTGGTCAAGACAGCCAGAGGTGGATTCTACTGGGAAATGTCAATTTGTAGGCTGAGAGAAGACAATTTTTAAATTTGTTACCACTGAATTGACTGGCTATACAACCCAGTAAGTCATTCCAGTCATAATTTTCTAAAATTGCCTTCTCTTGGCCTAACAATCAACCCTTCCTTTTTTAGCTATGCCCCACCCATCTCTAGCTAAACTTCAACCACTCCTCACTCTTGTTGGGATCGATCGATCTCTGAACACCCTGACTAAATTTCCAAAAGACCACAGGTAAGCTGTTCAATATTTTGAAACTGATTTGACTGGGTGCTGTTCCTGCCTACGGCATGTTTATTAAATATCATGATTGTCTATATGGAACCCTTTGATTGTGACGTCATACACATGCTGAGCTGATTATGATGTCATACGAGGTCAGATGATGGATGAACACTCTGGAAAGGTGAACAAAAAATTTGAGTTTCTTGGCTAATAAAAGGTTAATGAGTTATCGTCATTTTGGTATGTATTGTTATTCTTTTCAGACAACCCCAAAATCCTAACAATGAGAGTACTGAGCTGTACTTATATGGGCTCTCTGGTCATCACAAAGTGCTGCAATTCTTATGCTAATACAAGTGATGGGAACGGTAACCCAACATTGGTACAGACAGTTTATTTTGCACGAAGCCTACATGTCCAAGAACACATCAAGCAGAATTCTATTATCAAAATATATCCACCATGGTAAGTATATATAGTTGGGTTCAGTTGTTATCCCCATGCATTTTACCCGTACCACTGATGTCAATATTCCATCTTTTACTCTGTCATGTCTGTCAATAGCAAAGAAACTGGTGTACATTTTTCAACAATTTTGGTGGACGATGTTGCTGTCTACGACAGCACCATCTTCCACCAAATTTGTTGAAAAATGAACACCTGTTCATCCTTTTATTTAATTTGAAAATTAAAAATTTTGACATGAGAGTGATACGGGTTAAAAAATATGGAGAGGTTATTGCAGTCGCCTCTGTCTGTCGGACTCTGTCCACCCATCCGTCTGTCCATTAGGCTATCTCCTCCGAAACTGTTTGGCGAAATACAATTCTTTATGTGAGTTACACATATGATTGCGGACTGCAAGACAGCATGTACATTAGGCTGCACCCACAAGGTGAGGGTAAGTTTACAGAATTCAGCCAATTTAGTACAGGTACGTGAGTTACTCATATGATAGAGGATAGAGAGATGCCATTTACATTAGGCTCTTCCCCCTCACTCACTCACTCACTCACTCACTCACTCACTCACTCACTCACTCACTCAGCTTTTCATAATAATCTTTATTAATTCCAGGCAAAAGTTGCATCTTCCAGTTTGTGTGACTGATGTGCTGTTCTGCACGTATTACTGTGTGCAGGCTGTCCATGGTGAAGTAGAACAGGCACAACCTGAGAACAAACATTTACAGGACTCTGTATTAACAGCCAGGTGGCAGTGCCCTTGTTCTATAGGTATTGATACACATATTATATCACCTTTATTAGTAGTATGTATAGAATCTGGTTTGTCTATCTGTTATCAGTATAATCTTCAATCTGTCCAACAGATCTCCAGTGTCTCAATGGAGGAATCCAGGTTCTCGGTTAATCATATGACGTCATAATCAACTACGTCACATGTAGGCTGATGTCAAAATCAATTACATAATGAATCACGTGATTTAGTTGATCTTAAACACTTAATAGTCTGTAAAGTTGTACAAATTGTTTGTCTTTACTATTTAATAAATATTCTGTTGAGCAATAGCACCCAGTTAAATTAGTTTCAAAATATTCAAGAGCTTACTGTATAGTTTTCTGGAAATTGAGCTTCAGAGAGTGCAGGAATGGATTGATCCCAACATGGGCAAAACGTGCGTGGAGCTTAGCTAGAGATGGATGGGGGCTTAGCTAAAACTGGATTCATCCGTTTCACGACAACTATACAGGAAAGGAGTTGAATATTTTGAAACTAATTTGACTGGAATTGTTACTGCCCTAGGAAGCCACAGCTCCCAGTCAAATTTAGTTTCAAAATATTCAACATAATATTCCTTACATCCAGAAGAACTTGGTATGTATGGTCTGTGAGAGTTAAATTAATCAAATTGTCTAATACAGAGATATCAGTTGTGCTTGATATGACATCCCATTTGGCAACCGAGCAACCATCTCATCTTTTTAACGCTCATATTAGCCAAAGCGGCTGCTGCAGTGATCTTGAAAAATGTCTGTAGACCAAGAGAAGACTATTTTTGACGATTTACCACTGGAATGACTGGCTCGATAATGAATTATTTCACCTGTTACCTAATGTCTCAATCAAAATTTCATAGCTCTGTTATAAAAATTTAAAAGTTAGGAAAGTGTACGAATTGTATTTCTTTGATGAATGTACAATCTGCTAAAAATTCTGTTCAATATTTTGAAACTAATTTGACAGGGAGCTGTTGCTGTAAAATATACAACAGCTTACAATTAATTACCTTGGAATTTCGAATCTGGGAAATCGGCTTTCAAAGTTTCAAATCGATCCCAACACACATAAGAAGTTGGCGGAGCTTAGCTAGAAATAGGCGGGGCATAACTAGAAATGGATCCCTCTATTGTTAGTCTTGTTGTACTTCAAGTTATTTCAGACATGTATTTATGTGTAGGTGTAATAATACATTATGAGAAATTAGTGCTCCTCAGATATGCTATTATTGATTGTACATTTAATACCTTTTAACCTGTTAATGGTAAAATTTAGTCAAGAAATCAAAATATTTGCTTATTAGACATTAACTGTCTCGCTGCTACAAGCCACCGGACAATAATTTCAATTGGCCATAACTCTGGACCTGCTGAATATTTTGAAAACAATTTGACTGAAAGTTGTTGGTGCCTCAGCCAATATTTCAAAATATTCAGCGGGTCCAGAGATATGCATGTAAGCCTGAGAATGTCATCTGCAAAAATTTGGCAGTCAGAGACGGTTAAATGTCCATTTGCAGACCAAGAGAAAACCACAGGCATGACTGGCTGACCCAGGTATTCCGGTGGTAAATTTTCGAAAATTCTCCTGACTTGCCTTTCCTTAAGACCACTGTCCAGCACAGTTTTGGCCTGCTTGACCATTAACCATTTAACGCTCAATTGCTTCTGCAGTGGTTTTGAGAAATGTCCCTTTTGCAGACCAAGAGATGTTTTTTAATTTTGCCACTGGAATTACTGGCTCGATGGCTGAGCCAATCATTCCAGTGGGAAAATTTCAGAAATAAATCACTTGGTCTGCAAATGGACATTTTCTGTGAGACCCCTGCAAAGGCTGGTTTTGGTCTGATTGATCATTTAAAGCATTAAATGTTTTTTTAAATTTTTGTTTAGATGCTAATGTGCTTCCCAAGAACTGTCCGGCCTATGTTAATCCTCACACATCATTTCAACCAGTTGAAGTGGTAAGAATCAGGCGATAACTTCAGATAATAGCTTCAGATGCCTTTCAGCCTTTGATCATTAAATTTGTTAAAGAAGATTTAAACTTTCTCGTAGAAAATATCTATTTTCAGACAAAGTGAAAATTGATCACTGAAATGACTGGCTCGGTTATCGAGCCAGTTATTCCAGTGGTAAAGTTTTAAAAATAGTCTTCTCTTGGTCTGCAAATGGACATTTCTCAATACCACTCCATAAGCCGTGTTTGGCCGGCTTGAATGTTAAAATCCAAACGCGTCGACATGTCAAGGCAAGAATGAAGGAAAGCTTTTGAAGATTTAGAAAATAATTACTCTGGCAGCAATTGCTGCCCTAGGTAAGCATGTGTCCAAGTTTGGTTACACTGGGCTTGTTAACTAATGACATACTTCCGGCTAGCCCTTTTCACTTCAAGAGTATACTTACCTCCCTAATACTTTTGATATTGCTAAATATTGGCTTTCACTCAATAAACACTCAGATTTAAAACAGTTAGGTGCCCCTACTGGGCAGGGAGTCAGAGCGTAGTCCGGCGGATGCCAGCCCCACCTCCGCGCATGCGCAGACTAGCACTTCCTCTTTGCTAGATTATTGGCAAAGAGATCACACATGTTTTTTTGTTCAATAGCTTTTTCGCTCTCTTAAACTGTTTAAGTGGTGTTTGTTTGGAGTGTTAGTCACTTTTTTGGATGGCGGATAGGAATACGTCGCCACAGGAGGACGGAGGACCTTTAAATCAGGTGACTTCTAGTAAAATTAGCGAGTTTTCTTCCCGGTGTATTGTGTTTCCGGGACTCGCGTTTACCGTGATAAGCGCCTTGGTTGGTTGGGTTATATCAACTCGGTGCTACCTAGGACTAATTTCTCTTTCTGTTTATGTCCACAGGTCTGTATGACGCTAGGTGGTGACGTCACAGTACCAGAGAATTAGTATTCTCTCCACCATGGTTCCATTTCCTACTAAAAGCACTGTTAGGTTATCTAACCAAATGAAAAATTATGTCCAGTGAGTTGGAGGCCTGGTATAAAGGTCTTCTCACTTTGCCCTCTTGATCCAATTCCTTCCCCATGAGGTGGAGAGAGTTAAGAGGCGTGCAGATGGTGGAGTTTCCGGTTCGTCACGTTGGATGGTTTGTCTATACAAAGTGTCAGGTATCTAGTTATTGATAATGTGGTAATGTTAATTATTGTAAACAATCAAAGGGAGATAATTAACATTTTTGCCAGAAAAGAGTTATCTATATGTATCTGATGGTTGTGTAGTCAACTTATCCATTCAGCATACAATTCGTCTTTGCACTTGGATGTTTTGTTGGGATCGAATTTTTCCTGTCACGGGATTAATGACGTCATAATCAGCTGGCTATGTATTTATTAGCAATTCAAGCGCTATGCTGGTTTTTGATGTATATTGATCTTTATGATCGTTTCCTTCTCCTTGAGTTGGATTGAGTTTGTAAGCTTAACTAGTTGCTCATACTCCTTGTCCTTTGCCCTGTTTCAGGGACCGGGTTGCGCGTCCTGTGGACGTTTTATGCATGTAAAGTTCTGGCCGCATCTGTGTTATCGATGTAGCCCTTGTGGTCCATTGATTAATTGTGACATATGTAAGCACTGGGGGGGCGAGTTAATGTCCGAATTCTTGTGCTGCTTACAGGCGACGGACAAGGTGGTAGAGGAGGAGAAGAAGAAGAAGCGGAAACGAGAGGTTGTAAGTAGGAAGGGTAAGGGGAAGGTCTCGTCCGCGGTGGATATGGAGACCTTCCGGACCGAGATGTTGGGAGAGATGAAGAGGACAATAAAAGATTTGGTTCCAGGGTTGCTTCGTGGCATGCTTCCTGGACCAGCTCCTTTATTGTCCTCATCATCGGCTTCGGAGCAGGTAATCCCCGCCTCTGGATCGATTTTCCTTAGTCCGCTTCCGTTGTCCGACGATTCAGAGGTGGCCCCATTAGAGGGGGCGTTCCACGGCCCTGGCAGCAGGCTTATTGCCGCGCCGATAGGGGACCGTGGACGGTTGTCGCTGGAACCCGCTGGCTGCTTATCAGTCCAGGGGTATCCGCACGCCGCGGTGGCCAGTACCTCCTATGGCACCGTTCCTGGTCAGCCCGGGTTAGCTCTCTTTGCTGACCCGGGGTCTAATCTTTCTGACCAGGGTGATGAGGATTACCTGCTAGGGTCGCCGTCTGACGACGTGGACATGGATGAAGACGTTTGTGCACCCCTCGCGGGGAATACAGGCGCTTTTTTCCACGGTATTACTCACCCTGGAGTAAGGTCCGCGGTTCAGGTGGTGGCCCAGGGCGCTGCTGATGGCCAGCGGTACCGCATACCTCGGCTTGCCGAGAGTGTAGCTGGTGCTGGCCGGGCCCGTGGTAGGGCTATATATACCCCGCGCTCTACCGCGGTGCCTGCTCCTGGTCAAACCAGTGATATTCTCATGCCGGTGCTGTCAGGCCCGCATGTTTTCCCTGGCTTGCCAGGTGTATCAGCGTACCCGCCGTCAAGCTCTACTGCTTGCGCTCAGGAGGAAGACGAAGGACCCCGTCTTGTAGAGCGCTCGCAGTTAGCCACGGAGGAGGATTGGTATGACGCTTGCCAGTGGTTGGTGAGCGTTAGGCCTGATCTGCCCGTGGAGCAGTCGGCTAGCCACCGTGTTCACACGCCGTGGTTAGCTGGGAAACCAACTGCTAACGCTATGCCTTCTCTGCCGCTGGCGGAGCATGTCGTTGACATGTTCAAGGCGGCGGAGTCGTCCATTAACACGAGTGGACGTCTCGCGAAGGCCCCTCGCGAGGTGGCCAGGCGTTGTCGCATCGTGCCCCTGGACTACCAGCGGTACGGTGTGGTACCCAAGCCCAGCGTGGATGACCGCGCGGCTTTGGGTGAGGATACGCGGCCAGGCTCCCGTTCTGACGCGGGGGTCTTGTGCGCGAACGCGTTGCGTTCGGCGAATACCGCGTTGCGTGATGCGGAGGAGAGTGGGAGGGCTTCGATTGCCGCTCTGTCCCACGTCTCCCAGCTGTTACAGGGGGTAGTAACGGCATCCGCATCGCGCCAGCCAGGCCCGCTCGCGGTCCAGCGAACCATCCAGGATGGTATTAACCTGGCGCTGGACTGTATGACGCGGGCGGTGACCAGGAGTGTCCGGGCAAGACGCACATTTGCCCTGGACAATCTGTGCCCGTCTCAGGACCTGTATAATAGGCTACTCCGTACGCCTATGACGGGTCCTGGTCTTTTTGGAGGTGAGGGATGTCGCCACCTCCAGGAGACGGTCACCCTGGTGAATAACCAGAGGGCGCTGCGCGAACAGTTTGAGGTGCTGCGTCGTGCTAACGTTCGCGCCGCGGCCCCTGCGTATCGTCCCCTGCAGGCTCGAGGTGGTGCTGGCCAAGTCAGAGGCCAGCCGCCGTCGCAGCGCCGGCCTCGGCCGCGTGCGATTCGGCCAGCAGTGAGGGGGGCGCAGGCTCCTCATCCGCCGTCAGCCAGGCAGCCGCCCGTGCACCGAGGTGCGCGCGGGGCGGGGCGGGTCGCGCGAGGATCTGGGCGTGGTTATCGTTCCTGAGAGGGCGCTTACCGTGGTAAGGACCACGCCGGTGTGTATGGCGACGGAGACAGTGCCGCTCTTGCATGCCTTGTGTCCACCGCGGTCCCTAGGTGGACCGGTGGGAGGCCGGCTAGCCGACCACATGCAAGAGTGGGAACGGTTAACTCAGGACCGTTTAGTCTTGCGATGGCTTTCCGTGGGGTATCATCCAGAGTGGATGACAGGCCCGCCGTCGCGACTGTCTCTGGTGCCAGTCTGGACTCCCATTCCGAGAGATCCAGATCAAAGGTTGTGTATCGAGGAGGAGATAAATTCCCTCGTACAGAAAGGAGCTATTCAGCCGGCACAAAGGTGTCCGGGCTTCTATTCAACGCTGTTCTTGGTAACAAAACGCACCGGTGGGTGGAGACCGATTCTCAACCTCAAGCCATTGAACAAGTTCATCGAGACGCCCAGTTTCAAGATGGAAACGGTGCGCTCGGTGTTGGCGGGGTTGGAGAGGGGGATGTGGACGGCGTCGATAGATTTGAAGGACGCTTATTTCCACATCCCCATCCACAGGAGTTTCTGTCGCTTCCTGAGATTTGCATTCCAGGGCAGACAGTGGGAATTCAGGGTGTTGCCCTTCGGAATTTCCACGGCTCCTCGGGTTTTCACCCGTGTGGTTCTTGCGATCACAGCATACCTCCGCAGGAGAAGCATAGCAGTCCACACGTACATAGACGACTGGCTGTTGAAAGCGCACACCCGGGAAAGTTTGTCCGCCAATCTGGAGATTGTTTTGAAAATTCTCACAGACTTGGGCTGGATGATCAATTTCCCAAAATCAGAGCTGACTCCATCCCAGAAGTTTGTTTACCTGGGGATGTTCTTCGATCTGGAGACAGGATATGTTTATCCTACTCAGGAGAGAGTTCAAATACTCATCTCGTTGATTCAGTCAGTGTGCGACAGTCGTCATGTCCTGGCACGGGTTTACTTGAGAATGCTGGGGTTGATGGTTTCGTTGGAACCAGTCATTCCTCAGGCCGCCTTACGCAGGCGGCCGATCCAGTTGTTTCTCATGACACAATGGACCCAGAGTACAGGTTCGCTGGACTCGAATGTGTCAGTGTTGGCGCCTCTGATTCACCACCTGCAATGGTGGTTGAATACAGAGAATCTCTTGCTGGGGGTTTTGCTAACCCCTCCCCACCCTCAGGTGACTGTGTATACAGATGCATCGATGGAGGGCTGGGGAGCTTGCCTGGAAGAATCCACGATATCAGGGCTTTGGAATCTGGAACAGTCACAGGAACATATAAATCTACTGGAGCTAAGAGCAGTAGTCCTGGGCCTGGAACATTTCTTACAGAAAGTTCAGGGCAAGATTGTTCTTATTCGTTCAGACAACTCAACAGTTGTGACTTACATAAACCGCCAGGGCGGAACGAAGTCGCCCAGTCTCTGTATGATGACATGGAAACTGCTTTGTTGGTGTCTGGATCACCAGATTACCTTGAAAGCAGTTCATATTCCGGGAAGGTTAAACCTGCTAGCAGACTCATTGAGCCGAAGGATGAGTGTTTTACCCACGGAATGGCAACTAAATCAATGTGTGGCGGATCGTCTGTTCGACCATTGGGGGAAACCCAACATCGATTTGTTCGCAACGAAGAAGAATGCGAAGATGACGACGTACGTCTCTCCGATTCCGGATCCAAGCGCTTTCGCAACAGATGCGTTAGCTATCAGCTGGGGGAGAATGTATGCATACGCATTCCCTCCAGCAATCCTGATTCCAAAAATTCTTCAGAAAATCAGACAAGAGGAATGCCAAGTGCTTCTGATCGCCCCGGATTGGCCAAGCCGATCATGGTATACGGATCTGCTGGACCTTCTGGTCTGCAATCCGGTTCCTCTGCCTCTGATGGACGATATTATCTTCCAGGGCAAGGCCCTTCACAACAATCCGTCAATGTTCAGATTGACTGCGTGGATGTTGTCAAGGAATCTAGAATTAAGGAGGGCTTTTCTGAGCAAGCAGCCATGTTTATGGCCAAGGCCAGGAGGGGGTCAACCTCCAGAGCATATAATTATAAAATCAACAGATTTGCAGAATGGTGCTCAAAAAGATGTATTGATCCAATGGATTCATCTATTCAAGTAGTAGCTGATTTCCTCTGTCACCTCTATGATGCCTATAGCCTCAAGCCTAACTCTATTGCTGGTTATAAGTCAGCATTAATGTCTGTTATTCCTTGCTTGGCTAAGAGGGGAAGTGATGAAGTAAATACATTGAATGTATTAATTAAAGGCATGGGCAATCTAAGACCAAGGAATCCTCCTGTGATTCCGTCTTGGAGTTTATCGCTAGTGCTTCAAGTACTAGGTGATAAGCCTTTTGAACCACTTAGTTCCATTTCTATGAAACTATTAACACTGAAGACTGTGTTTTTAATTGCTGCGGCCTCGGCTAGGCGTAGGAGTGAGATTCATGCCTTATCAGCCGAGGATGACCGTTTTGTGGTTTCAGGGGAAGGCCTTAAGCTGCTACCTAGGATTAATTTCTTGGCTAAAAATCAGTCGTTGAAATATCCAGGTCAACCTATTATTTTGCCTGCTTTAACTAGATATGATCCTAATTCTAAAGCATGGTGTCCCGTCCGGGCGCTGCGCCGGTACAAACAACGTACGGCGGCATGGCGCACCGACCAGTCAGCGTTATGGTTGTCATATATTGAACCCCATGGGAGGGCTTCTAAGGACACCATTTCCAGGTGGATTGTGGAATGCATTCAGTTTTGCCATAAATCCGCCACCGGGAAGCAGGTTGACGTGGCCAAGGCTCACAGTGTCCGCGGCGTAGTGACATCCACGGCCCTATTTAATGGGGTCCCTGTGGATGATATTATGTCGGTGGCTCAGTGGCACTGTGAGTCAAGTTTTACAGACCATTATCTCCGTGACACCTCTAATCCTCTCGCCTTGTCGGTTTTGAAAAAATAAATCGGTTTATATTTTTTGAGGTGATTTCCTCATTACTTATATATATCACAATTAATTTATGGAAACACCCACTTTTTTGGGCCTGCATCAGTCTTTACCGATGGGAAGATGATGTCAGCAGCCATTTTCAACAAGGTCAGTCTTGTTCATGTGTTGTCCGTTGTTGATTGTATTGTCACGATTACCCGTTATTAATATGGTGATGGTTTGTGTATTTGTGTGGTTCATTGTTGAGAGTTACGAAAATGGAGATTTTTCGTCTCTGTCCTGTAGTACATGGCACTTGTACGTAGAGAGCGTATAGGACATTGAGGTCAGTCGACTCTTCCTCCCAGGAAGGAGGGGGGGGGGGAGCGCATATGACATTCGGTCATCTCTCATACATCGGTGGTGTTATCCGATGGTTAGTCAAATCCTGACTGTTTTTTCTTACAGTTTCAGAAGTTTAAGTGCCTTGAACGCAGAAAAGCGTATAGGGATGAGCTGGTCTTTTGACCTCGCCTCCCTCCCGCCAGATTCACTTTCGAATTCTGGCAATATCAAAAGTATTAGGGAGGTAAGTATACTCTTGAAGTGAAATAAACGAAATCTAGGATTTCTTTTTTCACTTCAAGAGTATACTTACCTCCCTAATACTTTTGATATTGCTAAATATTGGCTTTCACTCAATAAACACTCAGATTTAAAACAGTTAGGTGCCCCTACTGGGCAGGGAGTCAGAGCGTAGTCTGGCGGATGCCAGCCCCACCACCGCGCATGCGCAGACTAGCACTTCCTCTTTGCTAGATTATTGGCAAAGAGATCACACATGTTTTTTTTGTTCAATAGCTTTTTCGCTCTCTTAAACTGTTTAAGTGGTGTTTGTTTGGAGTGTTAGTCACTTTTTTGGATGGCGGATAGGAATACGTCGCCACAGGAGGACGGAGGACCTTTAAATCAGGTGACTTCTAGTAAAATTAGCGAGTTTTCTTCCCGGTGTATTGTGTTTCCGGGACTCGCGTTTACCGTGATAAGCGCCTTAGTTAGTTGGTTTAGGTCAACTCGGTGCTACCTAGGACTAATTTCTCTTTCTGTTTCTGTCCACAGGTCTGTATGACGCTAGGTTGTGACGTCACAGTACCAGAGAATTAGTATTCTCTCCACCATGGTTCCATTTCCTACTAACACTGTTAGGTTATCTAACCAAATGAAAAATTATGCCCAGTGAGTTGGAGGCCTGGTATAAAGGTCTTCTCACTTTGCCCTCTTGTTCCAATTCCTTCCCCATGAGGTGGAGAGAGTTAAGAGGCGTGCAGATGGTGGAGTTTCCGGTTCGTCACGTTGGATGGTTTGTCTATACAAAGTGTCAGGTATCTGGTTATTGATAATGTGGTGATGTTAATTATTGTAAACAATCAAAGGGAGATAATTAACATTTTTGCCAGTAAAGAGTTATCTATATGTATCTGATGGTTGTGTAGTCAACTTATCCATTCAGCATACAATTCGTCTTTGCACTTGGATGTTTTGTTGGGATCGAATTTTTCCTGTCACGGGATTAATGACGTCATAATCAGCTGGCTATGTATTTATTAGCAATTCAAGCGCTAGGCTGGTTTTTGATGTATATTGATCTTTATGATCGTTTTTCCTTCTCCTTGAGTTGGATTGAGTTTCTAAGCTTAACTAGTTGCTCATACTCCTTGTCCTTTGCCCTGTTTCAGGGACCGGGTTGCGCGTCCTGTGGACGTTTTATGCATGTGAAGTTCTGGCCGCATCTGTGTTATCGATGTAGCCCTTGTGGTCCATTGATTAATTGTGACATATGTAAGCACTGGGGGGGCGAGTTAATGTCCGAATTCTTGTGCTGCTTACAGGCGACGGACAAGGTGGTAGTGGAGGAGAAGAAGAAGAAGCGGAAACGAGAGGTTGTAAGTAAGAAGGGTAAGGGGAAGGTCTCGTCCGCGGTGGATATGGAGACCTTCCGGACCGAGATGTTGGGAGAGATGAAGAGGACAATAAAAGATTTGGTTCCAGGGTTGCTTCGTGGCATGCTTCCTGGACCAGATCCTTTATTGTCCTCATCATCGGCTTCGGAGCAGGTAATCCCCGCCTCTGGATCGATTTTCCTTAGTCCGCTTCCGTTGTCCGACGATTCAGAGGTGGCCCCATTAGAGGGGGCGTTCCACGGCCCTGGCAGCAGGCTTATTGCCGCGCCGATAGGGGACCGTGGACGGTTGTCGCTGGAACCCGCTGGCTGCTTATCAGTCCAGGGGTATCCGCACACCGCGGTGGCCAGTACCTCCTATGGCACCGTTCCTGGTCAGCCCGGGTTAGCTCTCTTTGCTGACCCGGGGTCTAATCTTTCTGACCAGGGTGATGAGGATTACCTGCTAGGCTCGCCGTCTGACGACGCGGACATGGATGAAGACGTTTGTGCACCCCTCGCGGGGAATACAGGCGCTTTTTTCCACGGTATTACTCACCCTGGAGTAAGGTCCGCGGTTCAGGTGGTGGCCCAGGGCGCTGCTGATGGCCAGCGGTACCGCATACCTCGGCTTGCCGAGAGTGTAGCTGGTGCTGGCCGGGCCCGTGGTAGGGCTATATATACCCCGCGCTCTACCGCGGTGCCTGCTCCTGGTCAAACCAGTGATATTCTCATGCCGGTGCTGTCAGGCCCGCATGTTTTCCCTGGCTTGCCAGGTTTATCAGCGTACCCGCCGTCAAGCTCTACTGCTTGCGCTCAGGAGGAAGACGAAGGACCCCGTCTTGTAGAGCGCTCGCAGTTAGCCACGGAGGAGGATTGGTATGACGCTTGCCAGTGGTTGGTGAGCGTTAGGCCTGATCTGCCCGTGGAGCAGTCGGCTAGCCACCGTGTTCACACGCCGTGGTTAGCTGGGAAACCAACTGCTAACGCTATGCCTTCTCTGCCGCTGGCGGAGCATGTCGTTGACATGTTCAAGGCGGCGGAGGCGTCCATTAACACGAGTGGACGTCTCGCGAAGGCCCCTCGCGAGGTGGCCAGGCGTTGTCGCATCGTGCCCCTGGACTACCAGCGGTACGGTGTGGTACCCAAGCCCAGCGTGGATGACCGCGCGGCTTTGGGTGAGGATACGCGGCCAGGATCCCGTTCTGACGCGGGGGTCTTGTGCGCGAACGCGTTGCGTTCGGCGAATACCGCGTTGCGTGATGCGGAGGAGAGTGGGAGGGCTTCGATTGCCGCTCTGTCCCACGTCTCCCAGCTGTTACAGGGGGTAGTAACGGCATCCGCATCGCGCCAGCCAGGCCCGCTCGCGGTCCAGCGAACCATCCAGGATGGTATTAACCTGGCGCTGGACTGTATGACGCGGGCGGTGACCAGGAGTGTCCGGGCAAGACGCACATTTGCCCTGGACAATCTGTGCCCGTCTCAGGACCTGTATAATAGGCTACTCCGTACGCCTATGACGGGTCCTGGTCTTTTTGGAGGTGAGGGATGTCGCCACCTCCAGGAGACGGTCACCCTGGTGAATAACCAGAGGGCGCTGCGCGAACAGTTTGAGGTGCTGCGTCGTGCTAACGTTCGCGCCGCGGCCCCTGCGTATCGTCCCCTGCAGGCTCGAGGTGGTGCTGGCCAAGTCAGAGGCCAGCCGCCGTCGCAGCGCCGGCCTCGGCCGCGTGCGATTCGGCCAGCAGTGAGGGGGGCGCAGGCTCCTCATCCGCCGTCAGCCAGGCAGCCGCCCGTGCACCGAGGTGCGCGCGGGGCGGGGCGGGTCGCGCGAGGATCTGGGCGTGGTTATCGTTCCTGACAGGGCGCTTACCGTGGTAAGGACCACGCCGGTGTGTATGGCGACGGAGACAGTGCCGCTCTTGCATGCCTTGTGTCCACCGCGGTCCCTAGGTGGACCGGTGGGAGGCCGGCTAGCCGACCACATGCAAGAGTGGGAACGGTTAACTCAGGACCGTTTAGTCTTGCGATGGCTTTCCGTGGGGTATCATCCAGAGTGGATGACAGGCCCGCCGTCGCGACTGTCTCTGGTGCCAGTCTGGACTCCCATTCCGAGAGATCCAGATCAAAGGTTGTGTATCGAGGAGGAGATAAATTCCCTCGTACAGAAAGGAGCTATTCAGCCGGCACAAAGGTGTCCGGGCTTCTATTCAACGCTGTTCTTGGTAACAAAACGCACCGGTGGGTGGAGACCGATTCTCAACCTCAAGCCATTGAACAAGTTCATCGAGACGCCCAGTTTCAAGATGGAAACGGTGCGCTCGGTGTTGGCGGGGTTGGAGAGGGGGATGTGGACGGCGTCGATAGATTTGAAGGACGCTTATTTCCACATCCCCATCCACAGGAGTTTCTGTCGCTTCCTGAGATTTGCATTCCAGGGCAGACAGTGGGAATTCAGGGTGTTGCCCTTCGGAATTTCCACGGCTCCTCGGGTTTTCACCCGTGTGGTTCTTGCGATCACAGCATACCTCCGCAGGAGAAGCATAGCAGTCCACACGTACATAGACAACTGGCTGTTGAAAGCGCACACCCGGGAAAGTTTGTCCGCCAATCTGGAGATTGTTTTGAAAATTCTCACAGACTTGGGCTGGATGATCAATTTCCCAAAATCAGAGCTGACTCCATCCCAGAAGTTTGTTTACCTGGGGATGTTCTTCGATCTGGAGACAGGATATGTTTATCCTACTCAGGAGAGAGTTCAAATACTCATCTCGTTGATTCAGTCAGTGTGCGACAGTCGTCATGTCCTGGCACGGGTTTACTTGAGAATGCTGGGGTTGATGGTTTCGTTGGAACCAGTCATTCCTCAGGCCGCCTTACGCAGGCGGCCGATCCAGTTGTTTCTCATGACACAATGGACCCAGAGTACAGGTTCGCTGGACTCGAATGTGTCAGTGTTGGCGCCTCTGATTCACCACCTGCAATGGTGGTTGAATACAGAGAATCTCTTGCTGGGGGTTTTGCTAACCCCTCCCCACCCTCAGGTGACTGTGTATACAGATGCATCGATGGAGGGCTGGGGAGCTTGCCTGGAAGAATCCACAATATCAGGGCTTTGGAATCTGGAACAGTCACAGGAACATATAAATCTACTGGAGCTAAGAGCAGTAGTCCTGGGCCTGGAACATTTCTTACAGAAAGTTCAGGGCAAGATTGTTCTTATTCGTTCAGACAACTCAACAGTTGTGACTTACATAAACCGCCAGGGCGGAACGAAGTCGCCCAGTCTCTGTATGATGACATGGAAACTGCTTTGTTGGTGTCTGGATCACCAGATTACCTTGAAAGCAGTTCATATTCCGGGAAGGTTAAACCTGCTAGCAGACTCATTGAGCCGAAGGATGAGTGTTTTACCCACGGAATGGCAACTAAATCAATGTGTGGCGGATCGTCTGTTCGACCATTGGGGGAAACCCAACATCGATTTGTTCGCAACGAAGAAGAATGCGAAGATGACGACGTACGTCTCTCCGATTCCGGATCCAAGCGCTTTCGCAACAGATGCGTTAGCTATCAGCTGGGGGAGAATGTATGCATACGCATTCCCTCCAGCAATCCTGATTCCAAAAATTCTTCAGAAAATCAGACAAGAGGAATGCCAAGTGCTTCTGATCGCCCCGGATTGGCCAAGCCGATCATGGTATACGGATCTGCTGGACCTTCTGGTCTGCAATCCGGTTCCTCTGCCTCTGATGGACGATATTATCTTCCAGGGCAAGGCCCTTCACAACAATCCGTCAATGTTCAGATTGACTGCGTGGATGTTGTCAAGGAATCTAGAATTAAGGAGGGCTTTTCTGAGCAAGCAGCCATGTTTATGGCCAAGGCCAGGAGGGGGTCAACCTCCAGAGCATATAATTATAAAATCAACAGATTTGCAGAATGGTGCTCAAAAAGATGTATTGATCCAATGGATTCATCTATTCAAGTAGTAGCTGATTTCCTCTGTCACCTCTATGATGCCTATAGCCTCAAGCCTAACTCTATTGCTGGTTATAAGTCAGCATTAATGTCTGTTATTCCTTGCTTGGCTAAGAGGGGAAGTGATGAAGTAAATACATTGAATGTATTAATTAAAGGCATGGGCAATCTAAGACCAAGGAATCCTCCTGTGATTCCGTCTTGGAGTTTATCGCTAGTGCTTCAAGTACTAGGTGATAAGCCTTTTGAACCACTTAGTTCCATTTCTATGAAACTATTAACACTGAAGACTGTGTTTTTAATTGCTGCGGCCTCGGCTAGGCGTAGGAGTGAGATTCATGCCTTATCAGCCGAGGATGACCGTTTTGTGGTTTCAGGGGAAGGCCTTAAGCTGCTACCTAGGATTAATTTCTTGGCTAAAAATCAGTCGTTGAAATATCCAGGTCAACCTATTATTTTGCCTGCTTTAACTAGATATGATCCTAATTCTAAAGCATGGTGTCCCGTCCGGGCGCTGCGCCGGTACAAACAACGTACGGCGGCATGGCGCACCGACCAGTCAGCGTTATGGTTGTCATATATTGAACCCCATGGGAGGGCTTCTAAGGACACCATTTCCAGGTGGATTGTGGAATGCATTCAGTTTTGCCATAAATCCGCCACCGGGAAGCAGGTTGACGTGGCCAAGGCTCACAGTGTCCGCGGCGTAGTGACATCCACGGCCCTATTTAATGGGGTCCCTGTGGATGATATTATGTCGGTGGCTCAGTGGCACTGTGAGTCAAGTTTTACAGACCATTATCTCCGTGACACCTCTAATCCTCTCGCCTTGTCGGTTTTGAAAAAATAAATCGGTTTATATTTTTTGAGGTGATTTCCTCATTACTTATATATATCACAATTAATTTATGGAAACACCCACTTTTTTGGGCCTGCATCAGTCTTTACCGATGGGAAGATGATGTCAGCAGCCATTTTCAACAAGGTCAGTCTTGTTCATGTGTTGTCCGTTGTTGATTGTATTGTCACGATTACCCGTTATTAATATGGTGATGGTTTGTGTATTTGTGTGGTTCATTGTTGAGAGTTACGAAAATGGAGATTTTTCGTCTCTGTCCTGTAGTACATGGCACTTGTACGTAGAGAGCGTATAGGACATTGAGGTCAGTCGACTCTTCCTCCCAGGAAGGAGGGGGGGGGGGAGCGCATATGACATTCGGTCATCTCTCATACATCGGTGGTGTTATCCGATGGTTAGTCAAATCCTGACTGTTTTTTCTTACAGTTTCAGAAGTTTAAGTGCCTTGAACGCAGAAAAGCGTATAGGGATGAGCTGGTCTTTTGACCTCGCCTCCCTCCCGCCAGATTCACTTTCGAATTCTGGCAATATCAAAAGTATTAGGGAGGTAAGTATACTCTTGAAGTGAAATAAACGAAATCTAGGATTTCTTTTTTCACTTCAAGAGTATACTTACCTCCCTAATACTTTTGATATTGCTAAATATTGGCTTTCACTCAATAAACACTCAGATTTAAAACAGTTAGGTGCCCCTACTGGGCAGGGAGTCAGAGCGTAGTCTGGCGGATGCCAGCCCCACCACCGCGCATGCGCAGACTAGCACTTCCTCTTTGCTAGATTATTGGCAAAGAGATCACACATGTTTTTTTTGTTCAATAGCTTTTTCGCTCTCTTAAACTGTTTAAGTGGTGTTTGTTTGGAGTGTTAGTCACTTTTTTGGATGGCGGATAGGAATACGTCGCCACAGGAGGACGGAGGACCTTTAAATCAGGTGACTTCTAGTAAAATTAGCGAGTTTTCTTCCCGGTGTATTGTGTTTCCGGGACTCGCGTTTACCGTGATAAGCGCCTTAGTTAGTTGGTTTAGGTCAACTCGGTGCTACCTAGGACTAATTTCTCTTTCTGTTTCTGTCCACAGGTCTGTATGACGCTAGGTTGTGACGTCACAGTACCAGAGAATTAGTATTCTCTCCACCATGGTTCCATTTCCTACTAACACTGTTAGGTTATCTAACCAAATGAAAAATTATGCCCAGTGAGTTGGAGGCCTGGTATAAAGGTCTTCTCACTTTGCCCTCTTGTTCCAATTCCTTCCCCATGAGGTGGAGAGAGTTAAGAGGCGTGCAGATGGTGGAGTTTCCGGTTCGTCACGTTGGATGGTTTGTCTATACAAAGTGTCAGGTATCTGGTTATTGATAATGTGGTGATGTTAATTATTGTAAACAATCAAAGGGAGATAATTAACATTTTTGCCAGTAAAGAGTTATCTATATGTATCTGATGGTTGTGTAGTCAACTTATCCATTCAGCATACAATTCGTCTTTGCACTTGGATGTTTTGTTGGGATCGAATTTTTCCTGTCACGGGATTAATGACGTCATAATCAGCTGGCTATGTATTTATTAGCAATTCAAGCGCTAGGCTGGTTTTTGATGTATATTGATCTTTATGATCGTTTTTCCTTCTCCTTGAGTTGGATTGAGTTTCTAAGCTTAACTAGTTGCTCATACTCCTTGTCCTTTGCCCTGTTTCAGGGACCGGGTTGCGCGTCCTGTGGACGTTTTATGCATGTGAAGTTCTGGCCGCATCTGTGTTATCGATGTAGCCCTTGTGGTCCATTGATTAATTGTGACATATGTAAGCACTGGGGGGGCGAGTTAATGTCCGAATTCTTGTGCTGCTTACAGGCGACGGACAAGGTGGTAGTGGAGGAGAAGAAGAAGAAGCGGAAACGAGAGGTTGTAAGTAAGAAGGGTAAGGGGAAGGTCTCGTCCGCGGTGGATATGGAGACCTTCCGGACCGAGATGTTGGGAGAGATGAAGAGGACAATAAAAGATTTGGTTCCAGGGTTGCTTCGTGGCATGCTTCCTGGACCAGATCCTTTATTGTCCTCATCATCGGCTTCGGAGCAGGTAATCCCCGCCTCTGGATCGATTTTCCTTAGTCCGCTTCCGTTGTCCGACGATTCAGAGGTGGCCCCATTAGAGGGGGCGTTCCACGGCCCTGGCAGCAGGCTTATTGCCGCGCCGATAGGGGACCGTGGACGGTTGTCGCTGGAACCCGCTGGCTGCTTATCAGTCCAGGGGTATCCGCACACCGCGGTGGCCAGTACCTCCTATGGCACCGTTCCTGGTCAGCCCGGGTTAGCTCTCTTTGCTGACCCGGGGTCTAATCTTTCTGACCAGGGTGATGAGGATTACCTGCTAGGCTCGCCGTCTGACGACGCGGACATGGATGAAGACGTTTGTGCACCCCTCGCGGGGAATACAGGCGCTTTTTTCCACGGTATTACTCACCCTGGAGTAAGGTCCGCGGTTCAGGTGGTGGCCCAGGGCGCTGCTGATGGCCAGCGGTACCGCATACCTCGGCTTGCCGAGAGTGTAGCTGGTGCTGGCCGGGCCCGTGGTAGGGCTATATATACCCCGCGCTCTACCGCGGTGCCTGCTCCTGGTCAAACCAGTGATATTCTCATGCCGGTGCTGTCAGGCCCGCATGTTTTCCCTGGCTTGCCAGGTGTATCAGCGTACCCGCCGTCAAGCTCTACTGCTTGCGCTCAGGAGGAAGACGAAGGACCCCGTCTTGTAGAGCGCTCGCAGTTAGCCACGGAGGAGGATTGGTATGACGCTTGCCAGTGGTTGGTGAGCGTTAGGCCTGATCTGCCCGTGGAGCAGTCGGCTAGCCACCGTGTTCACACGCCGTGGTTAGCTGGGAAACCAACTGCTAACGCTATGCCTTCTCTGCCGCTGGCGGAGCATGTCGTTGACATGTTCAAGGCGGCGGAGGCGTCCATTAACACGAGTGGACGTCTCGCGAAGGCCCCTCGCGAGGTGGCCAGGCGTTGTCGCATCGTGCCCCTGGACTACCAGCGGTACGGTGTGGTACCCAAGCCCAGCGTGGATGACCGCGCGGCTTTGGGTGAGGATACGCGGCCAGGATCCCGTTCTGACGCGGGGGTCTTGTGCGCGAACGCGTTGCGTTCGGCGAATACCGCGTTGCGTGATGCGGAGGAGAGTGGGAGGGCTTCGATTGCCGCTCTGTCCCACGTCTCCCAGCTGTTACAGGGGGTAGTAACGGCATCCGCATCGCGCCAGCCAGGCCCGCTCGCGGTCCAGCGAACCATCCAGGATGGTATTAACCTGGCGCTGGACTGTATGACGCGGGCGGTGACCAGGAGTGTCAGGGCAAGACGCACATTTGCCCTGGACAATCTGTGCCCGTCTCAAGACCTGTATGATAGGCTACTCCGTACGCCTATGACGGGTCCTGGTCTTTTTGGAGGTGAGGGATGTCGCCACCTCCAGGAGACGGTCACCCTGGTGAATAACCAGAGGGCGCTGCGCGAACAGTTTGAGGTACTGCGTCGTGCTAACGTTCGCGCCGCGGCCCCTGCGTATCGTCCCCTGCAGGCTCGGGGTGGTGCTGGCCAAGTCAGAGGCCAGCCGCCGTCGCAGCGCCGGCCTCGGCCGCGTGCGATTCGGCCAGCAGTGAGGGGGGCGCAGGCTCCTCAGCCGCCGTCAGCCAGGCAGCCGCCCGTGCACCGAGGTGCGCGCGGGGCGGGGCGGGTCGCGCGAGGATCTGGGCGTGGTTATCGTTCCTGACAGGGCGCTTACCGCGGTAAGGACCACGCCGGTGTGTATGGCGACGGAGACAGTGCCGCTCTTGCATGCCTTGTGTCCACCGCGGTCCCTAGGTGGACCGGTGGGAGGCCGGCTAGCCGACCACATGCAAGAGTGGGAACGGTTGACTCAGGACCGTTTAGTCTTGCGATGGCTTTCCGTGGGGTATCATCCAGAGTGGATGACAGGCCCGCCGTCGCGACTGTCTCTAGTGCCAGTCTGGACTCCCATTCCGAGAGATCCAGATCAAAGGTTGTGTATCGAGGAGGAGATAAATTCCCTCGTACAAAAAGGAGCTATTCAGCCGGCACAAAGGTGTCCGGGCTTCTATTCAACCCTGTTCTTGGTAACAAAACGCACCGGTGGGTGGAGACCGATTCTCAACCTCAAGCCATTGAACAAGTTCATCGAGACGCCCAGTTTCAAGATGGAAACGGTGCGCTCGGTGTTGGCGGGGTTGGAGAGGGGGATGTGGACGGCGTCGATAGATTTGAAGGACGCTTATTTCCACATCCCCATCCACAGGAGTTTCTGTCGCTTCCTGAGATTTGCATTCCAGGGCAGACAGTGGGAATTCAGGGTGTTGCCCTTCGGAATTTCCACGGCTCCTCGGGTTTTCACCCGTGTGGTTCTTGCGATCACAGCATACCTCCGCAGGAGAAGCATAGCAGTCCACACGTACATAGACGACTGGCTGTTGAAAGCGCACACCCGAGAAAGTTTGTCCGCCAATCTGGAGATTGTTTTGAAAATTCTCACAGACTTGGGCTGGATGATCAATTTCCCAAAATCAGAGCTGACTCCATCCCAGAAGTTTGTTTACCTGGGGATGTTCTTCGATCTGGAGACAGGATATGTTTATCCTACTCAGGAGAGAGTTCAAATACTCATCTCGTTGATTCAGTCAGTGTGCGACAGTCGTCATGTCCTGGCACGGGTTTACTTGAGAATGCTGGGGTTGATGGTTTCGTTGGAACCAGTCATTCCTCAGGCCGCCTTACGCAGGCGGCCGATCCAGTTGTTTCTCATGACACAATGGACCCAGAGTACAGGTCGCTGGACTCGAATGTGTCAGTGTTGGCGCCTCTGATTCACCACCTGCAATGGTGGTTGAATACAGAGAATCTCTTACCGGGGGTTTTGCTAACCCCTCCCCACCCTCAGGTGACTGTGTATACAGATGCATCGATGGAGGGCTGGGGAGCTTGCCTGGAAGAATCCACGATATCAGGGCTTTGGAATCTGGAACAGTCACAGGAACATATAAATCTACTGGAGCTAAGAGCAGTAGTCCTGGGCCTGGAACATTTCTTACAGAAAGTTCAGGGCAAGATTGTTCTTAGGTCGTTCAGACAACTCAACAGTTGTGACTTACATAAACCGCCAGGGCGGAACGAAGTCGCCCAGTCTCTGTATGATGACATGGAAACTGCTTTGTTGGTGTCTGGATCACCAGATTACCTTGAAAGCAGTTCATATTCCGGGAAGGTTAAAACCTGCTAGCAAGACTCATTGAGCCCGAAGGATGAGTGTTTTACCCACGGAATGGCAACTAAATCAATGTGTGGCGGATCGTCTGTTCGACCATTGGGGGAAACCCAACATCGATTTGTTCGCAACGAAGAAGAATGCGAAGATGACGACGTACGTCTCTCCGATTCCGGATCCAAGCCGCTTTCGCAACACACGTGTCATGC